>BLSF01000025.1:121217-467680 GCA_012862575.1 Parietichytrium sp. I65-24A
AGTTGGAGCATCAGTTGGCGCATCAGTTGGTGCATCAGTTGGTGCCATGGTTGGTGCATCAGTTGGAGCATCAGTTGGCGCATCGGTTGGAGACACAGTTGGCGCATCAGTTGGAGACACGGTTGGCGCTGCAGTGGGAGACAGCGTGCACGAGCGCGCGCACCTAATTCCACCATTTGCGCTCCCATAACAGTAATCATCCTTCTTGTTTGTGATACTCAACGAGCCTAGTTGACCCCAGGTACACATAGTCTTGCCACTGCTCGAATCATTGATGCCACGGAGTGGGTTCTTGTTGCTATTCTTGTCATAGATTGATGTTGAACTCTCCGAAGGCTGGTAGAAAAACTTGCCAGTATCTTGTGCTCCAAGAAACAATCCAGGGTAATCGTCCGTGAAGCAATATTGCACCGATTTTTTATAGATCGTCCAGTCTCTCCGATCCGACAAGGTGTAGCCTGCGCTTGTCGATGCAGGGGTCATCTTATACCTGTACACCTTGGTTGAAACGAGTCTTGCAAACGACACATACACGTATTGCTTTGTACCCACCAAGCGGAAACTGATGTACACCCTACTGACGCCAAAAGTCAATCGGCTCGCAATCTCATAGTGCAGTGGAGTGCCGCTGGAGACGCACGTGTACGAGGTAGGGGATTTTTTGCAAACCACGAAGGGATTTGTGCCGAAGTAATTCAGCCTCTCTGTTACAAAGAGCCATGGATTATTCGTAAATGCGGCGTTGTCAAACATGGTTGGTACCGCGTCTTGAGCATTCGTGATAGTCTTGAATGGATTTCTGCTGGTGTCCAATTCGAATTGGCCATCGTTTCTTCCCCAGAATACCTCAATGTTGTTCGATGAAATGCCGTTTCCGCCATTCCATCCGACAATGATGTCAGAGATACCATCCTCGTCTACATCATAGATAAATGGGGCAGAGTGACCAGAGAGCTTGCATGACGCCCCGAATCCAATTGGGCAAATATCCTCAACACTTGAAAAGCATTGAGAGTAAGTTGGAGTTGAGGAGCCTCCGCCACCAAAAGCCAAATTGGCTAAACCAGAAGCATATACCAACACGAATACCCTGACCGCGGTGATCATCTTTTTTTTTGGGGGGGGACTCTTCTCTTCGAACTCAGCTTCCGACCGTTCGGGGTTTGCCTTGGTGTTCAATGCAACTTCATTTTCATTTCCTTGTTGCGCTGCTCGGTGCTAGAGTCGAGAGGCCAATCCCCGACTGTGAGAGGTCTTATCTCCTTGGAGTAGAAGCCACTCGAACTCGACTGGTGACGGTGATGCCATGCGAGGCGATCTGAGATCAGCGATACCGAGCGCAGTGCGGCGATCTCTACCACACCATTTTACAACGCTCTACGCTTGCACGATAGCGACAAAAAGGGTGAGAAAAGAATCACTGATTGTCCCAAGGATGTCTTGCGATTTTATGATTGTTGGCATACCATTAGCTGAGCTCAGTGCCACGGGCGCAGTGGACACGGTGCGAAGGTGCTCTTATCGGATAACGTGGGCTGGAAAAGTTACTCCACTGAAAGTAACGTGAACCCAGTGACCACTGTGCAGCGCCAAATGGGCCACTGAGCTTACTTCGATTTGAGTCGAAACCTTTTTTTGTGGTGCAGTTTCGTGAATTTCTGAACGAAACACAAGACGAGCTCTTGTGCAACTATTTTAGCAAGCCAATCGAAGCAACTGTGGCGCTTTCAACTGGAACCTGTGTCTAGCTAGTGCCTGCACTCTGCCACCACCCAATCCAGCCACTCTCTTCCTTCCGTCCTTTTCCTTTCATCCCAGCCTAACTCGTTCGCAGAGCAAGTCCTGCAAACCAAAAGAGCTGTAGCTTTTGGAGTCAGAAGACATCAGACGCACAACTCTATTGACCTCCTCGTCTCTCTCGGACTCTGGTGTCTCTCCTGTCAGGGGAGCAGCAAAAAGAAGAGAAGACAAGGAAAGGGGAGAGAAGAGAAACCATAAGCTATTTTGCAGCAAATTTTAATTAACAGTCAATTATGGAATCAATTTGCGCACAGTACTCTGAGTGCTGGTAACAAGGTGAGCCACTGGCCGCTGTTGAACAGAACACTGACTTGTTGTCCTTCCTGAGCAGTTTGCATCTTCAAGTTCAACGTCTGGCGGCCGTCGAGGGGATGAAGGGGATAGCTCCAGCTAGCTGCTACTGCTATGCAGTGCTACTCTAGTAATAGCTCAAGAGCAGAGTTGAAGTGGAGCCCCTACCACAGTGTGCTCCCGAATGCGACGACTTCGACAAGCAAGATGAAACGAGGAAACGCCACGCACGTTACAGCTCGAGTATTGCTGCACCTACGAAGAGAGAATCCACCTAATAATTCTTATGAACGATCACTGTTAGGTGTGTCAGGTCGGAAGAGAGAGACTAAACCTAACAACCCTTGACTCGTGGTGAAAGTGATGTGAAAGGCACGAGTAGCAAGTGTGTGTACAAGTAGCAGCTATTATCCACGCAGTAGCTGGTGGGTGATGAGCAACTCACGAGTGCAAATGGATCAAAGAGAAACGTCAAAGATTTTTTAGGTTGAGGGCCACTGGGCACGCGTTGGCAGCGTCATAGCTTCGGCGATGGCCTAGGTTTTGGCATCTCTTTTATCTCTTTGAAGGTGGCGGCGACGACGTGCGGTGACCGATCGCAACACACCACTGCCGCAGGAATTCAACGTGGCTCACCTAATCTAAGTCTTATCGTTCGCTTCCGATGGGGAGAGAGAGGCCATTGGCCGTGAGTTCAGTTGGTTTATCCTGAGCGACTTTTGGCTGCGTACTAGCTAAAGTGACGCAGTGCGTCTCAGGAGTCGAGTTCTTGATAAAATTGCAGTGAAGGAGAGGACGACCCTAAGCCATTCTCTGCGTGCATTTGAATGCCTGAGGAGTCTGAGGTTTGGCTGAGAGGTCGGCAGCTTGAATGGCGCGCTTGCTTCGCGTCCGGACTCACATCCCGTCTTGATTCGTGCTGAGTGTCTGAGGCAGCTGTTGAAAAGATTCATCTCAAAAAGACTCTCAGCTGTGGTAGCGCATGACAACTGTGAGTAAAGGAGTGGAGATACGTGGAAATGTGGTTTGCCTGCTGCAGTCAAGACTCTCCTCAACAGCATTTAAGCTTACAGCGAACGAAGGGCAATTGTGTCTAAACCAAATTAGCCAGCGTTCCCACGCGACTCATGCATCGTACAACCTTGTGCTTCTCTTTCTTAGAGAGTGAACCGAATTTCCTTCGCGAATTCTCGTTCCTTCGTGGATTCTCGGGCTTGCGCTTTGCTTCGTAATTTCCAATCCAATGAAAACTTCTTATTTCTTCACCTGTCCACATGACTTATGCTTTAAAAAAGTGTAGAACCAAGATACTGAGACGGGGATCCACACCATCACTGCTTGTCACGCGCGCCCTCCCCTTCAATCTCCCCTCTCTGCTCGCCCATAAGCCCAAATTGACACCACAGGACTCCACCAATCAGCGACTCCAATTCTTTTCGCAACAAATTCACTATTTGCAATTCGCCACACGCTAACATTCGAGGTTCAAGTGCTCTCTTTTTTCTGGTTGCAACTCGCAAGTCACAGTACTCTGTCAGTACACTGTCAGTACTCGTACTTTTGAAGGCCATACCATGCCATACCGTACCGTACCGATGCTAGCTAGGGTAATTGAGTCGTAGGCTCTTTTTTGGAACAAAGAACAAATTCATGAACAAAGAAGGAGAACACGAACGAGTGTATTGTTCGATCCATGAGTCTTAGAAACTATTATCAACAGTTATGTGTATAGATGGGGATATTTCCTCGGTCCCTTGGAGACAGTCAATTCCCAATCTTACACAAATCTCTAATCATCACTACCCCAACCCAAGTGCGGCTTTTTCTCCAACTTCTAAGGTACCTAGCGCAATCTCTAGCAGCAAAGATCACTCCCGGAAAAGGATCTTATCGTATTTGCTAGAATCCCTGGTACTCCTGGTACCACCAGGAAGGAAGGGAGAGTTGCGAGCATCCAGCGTCCCAACGGGACAGCCAGGTGTACGCGCGCATACTCGCGATCGTCCCACGCGCCTGTCCTCGTCCCACTCTTTTCCTCCACACAGCGCGCTCCGAGCGGGAGCAGCTTCGGCAAATCCCGGAACGGTTACGGCGGCTCCCCACCGGGCCCCAAGGAGAACGTGCCGCGAGATTAGCGGAGTCAGTAGCGAAGACTAGAGCAACAACTCACTCCTCGTGGACCTCGTGGATCGACTTGGAAAGTGGGCGAGTTGGTAATCACTGTCAGTACTCAGAGGGAGTACTCAGTACACGTGGTCTGTCGCAAGGGACTCGGACTGTTCTGATTGATTCGTACTCGAGTACCAGAGTTCTGGGTTTGCTGCCATCCTTGATTGGCCCAAGAGGAAGGTCGGAGGGCTGACTGACGTGGCAAAAGATTGGTGGGCCAGGCTGTCAGCTGTCAGCTGTTAGCTGAGAAAGAGAGCGAGAGCGAGAGTGAGGGAGGAGTTTTATATATGTTGAGATTGAGAGTCGTTCTCAATTTTCAGTTTTCAATTCTCAATTCGAGAGCGGACAAACCCTTTCCTTCTTGGCCTTCCGCAGATCGCTACAAGCCTGTGAGTGAACACTGACTGACCTGTGACTTGCTTCGGTATTGTTGGTCAATCTCCCTCTTGCTCACGCGTTACGGTTGCGAGCTTTTGATCTATTGGGTTGAGGGCTGGGCACACTTGAGGACTGTGCAGAGCGAGAAAGAAGTGGCAAGGGGAATATGGCGGGCAGCGAAGCGTCCTGGACGGTGGTGGAAGACTTTGATGCCGAACCTGACGGCCGCGACGCAGTGTTGGTTGACGCTGAGCTCTTGCACGCTGATGCTCACATCGGCGACGAGGACGAGGACGAAGAAGAGCAGTATGCGAGCGTGCAGACTGCAAAGCCGACATCCAATGACAACGACTCCGTCCTGGTGGCAGAGGAAGAGGACCCCGAGGTGGCGGAACAGAGTCCTGATTCCAACGAGAGCGTGGTGCACACGGATAATGGACCTTGCGCCTTTGATGATGCGTCAGACGGAGAGAATCAATCGCCGTCCGGCGATATTGATGTGGTGAAGGAGATCATTGCGGAGGTCGTAGAGCAAGTCAGCGGGACCTTTTCCGAGAAGAAAGACTTTGGCCCCACGGCTTCGTTGCCCAATGTGCCTTCCAATTGTGAAAGCGACGAGGACACATCTTCGGATACGTCGTCTGACGCCTCATCCGACTCTTCCTCTTCAGATGATACGTCGTCTGACTCCTCATCTGATTCTTCCTCTGAAGAGGATGACGACAGCTCGTCCGAAGAGAATACCTCTTCCGAATGTGAGTTTGATGAGGGTGTGCGCAGCGTGCGACAACAATCGGGCCTTATCCCGCCAAGTGGCAGTAGCGACGCACTCTTGGAACGTCGCGAGCTGCAGAGGCCGATCTTCCGCATCCTTCTAATTGGCCTTGCATTTGCGATGTCTTGTAAGGAGCTTGGAAGTACTGGGAGCAAGTTGTTCTCTGGCTCGAGGCCTCGCGATCCTTTCTTTGATTCCACCCAAGCGAGGACCATTGTATATTCTTCAGCGGGTCGTGGCGCTCTGCCAGGGTCAACGTTCACTTGTAAGCTTGGCGAGCACTGCGTCGTGAATGAGGTCGGTCGGATCCGGTTCGGCTCGACGCACAGATATGTGGACTTTCAGGTCGATAATGCAGCATATCTCCCTTTGCGATTTGAGTGCTCCCCTGAGCACTTTGGTGTACAACCAGACCTCACCCTCACCAACTCGTGTTCGTTCTCGCCCGAGAAAAACTTTGACAAATATTCGATAGGAAACAGTTTCGCTCTCTTGTGCAAAGAAGACTCACTCTGCGTTGCACCATCAGCTGGTACGCTTGCGTTTGGGGCTGAAAACGTCTTCACGGAAATGAAGGTCAGCAAAAGAACCGCTTTTCATTGTGCGTCCCATTTTTTCAACTCTGATCCGGCGATCGGTTCCAAGAAGCAGTGTTTCTTTAAGCCGGATGACAGCCCCGGAAACATCGCACACACGGAGCTTGCAGAACGATTGGTGAATCTGGAGGGCCTCGTCGACCGTCTTGTGCAAGAGCTGCAGGACACAAAATGGCAGTCGCAGGATGTTAAGCAGGGAAGCGACATTGACTCGGAGTGCGTGGACCTCAACGAGCACTGCCGCACGTTCCTTGATGACAATGATGAGCTCAAGGACTACCTGAGCCTCATCGGGGTGCGCCAGGCCCGAGCAAGCGAGAAGATTATTAAGGATGCTCTCAAGAGAACTGCAAAACGGTTCAAAAAGTCCCGGCAGCGTGATCGACTTGCTCTTGTCGAAGAGGCACAGCAGATTTTGCTCAACTCCGCAAAGCGCAGGGAATACGAGGAATGTAGAACGATATTCGCAGCGAAGCGTGGAGAGCCTCGAGAGCATTCTACGAAGAAGAATGGCGACCGACGAGACCCGAGGGTTGTAATCCTTGATCGTAAGCCGGCAGCGTCCAATCACCCGATCTTGTGGCAGACCCTAGACTCACCGATCGTGCTGTCTCCGGTGGTTCCGAATAAGTTGAACTATGTCAAACTGGACGCAATTCCACAGGGCGCTACTGAGATTCGAACCTCTATATCCTGCATCCTCGGCTACGAGCTTTCCTATCGCCATGGCACGTTGCGCGTTTGGTCCGAGGACCCGCATCGAAACAAATTCTCAATGTCGGCGGAACTCACTTTGTTTCCCCAAGAGTCGTTCAACAATGTTCAGCAGACTTCATGGCTCCCGATCTTTCGAAACCGCTACTTGCTTGCGAATTTTGATGACCCAAACTTCCGCATTGAGGGATCGAGTGAATGCAAGGTCGTTGTCGACGCGTACATTGCAAATTAGTCGTTCTTCGAACTTGGCATCTGGCACCTCGCACTTGCTCAAGATTCATCCCACGACAGAGTGTTACACTGCAACAGCAAGTACAGAGCAATCTCCCTTGAACTCGGGAGGCGCAGTTTCTTATACAATAATATTTGAAAACAGTAAAAATTCTAACATAGCTTCAGGAAATGGAGCAGAGATCTTCCACAAAAGAGAGAGGCGCGGCCCTTCACTACTTAATTTGAATGAGACATCTGCATCGTACCTGCTCGTATAATGTCACCTCCATCATAATTCTGCAATTTAAAAAGCTCTTCAGCTATATGAGCGAAATCACGATGCAAGGCAGCAACACACAAGCTGAATATCTAAGCGTTCTTATCACGGAAATGGTATCTGCGTCTGCAGGGTCGGCGCTCACAGGCTCTGAAACTAATATACGGAATATTGCATTGACAGCCAGGAAGAGTACAAAGAATAGGCTGTTTACAAACCACATTGCGAACGCAGTCGCCTCCACATTGGAAACTGCAGTAAGGCTTATGTGAAGCTCGTCTGTATTCAATTTCAGCTTCTTGGCTTTCTGAAGTGCACCGCTCCACAAAAGCTTTCTTCTACCCGCTAGCAAGTTGTCTGACCATTGTTTGGACAGCTTCTGGTAGCTCCGCGTCAGCAACGCCACGGAAACCAGAGTGCAAACCCCATAAAGAACTGCATGGTCCTCCATCCTCAGCTTAAACAAGTTCGACTGGAACAAATACACAGGCGCACAGCTCACCGCCAGAGCCGCAGCAGGAAACACGCCCACTGCTCAGCTCCAAGAGGCCCACACCATTGTTCGTATGATCGTATGAGCGTATGATCATATGTGTTTAATATACATTCATGCCGCTGGTTAGCTCTAATCCTCTAATCCTCTAATCCTTCGACCGAACGCCTGGCCACTCAACACTAGACAAGCCAGTCACTCACTGATCATCAGCGCGCTCTGTTTGTCCTCGGGGCTCTTGGGTACCGGAAACTCCCCCAGGACTGCATCAAGCGCGCGCATGTCCATGCCGTCCACGCCTCCTCCTCGACCGCCACTCCCTCTGTGCCTTGCTTCCCCCATGTCGCCACTGTCCCACTTATTGCCCCCAGCCTGTGTGGCCCAAATGTGTCCCCGACCAGTGTGGCCCAAAAGTGTCCTCGGAAAGATAGCGAGACGAAATGCTTCCCAATCGTACAAGTTGCTACCTCACAGATCTACTGTTCATACAATTACAGAAACCGTTTCCCGTGTCCGGTTCTCCGACCCTCCGGTTCTCCAACCCGGAACCCGTCTGAGGAGCAGCTCTTTGTTCCTCCCTCTGCGCCAGCCGTGACAAGCCGTGTGTCTCCATGGAGATTGAGAGGGAGGGAGGGAGGGAGGACTGGGAGCAAAGCCCCGCAGAAAAGAGTACGCGACGAGGACACCCCGCGAGGAGAAGGAAGAGGAGAAAGAGGAAGAGGAGGAGGAGGAGGAGTCTCCGTAGGGGGCTATCGAGGCAATAGTCGCGGCTAGCGCGGCGAGAGGGAGGCGGCAGCCGAGGACGCGTCGGAGCGTCGGAGCGTCGGTCGTCCGCTCGCACGGAGACGGAGACGGAAAGGGAAAGGCGTAGAAAAGGCTTAGAAGAGCGGGGCCGAGAAGGAGGGCGAGAGGGGACGGAAGGAGAAATGGAGGAGATGCTGACGGAGGCGGCAGCGCCGAGGGCGGTGGAAATGTATTGCGCGGCAGAGAGTTCTGAGCAGGAGCGGAACGATGGGCTGAATACGCTGCTATTGCAAGTGCACCGAGGCAAGATCAGCGGGCTGAATGAGCTGGTGGCTGGAATGCTGAGACCGTATCTGACGAGCGAGGATGCATTCGTGAGGATGCGGGGCACGAAGCTGATCTCTCAGCTGCTCAAGAGGCTACCAGACCTACAACTTCAGCCTCATGTGATGCAGGCGATGCTGAGATTCTTTCTGGACAGGTTCAAGACTGATTACGAAAGCGCAGCGCCGTGTGTGATTGCGCTCAAGAGCTTGCTTGAGCTGCACGAGAAGGAGATGCAGATGGAGACGATAGAAAACCTGGTGGTGACGCTCCTCGGGTCGCACCATGTTCCGGCGATGACTCAGTCATTGCGAAGCTCCATTTACCAGGTAATGAAGGTGCTTTTGGAACGGGACTCTTACCGCGCAGTGATTCAGAGGCAGTTTGAGGGCTCGTATCTGGTAATCCTCTTCACGGATGCCATGGACTCGGAGAAAGATCCTCGGTGCTTGCTCATTTGCCTCCGCGTGGCCGCTCTGCTCCTGTCCAAGGGATATCTGAGATTTGAGTC
Organism: Parietichytrium sp. I65-24A; assembly: GCA_012862575.1. NCBI lineage: Eukaryota > Bigyra > Thraustochytrida > Thraustochytriidae > Parietichytrium > Parietichytrium sp. I65-24A. The sequence continues at coordinate 130,506 of BLSF01000025.1, forward strand.
CGACGATGCCGAGGAGCGCGCCGTTGAGCGCGTCTTCGATGTGTCTTGTGTTTACTTCCCCATCGTTTTCCGACCTCCGAGTAACGACCCGTTCAACATCAAAGCAGAAGACCTGTGGGACGTTCTCCACGGAGTCTTTAAGAGCCACCAACTCATGGCCGGCCCGGTTCTTGGCCTCCTCATCGACAAGCTCAACATTTCCTCCTCTGATGTCACAGCTGCCAAATTAGACGCTCTCAGGACCATGCAGGTCTGTCTCCCAGCCTACCCATGCGCTGTGCTCACCCCTTATCTGGCAGAACTCCGCGAGCTCCTCACAAGGTTAGTGGTATCCGCAGAACAAGCCTCCATCGCCGACGAAGCTGTAGAAGTAGTCTGTGTCGTCAGCGGCATCATCTCCAAGCAAGAAGAGGTCATTCGTATGGTCAGTCCCTCACATGAGCAAAGCTCGCAAGCTTGGGCAGACTTTGTTCAGGTGTTGATCGCAAACTGCGGAGATGCGGTCTCCAGAACGATTGACTCAATGATGGGCCGCGCGTCCGCACGTCTTCTTGGTGCGATCGCGCAATCTTCCGCGCTTGGCTTATCGCATGCCCTCGATGCAATTGTTCCGTTGGTGAAGAAGTGGTGCTTGCGTCCTGACGCATCTGAATCGCAGCGTAGCGCAGCTTTCGACATTATTTCGAGGCTGATTGGAGCCATCAACCCCGATGTGGGCTACGCGCCATCTACGCAGCCTTTCCGCCCGGAGCATGTGGAGGCGTTGTTCGAGGTTCTTCGCGTGGAAGTATCGCGATCCATGATGGACACTGTGTATGACCAATCCTCTGTAGAGGGGGGTGCGGAAATCAAAAGGTCGGAGACTGCTGCAGCGCAGAGCACGAAGCGAACGGCGATCCGGGCAATTCAGGAGCTTTTGGTCCGTCCGCCGACACCACTGCTGTCGCCCGATCAAGCACAGCTCGCCATCGAAACTCTATCTGACCTCTTGGTTGATTCCAGTATGCCTCTGAACGAGAAGGATTCGCCGCGGGCGACTTGCTTGCATGCTCTCATTAAGGTTGGAAAGTCTAGCGAAGAGCTTTCGAAGATCATCTCAGAAGTCACCGTCCCAATGGTAGAGCGCACAGGCGATACTATGGATATCACCACAGATCTCTGCGAAATCCCGAGGGTTTTTGACGCAATTATGCCCCACGTTCTTGATGCAGAGAAGCTCGAGCGGCAGCACCGGGTCGTGGATCAGAAGCTTCTTGGTGTCGTCGCGGATATTATCGACTCAAACAAGGCCTACTCGGAAGGGCTCGAGCGATGCTGCTTGCCAATCTCTAGCTCTGTGCTCTTACCAACCCTCATTGAGCGCGCGAGAACAGGTGCATTGGAACTCGGAAATGAAGGCGCTAGGGTCATTCGTGTATTGGTGTCCAACGTTTCCGAAGTCCCACAGACCCAGATCTTGACAAGTGTTCTTCAAGGTATGAACGTTCAAGATCTCAGCAGTCTCGACATCCTGAGCTCGATGGTTGGCTCTGCCCGACCGCAGGTTCTAGAAAGCATTGACGTGCCTCAAATTGCTGCGAGCTGCTGCGAACTTGCGGTAAACGTTGACGCCAACCCTGCCGCCCGCACAACTGCTGCGATCTGCCTCGCTTCAATTGTGAACAAGGCACAAAAGCAGGTCTTCGACCAACTCTGCCCATTCGCCATGGACAAATTTATGCAAGGTTCGCAGCCTGGGAAATCGTTGCATCTCCGAATCGCAAGCGTGGAATCCCTCGCTTGGCTTACCAAGGCCCTCTCCATGCGAGGCGATTCTGCTGCAGCTCAACGTGCTTCTGATTTCGTTTTAGAGCTCATATCTTCTTCTGACGCTCAGGAGGGGGAGCTTGCCACGAAAGCAGGGGAGTTCTTTGGAATTGTGCTAAAACCCGCAGAAGTGGCACTCTGCCGAAGTTGCCACGCGAAAGAGTCCCTGTTTTTTCAGCAAAAGTACTTTGGGGCAAACTTTTCAAAGATCAACCAAAAGTTGCAAAGCGCTCCTATAGACACGGTTGCGTACAATGCTCTCCTTCTCGCAGCCGTTCGGTTGGTCGAATTTGTTCCGAAAGGAGTGCTCTTGCAAGATGTAAACAATATACTGCCGTTCATTGTGCAGGCTATGAAGCACACCGACGCCAAGATTAAGGCCTCAGCAGTGGCATCTCTGCACATTCTTATGCAGGGTAACCTCGAAGCTTCCGAGCCATACCTCCAACAGCTTGTTCCAATGTTGCTTGAGCTGACCAAATACCGACCTAGCGTGCAAGCCAAGCACCGTGCACTCGCCATTGATTGCCTTCTCTTGATTTCGTCTTTCCCGTACAACAAAATACACTCATTGAGGCAAGGTGTGTCCCGCGGTTTGCAAGCCGCACTGGATGACCCAAAGCAGCCAATTCGAAGGAGAGCCGTCGAATGCAGAAACAAATGGCTGATCCTGCAAAACGTGTAGCGGATTTTACTTTACTGTTAATTCTGCTTCAGATCTCCCAGTGCAAAACTCTATTAGTTCTCTTTTGGAGAATCCCCCAGAAAGTAAACTTGAGAAAGAAAGGAAAAATTTTGATTTTGCATGGACACTTTTTCTTTGGAAGAATTTTTGAAGAAAATTAAAACCTTACTTGAAAAGGACCAGGAAGAGGATGAGCACCAGCACAGCAATACACACGATGGTGCAAAAGATCATTCGGCCAGGACCAGCCGAACGGAAGACCTGAGCGAAGAACGTCTCGCGAGGTGGATCCGGCAAAAAAGGATTTTCATTGGGTGGATCGCGGGCATTGCCCACGGGGCGAAGATTGGCATGCTGGCGCGTCACTAAACTCATCTGTATGTCAAGATCGCCGCGATGCTGACCCGGCCAGTTTGCATGAGTGAGCTCGACCCAGCGGCGTGGGCGATCGATGACCTCATCCTGCGAGCGAGCGGCCTCTCTGACAAGCGGCGAAAGATCAATTGTAGCTTCACCCAATGCTGTGTGGGAAATGAGCCAGCGCTCCCAGACCTTAAGCTTGAGACGCGGTAGTTCGCACGGGCATTCCACAGCAAACTTCATGCGAAAGTTAAAGATCGCGCGGCCATCTTTTACACCAGTGTGCGAGTCCGTTTCGTACTGTTGGTTATCATGCACAGCGCCGTCAAGACCTTGGTATTGGAGCTCTCCTGTGAGGTATAAGTTTCCATAGTTGTGGTCTTCAAAGAGAGGAACCCGGCGGGTCTCCCAAAGCACAACACGAAGCTCCCATTCGGTCGTTTTGGGAGCGCGAATGTCGACGATGGGGGCATTCACTGCGTCCTCCGGCTTAAAAATTTCCACCCACATTTCCACCACGCCTTGTGAAAGGTCAGAGCCTGGTGCATGCAGCGGACGGAACTCCTTGAGGAGTTTTCTTTGATACTTGAGCGCATGCCATTGAAGGTTGAACCATCGATCCTCCAGGTCGATGGTGGTCATCCCAATGAGATCGTCGGTCACATAGTTTGCATTCCAGACCTCCACATGCAGCTCTGTGATATCGGGAAGCATGGCGTCCAGCTCAAACCACGTCCCGAAAAATGGGTCCAAGGTTTTTGACTTGTAGTTGGCGCGATCGTTGTGCGTTGTGATGCCTCTGTAGTTCGATTTAAGATACTGCGGGACGGCCGTGCGCACCACGAGATACGGATCCGAGGAGTTTTGGAAGAATGACCTTGCAGAGAGCTGAGAGCACGCCACTATGTAGACTCGCACCTTCAGATGTTCTTCTTTGACTCTGCTGATCGGCAAGAGTTTGGAGCGAGCGTTTTCGGTAGCAAGAAGCGCGTCGGGAGACACATCAAGGGAGAGAAATGGTTCATGCAAGGGCTCGAGGATCTCTGCCGGGCAGAATCCAGAGGCAAGCACTACAGGGTCTCTGGTGGGGCGATAGCGGACCTTGTTGACGCGAACAAGATGGCGCGAGACCTCCTCTTCCTCGGGAGGGTCAAGAATTTGAACGTAATCTCCTTCCCGAAGCTGCACGTGATCCTGATTGACCGGCGGGGCGCGGTAATCGCTAATCACTTTGTGCAGAGAATCTAGTACCTCAGACTTGGGCCAGACTTTTACCGTGGCTTTGAACACTGCCGCGACAAGCCGGTCGCGGTTCTCCACCGTACCTCGAATTAGCTCGAATGTGGAGAATGGTAGAGGTTTCATATTGGGGCTCTGCTCTAGCTTATTTGCCCGGTCAAGGAGCTCTCTGGTCTCCTCATCTTCCGTGGGCCAGTAAGTTCTCCCTCCATCGACCTCCTTATTCTCGACTATGACGTCACTTTTGTTCCCATATGCGCCAAGCTGCAGCACAAAGTCTTCTACATTGTCCTCGTATACGGTGTTCAGCTCCTCGATGTCCCCCGTGATGGTGTCCGGAAGCTCAAAGTGCCCTTCGGCTGGAACATCAAAGAGTGTGTCCTGAGGGCCACGCTTGTCAGACGTGCTTTTCGGCTTCTTGCTCGTGGATGTTGTCGGACTGCTACCAACGTTCTCCTTCTCCTCAGGCATGTCGTCGGAAAGGTCCTCCGTTTGGTGGTCGGCATTATTCTGCAGCTTTCTGTTCTTCTCAGCTTCTTTGCGCCGCTGCTCCTTTTCGTCCCAATCTTCCCATGTGTTACTCTCATCGTTGGGCTCTTTCTTTACATTCTCTCTCAGCTCAGCCCTTACATCTTTCGAGGTGGCGAATCGCGGGATCTCGTACACCCTTTCTTCTTCGCAAGCTTTGCGCTTCATCGCCTCAGTGTATAAGAACGAGGAAAACTCGCGTGTGTTTACTGTGGCGGATGCAATCACTTTGCTGCCCAAGAAGCGATCGTCGATCAACTGAACCGTCATCGAAGGGCAATAGAATGGGTCAACGGGCATGTTCACTAGCAGCTGCTCGCGCTCGATGAAGGTTCTTCTCGCCCTTTCTATCAGAATTTCCTGGTCAATGGTTGCAATTGGGACGACCTCCGCGGGCGCATCCCCATCGAGTACATTTTCATCTACAGCTTCAACATCCCTCTCAGCCTCCTCATCTTGGTTATTTTGCTGCGGAGCGGAAGCACTGAAATTCAGTCTTTGCAGCAAGGTGTCTCCTCCAAACGTTGCGCTCATACCATCCTGCCCACTTTGATTGCCCACCTTACCGCTTTCGAGAGGGTCGCTCTGCTCTGCGCCAGTGTCAACGTGGATGCCGTTCTGCCATTTGGCGATACCACTTTCAGTGTCGTGTGGTTGGAAGAGCTCTGGGATGTTGGACTTGCCCTCCTCCAGCTTGAAAAGCAGTTCATTCAGCTCCCGTGTCAACTCGTTTGACAACGAGAGCCACTCTGAGGCCAGCATGCCCTTCTTCGACAAATTCGCAAGAAACGGCGGCTTGGTGTAAAGCCACCTTTGAATCTTCAGGTGAGTGTCTTCAACCTTGTTATTTGACGCGGGTGCAGCTGAGGCGTTCCCTCCGATGCTGTCAGCCTGATACTGCGAAGCGCCCCCCCACGAGTTGCCAAGAATTGAGGTTCCGCTCTGCTTGGTGTCAGACTGTTCCACAGACTCGAGGATTTTGTGAGCAGCGACAGACACCGGGCCGAGCATATTCGGCAGACTTTGCACCTGAATACCAATGCGCGGCTTGTTTACCGAGTCGAAGATCCCAAAATCTTGCAGATGGCGTAACCCTACAGAGCCCAAATACAAAACGCTCGGGATTACGCGCGGCCAGCGGTGTGACCACGTCGGGAACTGGCGGAGTTTCCTTATAGGAATGAGTTCAAGCTTGACGAGAATTTCCCCAGTGTCATTCGGTGCTTCCATACTCGCAAGTGCGCTCCTTGCATCTCCCAGCGGTTGCGCCTGCTCCGTGCGAGACCCTTTGACTCCTTTACGAAGCTGAGTTAGATCCATCTTGGTCATGCGAAACCATCGCGGCCGCTTGGTCACGGGCCACATGTCTTGCGTGCACAGCGCTGGCGGAACCATAACCCGCCCAACGTAATCGTCGGAAGACAAATTTGTAGCATCACAAACCTTCACCTCAATATCAGGCGCCAACGAAAGCGTTTCCGGGAGCTCGACCTGGTCGACTACGAGCGTTTCGTACCACACAGGACTGAGTGAGTCGTCAACGCGGCTTGTCTCCTTTAGTTCATCTCCAGCCCGTTGCTCCCACACAGTAGCCGTCCGGGCCAGCTTCTCAGGCACTGAAAGCTCCAAGGGACCGCCCTTGCTGTTAGAGTTGTTATTGCTCGACTTGGTTACCTCTGCCTCGACCAGCGCCTTCATTTTCCGCAGCGCTTGCAACCGGGCAGGCCGAGACGTGTGCTCCAGCCTTGCAGTTTTACCTCCCAGTGACACACGGACGGTCGTAGAAGCAGTCCCAACCTCTGTGGTTGGCCTGAGATTCCGAGCCTGATATACATAGGCCCGGAGCTGGTACATTGAGCCCGTCATCCGCATCATCGGTTTCCGTGTTATTCCCTTGGCCTCAAGCTCGCTTTCAGTACCAAAAGAAGCGGAAAGAAGAAGTTGTCCGGGTGTCGTTGACTCCCCCTTGCGATTCACAAGACCGCGAATCGGGTGCCACTCCGGAGCATTGTTAAATCCCCAAACGTCTGTTGGACGAATGCGAATATACCCCACCCTAACTGGCCCGCTGACCACTCCTTTGACGTAAATGTTCAGAATGATATCGTACAGCTGAGAAGCGGCCTGTGCGCTTGAGTTTTTCGTCAGTTGCGGCAGCGCAGTGGAAATTTCTCTGAATTGGCAGGGTCCATACGGTCCGAGAGGGATCTCCACACCGACCATCTTGGACTGTGGCGCAAGGTTTTGTCCAGAGGCGGAAAAGACGATGCTATTAGGGTGGTTCATGAAAACGTTGGACTCTTGCGTAAAGTTGAAAACTTTTTCCCCGGGCGAACGAAAGTCTGATTGCCTCGTATTCTCTGGCGGTCCAAATTGCACTTCTACCATGACGCTTCCGCCAAGTAGAGAAGTGGGAACTTCTGACCCACGATACAAGTCCACCCACAGGACATATTTTTCCGTTTTCGGGCCCTTAATTGGAGGACACGGCCGGTCGGCGTGCTGCGGGTCGTCGGTGAGAGAAGTATTGAGGCTCATCAATATTCGCCCCATGTAAGCGGTTTCGTCTCGATCCGCTTTTGCTGAGCGAACGACATCGCAAAGCCACCCAGAGACCGTGCTTTCGTCGTCCACTTTCCCGTAAAAGTTGAACCAGGTAGTCGGGAACGACTCTCCCAATAGACTGGTGAACTTTATCCGCCGCGTCGCAAGCAAACGGTCTGGCTGCCCACGGACATAGTCAAAGAGTTGAATCTCCACCGTGTCTGAGAAGCACGGAGTGAAGACTGGGAGCACTAGGAGATGGTTCCAATTGGGGTTAAGCGTGTGCGATTGATGCGGGGTGCGAGCAACGATGCCATTAAACTTTATGACCAAGAACGGGTCGCACGTCCTTGTCCATGAGTTTGTCATCGGCAAGTGCTCCCCGCGAAACACTTTGACGCTGAAATTATACCCTCGCCGTGTGAGGTTGGGGGTTCTCAATATCCGCTCCTCTCGAAGCTGTTGATTCCCTTTGGTTACGAAAAAATAGTCGTCTTGCCTTTCATGCGAAGGCGGCACGTCATTGGGACCTAAAACCGTCACAGACGCGAGAAGATAACCCTGTTCCTCCAGAGGATTGTTCGGGTCCGTCAATACTAGCCATTTTTTGTACACTTGATGCCTGCTTGGGGCAGGCTGATTCCGAACTTTGCTCAGGTTGAACGTGAACTGCCCAATCAGCTCGTTGCGCAGGAATACATTCGCGTCAAAAACCTGCAGCACGACCAGCTCTGACTCGTACTCCTCCATGGAGAGGTCCATGTCTTCGAACATGAACACTTGATTCCACACCGCATTGATCTGGTTCCTACGGATCTCCGTCGTCTGCCGCCGGCCAGCCACTGTGACGCGCACAAACGGGTCAGACAAGTGGTTCGAGTCTTTTCCCACCAAGTGCCGCGCCTCGATCACGTGCACCACCGCACTAATGCGAATACGCCGTTGCCCGTCCGCTCCGTCCATTCTTCCAGCCCGAGATCCTGTGCTCCTGACCGCTCCCGACGCAAAACGCCGCCCTCACTACCTCGCTGCCCGCGGCAAAATTGTTGTCACCCGCTCGCACACTGCGGAACTATTCTTCGCCGAGCGTCCCACGACCTTCGCACACAAGTCCACCAAGACCACCAAGACCACCAAGCGCTGCTCAATAACGCTCAATCCTCACTTCACCTTCCTCCCGCTTGCTGCGACCGGGTCCGCGCTCTCTCCTGGCCGCCGGCAGTGTTAATCCGAACTAACCCCCCACGCTAAGCCACTGGCATCTGGCTGGCCGCTGCCTACTGCCAGTAGTAGCTTGCTAGCTGCGGGAAGTGTCCTCGGGACGTGACTTCCGGCGGGGTTACATAGGTTACATGGGACACACAACGGCTGGCGATCTGTCTACGGCAAGCGCTAGGACTCCGGATCTCTTCTTTTCTGACAGTGAATTCATTTTTGAGTCAATCAATCTATCAATCATTAGTTTCATTAGACTAAAGTGAGCAATGAATGAAGTGAATGACCATCCAGGAATACGAACATGAATCGACAGTGAATTCTGAGTTCTGATGTTCTGGCTGTAGGTTCCGAGTTGTGACAGTGGGTTCTGCTGTGGGAGGGATTCTTACAGTTGGTTCTCAGTTGTGGCCGTGCCGACGGCGAGGCTGTGAGTTGTAGAGCACTTGACAGTGCTTGCTTTTCTGGAGTCTGCGGCGCTCTGTTTTTGTTTTTGTTTGCTCTGTTCAGATGAATGAATTTCAGGGCGCAGCACAGTCAAGTGTCGCACGCATCGCAGCTGAAAATGCCGCCATCTGTGAATGGATGAGTGAGTGGAGAGCAAGCCTGACCGTGACCGGCACTGACCCTGAAAAATGAACAATGTGAAAGTGAAGAAGGATACGCAGTCATTCAGTCATTCGTCGCGCATCGAGTGATTGGTAACGGAATCTTCTTACAAGTTGAGATGCGTTCACTTCCAGATCAACATGATGAGACTGGTTGCGCGCAGAGAGAAAGATGGAGAGGGAGAGAGACAGCGAGTGAACAGAGACACTGTCTTCTCATATGGTCCGATGCCGATAGCCTCAGTCGCGAATGGACGGATGGATCGATGAATTGAATGGCGCAGGAGATGTTGGAAGCAATAGTCTGACGGCAAGCTGGGACGTGTGGTCATGTGGGCCGCTATCAATAGCGAGAGGCTTAAGAGGAGGTCGTGAACAAAAGGTTTCATTAATATGTATAAAGTTAACGGAGGTTGGGTTTGGATCAGGAGATTACATGCGGGAATGCGGGGCCTTATGGGTCATGTCGATGGTTGCCTGTGAAAAGCCGCCAAAGTCCATTCCGCGCTGGAACTGGATCGGAAGAGCAGGGTTAGAGACCTTGCTTGGAACGTCCAGCTTTGTCGAGGCATCAGGCTGCAAAAACAGCGCGTATGTGCACCTGCTCACGTTGGATACCTTTGGGAAGGACACGGCGTGAGGGGTGGCACGCAGAAGGGCGCCGCTCTGGATCTGCGCTGCCTGGCCCACCTGAAATGCGATACAGTCCGCTGGAATCTGCACACTGACCACAGTTCCGTCATAGGCCGAGATCTCCAAGCCATCGTTGACCTTTGAGGTCACCTCCTCTCCAGTGCGCTCGTCAAAGTACAGAGCCTTGGTCAAGCAGGTGATTGACCCGTGGTCGCAGTGGATGCTGCACCAGTTGTTCGCAGCACCATCCTTTGCCGCTGTCTGTGGAAAGTAGTACAAAAGACGGCCCTTAGCGCTTGTGGAGGAGTCGATAACCTGCTCCAAGCTAGCCGCGTCGATGCCTTCCTTCGCGATAAATTTGTCGCACAGCTTGGCAAGCTTGAGTGCAGTCTCCTTCATGATAGAACTGAGGTGCTTGCATGCGGACTCGAAGCCCTCAACTTCAGCAGGCCACACGTTGTTCTCTGCAGAAAGGAGGGTGTCTACCTTTCCCTTGGACTTGGTGTCGAATGGGTTCACGTAGTAGCTTCCCTTTGCAGTGTCAATAGCTCCGTTCACGAGGACTTCCTTGCCGTGCGACCACCCGAACTGATAGTCAAGCTCTGGGAGCTCGTATTTTGCCTTGACTTGATCAGGCATCAGCGCAAATTTGCGTACGCGCTCCAAAAGTTGTTGGCGCGCCTCCACGTATCCAGGCACATTCTTCACGACCAAGAAGCCGAGCCCTTTTGGTCCGAATGCACTCTCGATCGCAGAGAGGTTGCCCTCGTCCGCGAGGTCGAGGACATTGTAGTCAAGGCAGCGGGCCGTTTTGTTTGCCATCTTCAGATCTCCTCACGAACCTCCGTCCAGTCACGAGCGACGTTCAGTTCAGTTCGACAACTTGACGCGCTGTTGCAGGTTTGTCGTCTCGTCCTTGTCAACACTTTCACGTTGACTGACTGTGAGTTGGCTGTCCTTTCTGTGCTCTTCTTTCTTTTCTAGCTCTTGCTCTCCACTTGCAACTTGCTGTGTGCTGCCCACCGCAAGTTGTCTTATTATATATTCTGGAGGCGCAAAGTCAAAGTCCAACCAAGTCTGTCAGCCACCCGACCAGTGCAGCAAGTACTTTGTCTTCTGAGAGAGGTCTTGGGAAGGTGAGAGTGGTGAGAGAGAGAGAATATGAGAGAGAGAGAGAGAGGAGTGAGAGAGAGGAAGAACGTGGACGAAAGCGAGAGCCAAGTGGAGCAAGTTCACTCACTCACACGCAGAGAGAGCACAGCGTGCAAGCTTTTGCTTCTTTCTACTGGAGTACCAGGCACTGATAGGCACTGGCAGTGAGTGAGTTTATGTGTACTAGTACACCTTGCTGCTCTAAACTTACCACCAACCAACGTGTGGGCGGAGTGCAATGCAGCCGAATTCACGGCGTTCAGATGTTTAGAATGCGTTCACAGTCAGGAGTTTGTTTTCTTTTGCTTTGTTTGCACAATCGCGCGTTCTATCTCTAGTCCCAAAGGACTTGCGCCGCTTGCGGTCCAGTCTTGGAACATCAATCATCCCGATGTACTGTACCAGGTACCCAATCATGGGGGTAGCAATGCGGCGAGCGCCCGGAACGTCGGGAACGTCCGGAACGCGCGGAACGAGAAGCAAGATAGCTGGAAACACGCGCGACTCGGAGCGTTCTCTGCGCCCTGCACTTTCTTCTTCTGAATTCTAAATTCTGCATTCTCTGCGCTTGGCGCTTCCCGTACGAACGACCGCACGCAATGCATGGTGGGACCTTGTCAGGCCTCGACGACTAGATGCACTACTTCGCCTCAAGAGAAAGGAGGAAGGAGAGGACGCGAGGGAGCAGTGGGAGAGCAAGGAGGGCTAAAGTTTCGGTTCGCCTTCACGCTAGCGATCAATCCCGGCTTCCTTGACGCGGTGCAAGGTGTGTGCAAAGTTCGCGAAAACTTCCTTGCCTTCTAGCGCTCGTGCGTACTGACGGTACCGGTAGGTACCGGTGCAGGGAGGCGGCTTGCAATGGAGAACCTGTGCCCACAGTCTGTACGTACCGGGTACTCAGTACCGGTACGTGGTGACGGACCGTGAGAACACGTGAGAAAGCCCAGACCCAGGCTGACATTTCTGTGGAGCTGTTAAGGCTGCAAGATGATTGTGCACAATTGTACCGGTTCGACGAAGTAAGAGCTAACGATGAAAGAAAGAGTCGTTGCCAATGAACTCTTCAGGTTTGAGTTGAGTTGGTTTGGTCGCTGCTTTACGACTCTCCAGCGTCCTCGTCTCCTCCTATTGCTTGAACACAGCAAATGGAAGGTAGTTTATTGATTTTGGAATTGGGACGCAAGCACGTGCGGCAAGTTGGTTGGGGAAGCGCGACGCAGATTTTTACAAAACAGAGGATCGATCGTTCATGGTCAAGGTGTGTTTTATAATTAACGTGAAGGCACGTATAAATTGATGCTACCAAGTTGGTCAGAGTGCACAACCTGTTATGCAGTTTGGGTTCCAAGTAAGGCAGCATCGCTTTCGCATGAAGGGTGCGTGCTTGAACGCTCGTGATGAGTTGCTTGTAGCGGTACTCGGCCAGCCGCGGATACATCGGCCTCCTTGTTCTTCATGTGGGACTCGCGCTCTTTGGTGCGCTTCTCCAGCTCCGATTGTAATGTCACAATGCGCTGGAAGACACGAGTGCGATCTTTACTACTCTTGAACCAAAGAGTGTATTTCTCCACAACCGGCATCTGCGGTGGCGGTACCGTGTTGGCGCGCTTGTGGCCATGCTTTGCGGGGGAGGACACCTGACTCATCGGGGTCGGTGGAGGAGTGAGTCTGCTCGCATCCCCGCCTGCAGCGCTGCACTCGAAAGATCGAGTGGAGGAAGACGAGAAAGAGTTGCTAGGAGATGGCGGGCTATTCGTAGCAGTCTCAGATGTAGGGTAGCGGGTGAGCGATTTCTTCTCCTTTGGCTTTTGCTTTTGGCCTTTCTCACTCTGAATTATACGAATTCGTACGATGTCGAGAGGCAGCCGCTTTTGTGCCGAAGAGAAAGTCTCATCCTCGTCATCTCCGCCAGCACACCGGTTCTCAGGCGTACTAGTAGTAGCAGTAGTCGCAGACCCGATCGCAGCTGCACCAGAAATTGAATGCGAAGGCGGAATAGTTACAAGAATGTCTTCGAGTTCAAGCCAGAAACGGAACTCAAGTTTTTCGCCCACTGGCTTTGCAATAAGCAAGGCGTCCGTGAACAAATAACATTGGCGAGGCTTCTTCTTGAAAGGGGCGTGGCGCATTTCCTTCGTTGGCTTTGCGCCGGGAGTTTGGAAGCTGTAGTGGACTTTACACTGAAATTCATGAATAAATCGACGACCTGGTGCGACGACCTGAAGTTCGGGGTCATACTTGTCCAGGCCTTCGAGCTGATTGGCGATCTCAAAGGACTTGAGCGCGTTTTCAGCCTCCTGGCCGGTCTGGTTGACCTGATCGGCAATGCGCGAGACTGCCATGGAAGCAGCTTGGATTTTGGAGTGCATCGGATGAGACTCGTCGGTGCACTCGAGCAGGCCGCGAAAGAAGAGTGGATATTTGCAAATTCGCTGGACAGGCTTGATGAGATAGTCCCCAAGATCAAGGCCTTTGCAGTCTTCGTGCTTGGCAACCACCTCCAGGAACTTCCGGAAGAGCGGGTTGCTGGCCCGGCACTCCTCCATGGCGTCAATGCTGTTCTCATAGTTGTTGGCGTACACTGCATAGAAAGCCTTGAACACTGGAAGCATATTCGTAAAAGCTTCGGCGAAAGCGCTGGCAAGATCATCGTCCTCCTTCTTCTCCGCGTTCTGCGAGTCGGTGGAATCCTCAATTCCAAGATTTGACTCGATGATGCGCAAGAGCTCAAGATTTACCTCGAACAATTGTGCAATGTTGCCGAATATTGTGCTGATCTCCTTGTTTGTCAAAATAGGTACAGGGTAGTTCTCCAAGGCCACTTGGAGAGGCAGCATGAAGCGCGAGACCACGACATGAAGCGAGTCCACATACAGCTGTTCCGTCTTGAGCATCTCCATGAATAGCGGTCTCTGCTTTGAGTACTTGGTTCTCATTCGATTAAACGAGGCGGTGGCCTTGAGCGCGGCTTTGCTCTTGCTCAACTCGCGCTTGTTCTTCTTCTCCCGAATCTTTTTCTGCCGCAACTGTCGGCCAAGCTCGCACGCACCAAAAGCGGCATGATTCATGCCAACTCGCTGCTGCGTGGGCTGTTGCTGTGCGGTGCCCATCTTTGGGACCTCTGCGGAAGCACTCGTCGTCATGCTGCGTTCCCTCGCTTTGTTTGAACCCTCGCGCAATCGTACACCCCTGTCCGAGCAGCTGCAAACGCTCGTGCGCTCTGGCGTTCGCGCGACGGGCCCTCCCTAGAGAGAATTCACAGACTGCACACGAACCCTGCGAGGTAGTGCAAATTGCCGGAATTCGGCGTTGTAAAGAGTATTGGGACTCTACCATTATCCTGGAAAACTCTTTTCGCTTCAAGAATTGAACGTCCTCCAGCAGCTTGTAGTCTCCACCGTGATGCAAGCGTGTATATGCCAAGCATTCTATATATGTTAAAGTTGCACCGGTAATGTCCAGGAGCCTGTCTCGTAGTAGCGTCCATCACAACGCCGTAGGGACGCAATATTGTTGCGGGTAGCCACAACATTTGCTCTGTCTCATCCAAGGCGGATGATTTGCAAATAGTACGTTTAGCCAGCCTCGAAGCGATTGTGCAAATCGAACAGAATGTTTAAGTCGACTTTTATTTGTAGGAAAGAAACCCTTTCCCCACTGTCTCATTCTGTGCTACTGAGTACTTTCGAGTGCCATAAATTGCAACATCAATAGTTGACTGTGCTCTTCTTACGGTTATTCAATCACCTTTCTCAAAGTCAGAAGAATTTGTATGCAAAACCAGCTCATTTATTGATGATCGGCTAACGCAGTGGCACTTCATAACATCATCCCACCATTGGTGGTCCACAGCTGATCGCTGAAACGTGCCACATTCACATCCACATTCAATCACACATTCGACCAGGCAAAATGAAAACGCTGCAATTCGATGAACACGCATGAACACGCTCGGTGACTGCAACGGCACAACTTGCCGCCTGTATCCTGGCAAGCCGTCTCGTCCATCTCTATCTCCATCTCGCACTTTTCATTTCTGATTTCTCATTTCAATCCGCAACGGGAGCTTTATTTTAGCACGGGTCCGCCCAATTCTTCGCTGAGGGACTTTGGCTGTGCGCCAAGTTCGCATGCTAGCCGTTGCCGGTCACATTCTCAGATCCCATATGCGTTGACTACGCCCGAAAATAGCATTCTGCCAGTACCATTGGTACCATCGCCTGGTACCGGTACAACATTGGTACAACTTAGTCTCATAGAATTATGTAGAATCTGTCTCACTAGTAGCTAGTTACAAAGTTGCTATCCTCTGTCTCTACTACCGGCGGAAGGTGATTTTACTATGGATTACTGTAGGTCGAGACAGCCAGGTTCTCAACTAAATGTTTTGTTTAGAGATGTATAGAGTACACTAAAAAGAAACAGTGTGGAAAAATGTGATTTTTACTGACAATGCGAATGCAAGCAGCATTTTTTGGCAGGCGTCAAACTTGTTATTGGAAGAAGGAGCGCGCTGCTGAAGCGCAAAGCAGCGCATTCGGATACTACAGCTATTCGTCACCAAGGCTTGCAAGTGGTAGCTAGAGGTTTTGAGACTGAAAGAGGAAACCAAAGCCAATATAGCTCTGACTGTGCGATTTTGGAAGAGGCGATCAAATCGGAGACGAGAGATCGATGCTTCTGAGGCACGGCAGCGACCTCTTCAAGTACATGCTGAAACAGAAGAGCACTGACGGAGTGCGAGACGTCTTCATGCAAAATCATCGCCAGAAGCCTCAGCTCGCAGGCACTTGTGCTTGTCCAAAAAGGAAAATGACGGTTAGCAAATGGCTTCTTCAGGTTCGAGTCCACACATAGGTCGTTTCACTGATTCTGATTGATCCCTTCTTCTCCATATCAAGATTATCGATTAGTTCGTAGATATAGCCTGTCATAGCCAGCGAGCGACTCGCCGAGGCAATCTGTCTCAGCTTTGGCGAGTTGTTTACAAGCTCGCTCGGCTTGAACAGGACGAGCCGTGCCAGCAGTGCCGTGGCAGGAGCAAACACAGTGTTTGCCGCCAGTTCAATAGCGGGATGGGCGCTGTGGTGAGCGTCACAGAGCCAAACAAGCTTGCCATTGCGGCAATATCGCACGTGGTGCACCGTAAGTTCTATTTGAGAAGGCTTCTAAAACGCACCGAGTGTGTAACTCACAGTCTGGTGGTTGCGACGCAGTGGACCGCGATGGCTATCTGAGCTTTGCGGAGAAAGTTTTTGAGTTGTCAGATGAAAATAGCAATGGAAACCTGTTCATCACCAAAGCAAATTTTGAAGAAGCTATTTTGCTGAACAAACTTCACCCTGCTGACAAGGAAATCTTAGACAAGCTTTTCGTGCTCTTCGATCGAGCCGGGGACGGGCTGATCGACACCAAAGAGTTTGTTGTCGGATCCTCAATGCTGGTGAAAGCACATCCGAAAGCAAAGTTGGAACTGGCGTTAAGTCTCTACGATAGGTCCAAGTCCGGAGTGGTTGACAAATCCGGGCTTTTAGATACCCTTCGTTGGCTCTGCAAAACGAGTTCTTTCTTTGGGGACAAAATTCCAACCTCAGAAGCTCTGGAGAGCCTTGTTGAAAGAGTGTTTGTGAAAGCTGGAGACAACCCGACTGACCCATCGTACAAAGTGTACACCGAGCCAATCATAGGTCATCCGCTGTTGGAAGCATTTGTTTCGCAGTCTGCCGACTCGCCAATGCTTCAACAAGAGCCCGTGGATTGAGAAGGGCTCTCAACACTGTTTATTACATTCTCGTCAAATGCACTCAATGACCACCCCTGCCTGAAAAAAAGAATAGAATTAAAACCGTTGGACCGGAGAGTTGAACTTCAAGTGACACTGTGGTGTATATATTGTACTTTTTTGCGTTTTTTTCCCGTTTCGCAGCTCAACTTTAAATTTGCTCAAAATATCTCTTGCGCTCCCAGTCGGTTACAGCGCAGTCGTATGCCTTCTGTTCGAGCTTGTAGAAATGCTCGTAGTGCTTTTGCACGAAACCTCCAAAAGACGACTTGACAAAATCACTGGAACCAAAGAGCGCAGCTGCCTCGCCGAGAGATTTTGGCAGAGTTCCTGAGGACTCCTTTGCAACCTTGTAGCCGTCTCCGTCAAGCATTGGCGGAGGGGTCAGTTTCTTCTCAATTCCATCGATACCTGAGGCCAGAGCTGCAGAAAAGGCCAAGTACGGATTAGCATCAGCTCCAGGGAGGCGGCACTCGATACGGAGTGATGGCCCGGATCCAACAATTCGGAACCCTGTTGTGCGGTTATCCTTCCCGAAGGAAAGCGCAGTTGGAGCCCATGATCCGGCGACATGCCGTTTATAGCTGTTGACAGTCGGGCAGTAGAAAGCGAACAACTCAGGGGTGTGTGCGATCCAGCCTGCGAGGAAGTGCTTGAAGAGTGGAGAGCAGTTTTCTATTCCGTCCAGTTTGTCCGAGCCCTGGAAAAGATTCTTTCCTTCGTTGTTTGCGATCGAGCAATGGATGTGGCAAGAGCTTCCAGCATCGTCGCCAAATGGTTTGGCCATGAAGCTGTGCGGATCATCGATTCCAAAAGCGAAATTTACGGTTAGTCACATGGAAACCTCCCGCGAGACAAACTCGGATCCCTGTGGAGCAAAGTAAACTTACGTGACTGAAACGCCCTGATCAATAGCGATCTCTTTCATGCACTGCTTGAAAAGCATATGACGGTCCGCCATTCTGAGGACTTCGTCATACTGCAAGTTAATTTCGTGTTGTCCAATACCGGTTTCTCCCTTGGAGTTCTCAACAGGAATGCCGGACTTGCGAAGGCTCTTCCTCACTGCGCGGTGGTATGGTTCGTTTCGGTGGCCCTGGAGAATGTGGTAGTCCTCAGAATAAAAGCCCGCGCGGTTCAAGTTGTGGTATTCTTTGGCGTTTGCTTCCTCATAAGAGTCCTTGAACAAGTAGTGCTCAAGCTCAGATGCAGCGTTGATGCGGCCAATGCGCTGATCGGCTGGTTTGTCACTGTTCCAAGAGATCTGATTCAAGCGCTCCAGCTGCAACCTGAGCATGGAGCGTGGGGCGATAGGAACTAGCTCGTGAGTCTCGGTGTGATGGGAGTCGCACATGACGATAGCAGTTCCTTCAGACCAGCCGCACACGGTCAGAGAGTCGAGGTCTGGTACGAGGTGAAAGTCCCCGAAACCGGTCCCCCAGTTTGCGTACTCAAACCTGCAATTGCGAGAGTTGTATGGTCAGCGAAAATCGCGCACTACTTAAGAGCATCTTGCTCCGGAGCAATTTTTAAGCAACTTACCCTTCAAGAGGATTCATCGGCATGTCCACCGCGAAAGTGTACGAGCAGGAGTGTGCTCCATTCTTCGCGCAGTTGAGCACAAAATCGGTAGCGTCGTAACGCTTACCGAGCAACCTTCCGTAGATATCCGGGTACGCGACGACAACCGTGTCAACTTTGTTTTCCTTCAGCTTCTTCTCTACTTCGCCGAGCTTGGCCATATCCACCGTTCCGAAGGCCCTCTTGCCACTTGCCGCTGCGCTGCGGGCGAGCTGAGCCAAAGGCTTGCGCATAGTAGAGTGCATCATCGTTCCAGCTCTCGTTCCTCGTCTGCGTCTGCAACCTCCGAAGCTCTTGCGCTCCGTACTCGAGTACTCTTCCGTCGATACCGATTTATACTTTTCTATCCCTCGCCGTTTGGACGTTTGGAGTCTGCAAGGCCAAATCTACAAGACTCGACTGTGCCACAGTGTATTGATGTGTCTTGTATCCAAACCCGATCCTAACGTGCTAATACCATGTGTGCAACTCACTCATTCATTCGTTTACCCATTGACTCACTCCTTCATACGCTGTAAGCTTGATGCCGAAAATAGAACGGCCTTACTGCTTGCTCCATTGGTCGAGTAGTTGGTATGAATGTGAACGAAAGAAAGAAAGAAAGAAGCAAGTCCCGACACCCCTTCCTGCCGAGACTTGTCTCATAAAACAATACGTAAACTCACCAGCTCATACTTTGCAACTGTAAATTGACTGTGAAGAAGCTACACATCACTCAGGCGGGCTGTTTGTTTGGCTCAGACGAGTCTGCTTCTCTTGAACGAAACTGATTTACAGTCAAACCCACCCCACGAAACCCACGAATCATCACGAATCCCACAAAGAGCAAGAGGGAAGTTTTGGTGTGGCTCGTCCTCTCCATCCTCGTTGTCCCACATTCTGTACCTACAGTGAATTCTGAGCCCAAGCCAGCTTGGCCAGAGCACGCCAACGAGTGTTGACTGTTGAATGAATCGTGCAATGAAAAGGGATCAATTGGAAATGGAAAATGGAAAGCAACAACGACGGTCATCTATCACCTATCATCTATCGAACCCAAGCGATGTCGACGCCGCGCGACGCCGATGGCCAAAACGGCACGACACTCACAACACTCACGACACTGGCGAGCTTGGAGGATGAATGCTTCAGGTGCCGAATGCTCCCAGTTCTCGCGCGTTTTCACAAGCCTCAGCACCTGTAAGAGTTGTAAAAGATTGTAAAAGGATGAGTCGAAAGTCCAACGCAGCGCTTTCTTTCCCCATCAGAAGGTCAGACAGAGAAGAACAGAGAGACTAGACAAGACAGGGCGAGAAGTAGAGAGGAGAGAGGAAACAGGCTGCGAGGAGCACACCCCTCGCTTCTACCCTGCGCTCTAGCTCGCGATACGCCCTGGCTTTGTACCGCTTGCCATGGCTCGAGTAGGACCCTCAAACCCATCATCTCTGAGTCTCCTTTCCTTCGCAACAAATGCAACGATCCTTCAAGCCTTCCTTTTCATTCATCGAACGAACTTCTCACGGTCCTTTGTTGTTTGGTTTGCCATCAGTACATCAGTGCTCGCAGCTTGAACCAGCCTCGCGCGTCCGGGTCGAACGCAGAATCAACGTGGGGCCCCGCTCTCGTCGAACAGTCTCGTGAGGCCAACCAAAGCCCTCTCGCGTACGCGATCTTTTTTCTTCGTTGCGTTTGAAAGATCTTGGCGCAAGGAGGTAAGGGTAAAAAGTGCGACAAAGTGCGAGCGTCCGCGCGCTCTGAGGTCAGGAAAGATGGTGTTCAATTTGCTCGCATTCATTTTGTGCTGGATTCTGGTGGCCCTCGGGCTATTGCTGCTGGAACGCAACTGAGCACCCTGGAAAGGGGCAAGCTCGGGCGCGGAGAAGAATGCCGCTCCGGTGAACGCAGTGACTCCTGGTAGCAAGCAATCGCTGCTTGCGGCAGTTGGCAAGCTGTTCGTGCTGTTTGGCGGCGTTTGGTTTGCGTGCCCCTCGTGCGAATGACTCTCAAAACCAAGTCCCAGCGGTCCAACCGTATCTACGAGGTCTTGGGCCCGTTAATGTCACAATCCTCCGTATATGCGCGCACGATTGGGCTTCATCATCTCCATTCGCGCAAGCAAGCCACCAACAAGGACAAATCCCATCTCGAACGAAGAAGGCTCTGCGGGACTCTCTTTTCTACGACTATCTTGCTTCGGATTGGCGAATTGAACCACATCTCGTTCCGGCATTCTTTATAATTTATAAAAACAGTGAAGTATTAACGCAAAGCTCAGGTACCACGAGATGAACCGCGCAGCGCGTCTTGACGATCACTCTCACGTTTCCAATGCATTCGCATGCATTCGCTCATTCCCCCAACCGATTGATCTTCTTCAGAACACTATTCCTTTGTAATCTGTCAGGTGAACTACACGCAGTACGCACGTTTTCATCGAGTCTCGCTCGTTCCCAAGCAAACAGACAGCAGCGGTCGACCGATCCTCGCACATCGTCGCACTCTTTCGCATCCCATACGCTCCCATGTTTCACATATTTTCATATTTTCACATATTTTCACATCCAAGCAATTCCAAGCTATCCAAGCGATGCATTGTGTTCCCAATGCGTTCCGCACATTCACCGTGCCACACTCCTGGTCTCACGTTCCACGTCACAAGGGCCTTTCTTTCCGTAACTAAGTACGGTTATCTCCCCGCCACCACGTCACACCGGGTCCGTCGTCATCCAATCAAGGATTTTCTTATCAAAGTCGTACGCTCCTTGAACGGATCTCTTTTTCTCAACCTTATTCTATCAGAATCAGAATTCTGAATTCTGAATTCTGATTTCTCGAGTTTCTCGAGTCTCCGCCTAGTCCACAGCTGCGACAAACAGTGAGGGAGAAAGGTGGCTCACTGTGCGGACTGCGGACTGCGGACTGTGGAGTGCGTAGTGCGTAGTGCGTAGTGTAGAGCCACGCGCGTGTGGTGTCGGAGGCAGATCGTTTCGGGACTGCGAGGGTGCCGCAGAGTGTAGGCTTACAGGCTCATTGAACATCATCGGGGGAGCGGACGCACTCCGTCGGACCGGAAGCATCCATATACACATATATACACATATAGATCTGTCTGTCGCTGGCGCTTTGCCCGCCCATCCATCCATCCATCCATCCATCCATCCATCCTTCCATCCTTCCATCCTTCCATCCTTCCATCCTTCCTTCCATATATACATCGCGGAGTCGCGGAGTCGCAGAGTTGCCGAGCGAAGCGCTCGATGCTGAGGAGCTAGCGAGCGGCGTCTCGGGGATCCTTGCGCATAGGCCGGAAGAGAAGTGGCTCGCTTCGGTGTTTGTGATCTGGTGATGAGTAGCTCATGGCGGAAGTTAGCACAGCCGCACTGCTGAAAGAGAGCGAAGAGCTACTGGAGCAAGCTGCCCAAGAGACCGTCGCGAGCGCAAAGCGCATCCAGAGCGCGAAAAGAGGCGGCCGAAAGGGTAAGGAACAAGTCAAAAATGCCGCTGCTGGCCCAGCTGCCGCAGCTGCCGCAGCGCAGAAAGTGCCGAGGCGCAAGAAGGAGAAGAAGGAGCAGTACGAGCCCAAGTTCGGAGACCGCTTGAAGCGGAACTCGGCGGCTGAGATCAAGAGCGACGAGAAGGAGCTGCAGGACGAAGCGCTCGGCAAGGTGCCGTCGCAAGCAAGACATGCCAGGAACGCGAAGAAAAAGTGGAAAATATCTGAGGCGTCGACTTTGATTGACAGAGAGTGGGAGAACGAGCTCGCCAGGAGCATCCTGTCGCTGTACCACGCAAACAATGCTTCGCAATTAGATGTACCTTCCGCGTCTGCGAAGAAACTACCAGCGATCAAGTCTGACCCTGGGCTGCAAACGATCAAATCAAAGCTGAGGCAGCCCAGGCATATCTGGTTCACCGGGTCAGGGGCCGTAAAGGCCATTTGGTGCAGTCTAGCAGACAGCGAGTTCGAGCCAGACCCAAAGATGAAGCGTTTTGACGCTTCGCCATGCAAACACTCTTTGTGCGTCGATCTTCGTCGGATGGAAGAGAAAGAGCAATACAACGAGTATATAGAGGAGGTCGTCAGGCTACTGCAAGAATTTTCGCGGCAAAAGGTGTACTTGCGTGCTGAACAGAAGCAAGAGGAGCGGCGGCGGAGAGAGCTTGCAAAACAACAACAGAAGCAACAAGCTGGACACGGATCAAGCCCGCGCTCTCCTCAACAGGGGATCGCGACTGCTTGCTGCTCGCCTGTTGAAGAAGACTGTGCCTCGCCGAAAGTTGACACCGAACAGGAGATTGAGAATCTAGAGGAAGATTACTACATTGACTGGGAGACGATCGATCCGTCAGTTCTCTCGGATCCGCGAGGCGATTTGATGGAGCGCATGATGTGGAGGCAGGTTGTGGTGTGTTGCACCGTTTTCGGAGTGAAGTATGCAGATAAATCAAACTATGGAGCAAGTTTGGGACTCTTCAAGAGAGCAGAGGGGCTGCTTGAGAGTACCAGCGCGATGGAAGGGGGATCGAGCTTTATAGGATCCATAAAACTTCAGCTTCGCGGATTCGTCTGGGACAGCCTTGCCTATTATTATTTTCGCCGTAAAAAGGGGAACGCAGCGGCTGCCTATGCTACAAAAGCCATGCAAGCACATTTTAAGCTTCAGCAGTGGCAGCACGTTGCAAAGTGCCATTTACATTGCGGCACGATTTTGTCAATGCTCAACAAACACGAGGATTCTATTCACTGTATGGCACAAGTGCTAGAGATGGTGGAGGATGAGCGCCTCGAAGTGGGCGGAACCAGTGCCCAGAAGATCTGCCTGGTAGCCGTGTGTTATCATAATATTGCAGCGGAGCAGTTGCTGCTGAGACGCCCCGCGGAAGCTTGCGTAAGCTCACAGAACGCTAGACGCTTAGCGCGCCTCTCGCTCAGCTACGCGAATCGGTGGGTTAACAACTTTGAAAAGACACATCAGTTCGCACTTTTGCAACTATCCAAACAACACGCTTACCTCACAAACGGGTCAAAGGATGCTTCCAAGATTCATTCGGAAGCCTCACAGTCTGTGAGAAGCTCCCTCAAGAACGCGAAAACAAGAAAATTTTACGAAACAATCTCGAATGCAGTGCAACCTCAATAAGATTTTTTTTGTTTATGACTCTTTTGGTATTCTGCAAGCTCCGACTTGTTTACACCCCGCCTCTTTGCCACATTTGACGAGATCAAGAAGAGCGAAACAAAAAAGAAATGCGATTAGAAGTATGGATAGCAACTATTTGCCTAGATCGCGGCTGGAGTGAAATTTAGATGTTTGCAGACGAGAAAGACTTCTTGTAGAGCCAGAGTTTTCTCCATTCTCGAGATCACTAGTAGGTCGATTGGACTCTGCATATGTCATTTCCGACTCCGGCAGTTCCACGGGAGACAACGGATGCCTCGACTTTTCAGATTTTCGCATGGCCGCATTCAGTCGTTGAACAGTGAGGGGAACAGGGGATACTACCAAGCGAGCCGTTTCCTTGAGCACATTCAGCGCCTCCATGGTACCACGGCGATCCCTTGCCTTTCCTTCAGGATAATAACCACGATCCTGCTCCATGACGATGTCCAATGGTTGAGGAAAGAACTCCGAACGCACGTACGCGAACAATGCCTCGATGACTACCACAATGACGAGACAAATGATAATCTGAACCCACGCAAAATTAGCTCCGGCCTCCTTACTGTAGATATACGGCGGAACTGTGAACACTCCCATCCCAATTAAAAATACGACGAAAATGAAGGTGAAGGCCAAGACGGTGACGTTCGTAAAACTGTTGCCAACGATGAGCTGTTCGAAAAATAGCACGAAGAACACTGTAGTGTAATTGGTGCTTCCAAAAACCGCCTGGCTTACTGTGTATGACGAGGTCAGGAAAATAAATGACCAACTGATAAAGACGTGTAGGAAGCCGCGCAAGCAAGACTTGGCCAGCTCGAGGAGGTTTAGATCCTGATTTTTTGCCCCCATGGAGTACACCCATGGATGCTGTTGCACGGTTTTAGCAGAAACATCAGTGTTGAACCAGCCATGGGAAATGACTGCAAAATTGAAAAAGTAGGCACAGAAGAACGTGTACAAGTACGTGTAGTACACCTGCTGCCCACTCCACATACAGAACGGTTGGAAAATATACAGCACCCCTACATAGAAAATCCAACAATAAATCAGGAAGGTTATTACCGCGGCATGCCTGCGGTAGTTGTGCCTCCCATGGACGAGCAAAAGGCGAACCACAAATCGAAACCTGGCGAGAGGAGCGATAAAGAGTATTAGTATCTTCATTCCAGTAACAAATTACGCGAACACTGTTTCGTGAAGAGAAATATCCCAAAACTTACTGAGCTAGGGCAAAGTCGGAAGCATTCGTTGCTTGCTTGCCTTCATGCCCACTAATTCCCACCCCAACATGCGCAGACTGGATCATCGGGACGTCATTTGCACCGTCACCAATCGCAAGAGTGATGGGCTCTCGCTTAAGCTTTTTGTTGTCCGGAGCGTAACGAACCATCTCAACGATCAAGCTCTTTTGCTTGGGGCTCACTCGGCACGCCAGGACGACCTTGCAAGCTCGGGCCACCTTCAAAAATTTGTGCTCGAGTTCCTTGGAGCCCTTCTGATCCGCCATTATCAGCTCTAGCGACTCCCCAGAGACAATGAGGGCGAGACAGTCGGCAGCATACGCGCCTGCGCCAAAGTCTAAGGTGTCCAGGGGGTCTTCTTCTTCCCCCGCTTGTGCGTTATAGATCATCGGGTCATCCTGCTGCGCTCCGGAGCTTCTCCGTCTCTCGGCAGTTTGGCTTTTTTCTGCATCGATGGCTCGAGCAAGGGTTTCCATCATCTCATCTAGCTGTGATTTGATTTCTCCTTGATCGGAGGAGATCATTTTAACCTGCAGCATGGAGGAGTCGATGAGCTTGGATGAGAGCCCAATGTTGATAGCAGTCTCAATTTTGTCTCCGGTCAAAACCCACACTTGAATGCCGGCGTCACGCAGTTGCTGAATTGCATCCGGGACCCCAGCCTGAAGCTGGTCCTCAATGGCAGTGGCCCCAACGACAGATACATCCCGTTCTATCTTCTCTGCAGCCGCGGCCAACGCATTTTCGCGTTCTGAGCTTGGTGCAACCATTGCATCGTTATGTATACGCTCAAATTCAAGGTACTCTTCCTCGGATATCTCGCGCTGGCCCATAACCAGTGTTCTGAGCCCGGCCCAAGCGTACTGAAGTAAGCAATTCCGCATATGCTCCAGCAGCTCGTCCTGCCCTGTGGCCGCGCGTTGCAGCATAACATTGTCAGCACCTTTCATCATCAATACAATACTTTGGTCTTGGCGCTGCAGAAGGATTGACATGCGCTTTCTTGTGCTATTGAATGGATTGAGTGCTAAGATCTTGTAAGTGTGTTTGGATCCGTCTGGCAGCTCTACACTCACGCGGCCGTCGCCTGACTCGCGAAGCTTCACTCCCAGCACTCCAACTCCTTT
Organism: Parietichytrium sp. I65-24A; assembly: GCA_012862575.1. Taxonomy (NCBI): domain Eukaryota; class Bigyra; order Thraustochytrida; family Thraustochytriidae; genus Parietichytrium; species Parietichytrium sp. I65-24A. The sequence goes on from BLSF01000025.1 coordinate 156,151, forward strand.
GACAAAGGCCTCTTCATCAGGGCTTTCTGCATTGAAGTTGACTTCCGAGGTTTCAGGGTCTTTCTCCAGGATGACGGTGTGGCACACTCCCAGGAACACCAAGAGGTCGAGTACTTCCTGTGCTCGCTCACCCTGTTCCGTTCCACTCGAAAGTAAGTGAAGCACATCGGCAAAAATTTCCTCTTGCGAGAGGTCCGAGATGGATTTGTCGGCTTTGTTCGTCCCTGCTTCCAAGTCCTCCCCTCCATCGCTCAAAAAGGCGTCCGTATTCTCCTGATTGTCGTCGAAAGAATTGTCCAAAAGGTTCCGGCTGGAATCAGAGACCCTGCCTTCGTTGTCCACCTGAGGGGGCACGTAACCATACATTCGCTTTTTTGCGTACAGGCTGACAAGCTTCATCTCGTTTCGTGTGAGCGTTCCTGTTTTGTCGCTGAAAAAGTGCGTGATTTGGCCTATCTCCGCGCTGAGCGAAGCGCTGCGACATGCCGCCGGAGTATCAGTCTCGACATGGTACATCTCCAAGTCGTTGTTTATCATCGTTTGCATGTATTTGTTGATGATCTCGATGAGAAGGACCATCGAGATTGGAATAAAGTTGCTGAATAACACGATGAAGGTGAAGTAAAAGGACAGCCAACCGGGCAATAGGTAGTTGCTTGTGGAGCTTGTGTACTGAAAGTACCACCAATCTCCCGTGTCCGGTTGTATGAAGAGAAGTCCGTCCGCGATTGCGCACATGATGAGGTACACGACCAACAAGACATACATGAGACGATTCACGAGCACATCGATTCTGCTAAACTTGGATCCCACAACCTGTCTTGAGAGGGCCAGCTTCGTCTCGTGGCCTGCGTACACTACAAGCCCAAACATCCACCGCGTGTTGCGGAGTGCGGAGCCCCTCAAAATGAGGTGGCGAAATTCCAGCGGCACCTTGTGAGAGTAGGTACTCTTATTCCCCTCAAAGGCACCGTTGAACTGCAGAAAGGCGTTCGGCTGCTCGTACTCATACATGCCCCTCGCGAGCTTAGAAAGGACTTTGGCCGCCGCTTGCCTTTCCTCCGACCCGTACTTTGGCATTTCCGCCAGATTGTCCAGCTGCTGAAGAATGGCGGCGTTCATGGCAGTGGGTGTTTCCTTGATCTTGAGGTTAGTTTCGCCGTCGATCCCGCTGGTCTCGATGTAGCACATGTTGCGCTTCTCGCTCGCGGCGCCATACAAGTGCACGACGTCTGCTGGAAAGCTCTCACGGTCCTTGACAAGCACGATGTCCCCTGGCATCAGTTCGCCCCATGTGGTGTCAATAAGCACTCCGTCGCTCATGCGCACGCGTTGGATCTGGCGGTTGTTCTCCTCATTGTCCCCGCGGTGCTTGCCAAGGTCGTCCAGCCCTTCCACCAGCATGCCTGCTCCCACCAGGATCGCCAGATACGCAGCCGTACCGGTGGCCTGCCACGGTGCTAAGAAGACCTTCGGCAGCGCGTTGCCAATAATGAGCAGCACCACGATCGCCAGGAAGAACATGTTGACGAATCTTCGGAACTGGAATGCCCCGGCGAGGGGAACGAAGGTCCACACCGTGTACTTTGACGTCCTGATGCGATTGTTCCGCCGCGCCTGGGCCCGTTCCTTCTTTTGCGCCGCGAGGAACGCCGTGGTCAGCGGCACTTGCAGCGGAATGCTCTTCAGCGCCTCGCCTTTCTTCGGCACCCGTACCTCCGACTCCAGACACCCGTCCAGCCGCAGCCAGCGCAGCGTTCGTCTCACGCACCCGCCCCCGCGCTTCAGCTCGTCCTCTTCCCCGTGCTCTCCATGTCCGCCGTGTCCGCCGTGTTCGCGCACTCCGGACCCATCCTTATCGTTAGCACCGTCAACGCCAACGCCAACATCATCGGCCCCGCCGCTTGCCGCCCGCGAACCAAGCTCGATACCCGCCTCCTCCGCCTCCTCCGCGCTCGCCATGCCGCCGCACCCGCCTCAAGCCACCTCACAAACCCGCAAACCCACAAACCCGCAAACCAAGCACTGAGACCGGGAGACGGAGTGAGTGAGTGAGTGAGTGAGTGAGTGATGGATGGGAAATGGTTTGATGGTTTGTTGATGTTTGATGATGTTTGATGATGTTTGATGGGTTGATAATTTGATGGTTTGATGATGTTTGATGGGTTGATGGGTTGATGGGAACGCAAACAGAGAGAGAGAGAGAGAGAGAGAGAGAGAGCAGTGAGTGTGGTCTGTTGTGCTGTGCGGAAAGCGCTTTTGGGTTGTTCGTTTGGATTGTTTGTTTTTGTTTGTTTGGATTTGCAAATGTTTGCCAAACAGAATCATTGTCTCACTATCTTACGTATCATTACCATTTTGATCTTGTTGGTAGCACCGGAACTAATGCTACTATTACGAACTGTGTTAACTGTATCTTTAGAAGCTTAGACCTCGTAGGACGAAACGGCTGGAAGACTCTCAAGTGCTGAAATGTGCTTCTGAACATGCAGGTAGGAAGAGGGGCTGTGTTGGCGGATGGACATGGATGGACTTGGTTGGACATGGTTGGACGCACGTTTTCGGGAACATGGAGAAAGGAGAGAACACTCATGAAAGGGTCGAGCAGATGGGACGTCGAAGAAGATAGCTGACTCGACATGAATGTAGCTAGAGCTAGATGATTGGCATGATGTGAGGAGATGGAGCGGCTTTTGAAGAGAAGAATGGCAGCATTTCTAAATTCTAAGTATGGCTCTCCCTCGAAGTGCAAATGTTCGTTGAATTGAGAAGATATAAAAATTAGATTTTACATATTCAAAAAAAGGCCTGCTAATTGTCCTTCTTGTCGGAGGCCTCAGGGTTTGCTTTTTGCTCGTCAGTAACCTTGATGAGTTCGCGAATGAACCAGTTCACGGAGAGCAAAAGCCCGACTGAAAGAAAAAGCATGTTGTAGATGTGAATGTTGCCTGATCCGGTGTAAGCCAAAAGCACGAGTAAGAGCACGAGAAACACCATGGAATAGTTGAATATTTTCATGATCCACGGGTTCTGAAGAGGGTCAAAGAGCCGCTTGAGAAATGCGATCAAGTCTTCACCTTGCTCTGCGCCTTCTGCGGCGCCGTTCTTCGCATCGTTGGCATTTTCCTCTGCTTCACCATGGCCCTTCCAGTACAGGTAGAGCTTTGTGATGCCATCACACTGCACCACTTTGGACGGCTCGCCAAGGTGCTTTATCCTAAACATGTTGGAGACGATGCGAGTCCCATGGTCGTATGCTCGCTGAAGCATTTCGTTTAATTGCTCGTTGTCTTGAACACTCAAATACATGTACACCACTGTTGCCTTTTTCAGATCATCTACTTTGCAAATATCCATGTGCCTCACAGTGACCTTGTCTTCCAGCCCACGGTGGGAAACCTCACTGAGCGCGCGTTGATAAAAGGTTTCGTCATACTCCACTCCAACACACTTGCACCCACAGTTCTCTGCCACGTGTGCGATCATTCTCCCGTCCCCGCAGCCCAAGTCGTAGAACACGTCTTTGTCTGTGACATTTGCCAGCTCGCAGCACTTGTTCATCACATCTTTCGAGCTCGGGTTGAACGGCGCCAACTTTGGCGCACCTTCCACTCTGCTTCCCATTCCTGCGACCTGAAAACCAAACACTTCTTTCTCCACTTTCTCCGTCTCTGCTCCTATCTTTTATCCTTCTTTCGCCACGAATCCACTGTATCTGTTATTTCCGTTTCTGTTCCGAGGACACCTCGCGTATGTCTCCGTACGCTCTCGCGGTCTGACGTATGCCTCCTGGGACTATCTATCGCCCCGTAAGACGGGGAGAAAGGGTTCCGCACTAGATGAGCCCGTGAAAGCACGGAAGACCCAAGACTATTGGCTTCGTAGTCGCTCCGTTATACTGGCGTCCTTGTTCAGCGATTATTCTTGGGAAGTGACATACTAATGGATCCAAGAGAATTGCTAGGTTAAGAACAACCATCCAATAATAGTGGCGCCACCTCTCACTGAAGTGGAGCTCAAATTTATGCAACCTCATAAGAGGTCCCCCCCTCACACTTTTCAGAGTGGTCGGGAGGGTGCCTTATTTTGCTATAGTTTCGTATAAATGAGTGATAATAATTGCACTGGATCTTGTATCGTCACATTCACATCTCGATAGGAGTTTCATTCGCCCGTGTCGAAGGATCATCGTTCGAGCTGTAGGTCATCATTACTTTCACTCGAATGAATCCATGGTTTCCAACTCTTGTAGGCTCTTTTGATCGTCGATTGATTCTGTGAGTGAATCATCCAATCGCCGGCGTCAGAACTATCACCCCGGTCATTGTCGACATCGCACGGCATCTTGGCTCGCTTCGCATAGGATGAGCACACTAGCTATCCTCTCCACTTTCTCTTAATTCCACTGTCCTGTGCTTTGGTTTGTTCGCGTACTGTTACGGCTGTGAAAAATCGAAATATACGAGTTTTACTTTAGTGTCTTATTTTTGATGATAAGATTCGGTCGAGCTCTCTCGCCGAGTATGACTATGGAAAAAAGTATGTCTGCCCAGCTTTCTCTCCGCGCGGACGGTACTTGTAGATGAGAGACGAGTGCTCCTCTGCAGCAGAGGCGAAGCCCCTCTGGTTCCTGGTTGCTTGGTCAACGAAAAAGCTTGCAAACCAAGCGTTCGCAACGACAGCTTCATAACTATGGTCAACTGGGTCGTCATTCTCATTAAACTCGAACTGAGGTCGCTCTGGGTGAAACTGCACTGCCCAGACAGGGTATCTTTTGCCTTCAACGACAGACGCGAACGGTTTTCCGGAGGTGTCAACGTTGGTTGCTAACACGTTGAAGAAGCTGCGCAGGTTGTCGTTTTCAATATATGCGTTGGGGTCAATGCCGTCGTGGTGATAATTGGTGGTGATATTCTTTTCTCCCAGCCAGGAAAGTATTGTCTCCGGGGCATTGCCAAAGATCCGAGATTGTTGAGAAAGAGGAGTAAAGTCCAGGGGAAGCATCGAGGGGTCAGTGCCGCGAAAGACGTGATACTCTAAAACCTTTGGCCCGCCGATGAGCACTGACAGTGTCTGTATGCCCATGCAAGTGCCCCACAGGGGAAAGTACACGCCATTGTCATTCTGCTGTATGACGTAGTCCAGGATGTGGCGAGCAACCTGCATATATCTTAAGTGTAGGTTTTGCACGAGGACATCTCCTCCGCTAAACAGGAATCCATTTACAGAGCCCAAAAGACGATCGATTTCCTCCAGCGGCATGTCAAAGTGAATGGGGACCACTCTACCGCCCATACTTTCCACCCACTTGACATACAAGTTTGAGAAACAAGACGTCTTGGCGCTGCCGTCTCCACTGTCCTGCAGGGCGCGCCTCCTGGAGACACAGCTGCTGTCGTTTTCTACGGGAACAGTCAGCACACCAATAAGCGGTCTGTTGTTGACTCTTTCCGGGATCTTTGGCAAGGTAAGCGAATCAGAGAGCGGTACAAACCCTCTCGCTCTCTCTGCTGCGACGCCATGCCGCGACCGCATTAAGCCCGAGTAGCACCCTTCCCCATACTTGAGCACTCCTGCAGCCAACACCACTGCGCCGGTGATGATCAGTGCAAGACGCACTAGTCCCCTGGCTCCGCTTCTCTCACGCGGACTCTTTTCCGCCGACGGTATCTCCTCGTACTCCATCTCAACCTTCGTCACACGCAGTCAGTACCCTTTGGCTGCAAGCTGTTAATATCCTCTCGCACTCGGCGACACCAATTAAGTCTCCGAAGTCTCCGAAGTCAATGAACTGAGCAATGAGCAAAATTGTATCTTCTTCTCGCACTGCGCTTTGCAACGCGAAGGTCACCTTCACTCTTACCTTTTTACTTATCCTTCCTTACCTTTTCAATCAAACTCTTCTTCTGTTCACTGAACAGCACCCCACAATGCAGAGGGGTTACTTGCAGCTGCTCATTGTCGTTCGCTTCCGCTGACTGAAGTCAAATGAAGAAGGAAACAGGAATCAGAAAAAAAACTTTATACTAGGAAATAAAACTCTTAGGATCCAAGACTGAGCGAAGCCAATTGAACGGATTCGCGGAGAGCTCGGAAAGGAAATTTTGGACGAGGTTTTATGGGCACCACACTTTTCCCACCTTGGTTTCAGGTGATCCCCCGACTACCACACACATACACTCACGCACTCACTGACTCGCCCTTTCTTCCCCCTCACCCCCAGGAAAGAAAGATCATCCGGTTGACACCCCTATGCAGACCTGGCACATGATACACTTTGCAACAAAAGTCCCGTAGTCCCATATCAGTGAAAAGGACAGAAAGATCCTGCTCTGAAATGGGAGGAGCTGAGTCATCATAGGAGGAATGTACAAGAAAAAGAGGCCCGCGCCAGAGCTCACTCTCCTGCATGAGAGATGTGAATGCGGATATGGGGCTGTCACGGGGAGGAGATTGATCTCTTTTGTTACGAGGTCCTCGAACCCCGTGGCTCCCTCGCGAAATGCATACTAAGAGCTACAAGAGGATAGGTAAACCTGGCGGAAAGAGATACGGAAGCAAAGAGGAAAGAAAACGAAGTCAAAGAGAGTCGCGGGTTTGGTGTCAGAGTCAAAATTTACTGCTGCTTGCATTCTTGCTGCTGAGCAGGGGTCTTGCCCCCAGCAGACTGCGGAGCGCGGCGCTGGCGGCTGCCTTTTGGAGGCATGTCCTCGTCATCATCCTCGTCTTCATCCTCATCTTCGTCTTCATCTTCGTCCTCTCCGAGGTAATAGTCTCCCATATCGTCTCCAGCGGCCTCTCCGGTGAACCAGCGGACAGCCTCAGGGACAACATCGCTAAACAATGTGTCTCCGATGGACATATCCATCCAAAGTTCCTCAATGTGCTCTTCGCGATCTTCGGCATCCGAAGGTAACTCGTTCAACTTGCGCGCCGGGGTTGGGTCGAAAAAGAACTCAAGAAAGCCTCTGTCAGCCATCTCGCCGTCCTCGTCTTCTTCGTCGTCCTCCCTCTCTTCGTTCAAATCGACGAGCCAGTCGATCTCGGATCCTGCGATGTGAGAGAGAACAGGCTCGGCCGACGAGTACACATTGGGGATGCGGTATTCCTTGAAGAGCATCTTCTGGGAAAAGTATTTGTTCTCGTTGAAGTGGAACTCAATGCGAAAGCCGTACGGGGTGACGCTATCGCTGTAGAATCTGTCACCTTCTTGCAAGATGGAAGCAGCGTACTGCTTGCCTGGAATGTCCTCGGGAAACTCGCCAAGGCTAACAGCCTTGATGTCCACAAGATGCGCGAAAACCTTTGCGTCCTTGTTCATATCGATAAACTTGACCGTCATGGGATTGTTCATGATCGCAGTGAACCAGAACATCGGCACGTTGGCCACAATCTGCGCTCTCTTCGCGAAGACCGAGTTGTTGAGAAGCTCAAGATGTTTGCGCTCAATCTTCTCCCGCTCCGCGTAGTAGCCCTCCTGCGCCTCTTCAAACTCATCATGCAGTTGGCGCAAGTCATCCAACTGTGGAATGTCCTCCTCCTCATCATCATCATCATCGCCTTCGCCCGCACCTTGAACAGCGGACAGCTTTTGCGCCACGCTGCTCACGAACTGCTCGTCGCCGTCACCATCCAGCGAAACAGCTGGGATGTCCAGCTGCGAGCCCGACGCATCCGCGCTCTGGCTCGGAGTGTTGGTAGGAGCGCGGAGGCCTCCTGCCTCTCCTGGCGACTGCGCTCCTGGCGCCTTTGGCGGCGCTGCTGCCGACTGTTCGCTGCTCATCTTTCCTCACAACCTTATTTATTGTCTTCCCAAAGGTTTGTTTGTTTGTTTGATCTGTCGCCTCGCTCGCTGTCTCTCCTTCTATGTCGGCGGCGGCTGTCGTCTCTCCCGGCAGTGTGTAACGGTGTAACGGCGTAACGGCGTAACGTCTATCGGCTGCGTGTGCGAGGGGTGCGCGAGGACTCCTCCCTGTAGGGACTGTAGTGGCGGAAGTGGGTGGCGCGCGAGTCCTATGTGGATGCCTAGCTAACCGTAGGTGGAATGGTCCGGAAATGCGACGACGAGAACCAAGAACCAGCGTCTAGGAACCGGCACGCGTGGTCCGCAGTTTCGGGTTCTTGACATTAATGATAGCGGTAGCGCCAGCGATCCGTTTACGAAATTCAAGAACAAAAGCCAAAAATAGAACTTGAAACAATCAACCTCAGCGCCTCAGATACACACATACACAAACACATACACATACACACACAAACACATACACATACACATACACATACGTATGTATATATAGCGCACACTTAGGAAAAGAAACGGTCGCGTACATAGGGCCCTAGTGCCGTCCGCGGTGCATACGCGCGATGGACAGCGACGACGATGGGGCTGCGGCGAGCGTGGTGTCGTCGCGTGTGCTGCCCCTGCGTCCGGGCCCGTGCCGCGCGCAGGCCGGGGACGGTAAAGCTTCGCTGTGGTGGTCCGCGCAGGGGGTGCGCGGCGGGGACCCCTCGGCGGAAGAGGAACTGTTCGCGAAGACGGCGGCGTACGTGGTGTACAAGTACCGGCTGGACGGCGGGGAGTGGGTGGAGAAGGGCGCGCACGCGCGGCTGGAAGTGTCCGCGCCGACGACGGCGGTTACGGTGGAAGGGCTGTGTAACGGCAGAGAGTACCGTTTCGCGGTACGCGCACGCGCAAGTAACGGACTGGCCAGCGCAGAGAGCGAGATGTCCAACGCCGTGCGGCCGTTTCAGCCGCTGCCGGAGCCGTGGACGGAACACTTTGACGCAGCCAATGGCCGCGTATACTTCTACAACCCGGAGACGAAGAAGCGCATGTGGGCGCGCCCACAGATCGCGGAACACCCCGTCAGCGATGCGAACAAGGAGCGGTTCCAGCCGCGAGAGATTGCCAAACTGCGCCTGCGCTTCTCGGAGGTAGCAAACCAGAACCAGGCAGACGATGGGACGGATGGGACGGATGGAAACGTCGCGGACGATGATGATGATGATGATGGTGGGGAGAAGATTGGCGCCGAGGAGCTCGTGGAGGTGATGAAGGAGCTGGACGAACGCGTGGCGCTGGGCAAGGCGCGCAAGATGATCCGCAAGGTGGCCGGGAGTGGGAGAGACAGGATCAACTTTGATGAGTTTCTAACCCTGATGCACAGATTTCGCAAGGGCGAGATGGACGGGCTGGGGGAGCAGCTGGGCAAGTTGGTGGACGGGTCGACGGCCAAGCAGACTGCGGACAAACTGCTGGGCAAGATCAGGCGCAAGATGGGTGAAGGGGCGCGCTTGGAGCGCATCCATGAGCTCAAAATGGCCGAGAAGGAGCGCATGGGCAACTGGGTGGAAAAATTCGACGAGGTCAAGCGACGCAGGTACTACTTTCACAGGCTTACGCACGAAAAGGTCTGGAAGCTTCCTGACGAGGTCCTCTGGTTTGTGCCTGAGCACCTCAAGAAGGAGTTTTCTGCACACGATCTCGACAACTTCCAAGACCAGTTTGCAAAATTTGATGAAGACCAGAGCGGCGAGATGGATGTGGACGAGCTCACGGAGGCAATTCGCGCGCTAGGCGACGATGATATTTCGCACAAAACCGTGCTGAGCCTAATTAAGGAAGTGGATGGTGACAAGAGTGGCCAAGTGAACTTTGCCGAGTTTGTGCAGCTCATGTTGCTTCGTCAGCAGCGCAAGCAAGGGACCCGTTTTGGTCTGGCTTTTGCGGGTAAAATGATCGGCGGCGGGATGGACAAGGCCAAAATTCAACGCATCAGAGAGGAAGCTTTTGAGATGAAGCAGGAGAACAAGGAACTGCGCGCCCAAGTGCATACCTTGAAAGCAGAGGGCGACTTCTTGCGCAAGAAGAAGTGCGTATTTATCCCGGTTATTCCCATCAGAGAGTTTCTGGACAAGCACCAGCTGGGGCAATATGAGGCATCTTGCAAGTCTTACGGGATCCGGGACACCTCGGACCTTTTCCGTCTCCACGAGGAAGATCTCACCTCAGAGCTTGGCTTCAAGCTAGGGCACAAGAGGAAATTATGGGTTGCCTTGAAGCGTTTAGAAGAGAAAATGGAGGCGTGAGTATCAGATTTCAAGGTCATCCCCGACCCCTCATCACCCATCATGAATCGTACGTATGTGGGGAGTGTTGTGGTGAATAGGCTTACGATATTTTTGGTGGACGGATAGAGAGGAGAGACGGAAATGAAAGAATGTACATATATTTCATATAGCGAGGAATTGCATACGTTCGGGGGGCAATTGCAAGGGAAACGAAAGTCTTTCTTTCTAATTAGCCATTTTTCTTCATACCAGATGTTCAAATCTTTCTTTTTCTGCTTTTTTTTAATTTTTATTTTTTTCGATGCACCAGCTGAGCGGCAAATGCAGTCGGCTGGGAGGTGTTACATGAAAGAGCGTCTATTAAAGGTTGTGCATGGGTCATCCACCGGGCCGTTCGGCCCCACAATGTTGAGTTTGCTCTCCTTTGGAACATTCATGGTTCTGTTGCTGTAGGCGCTACATGGTTCCCATCGTACCCCGCGGCAGCTTGGGCAAAGCGTCGTGCACTTTGACTTGCCCAATGTGGTCGTCTTCTCTGTACAGCCCTCCCCTTTGCACTTGAAAAAGTACTTTTTCACCTTCATTTTGGAAATATCGTGATCTGCCTGCTGGCACTTCAGTAGAGGCTGCTCTGTGCGAATTTCACAATCACAGCACTGATATGCTGTGATCTTGATCGAGGTGACTTGAGCCAGTTTTTCCGCAGTGCTTTCAGCGTCTGCGAGGACTTCAAGCCTGGTGTGCACGGCGTTATCGGTGTTTAAGTTGGCAGCTTCGCCGTAGGCAGAATTGGAATTTTTGAGCTTTTCTAGCAATTTCTTTACTGAGTCCGCCTGTGACTCCTTGCTTGCGTTCAAGTCGATTAAAGAGCCAGCTTGTTTGGGCTGCTCCTTTCCGAGACGGATGTTCTCCAGAGTACCAGGCTTCATGTAAGACCGCGAAGCAATATCGTGCTTGAGGCCGGCGCCAGCGCTGATGCCGCGCTTCGCAAGCAGCTGCTTTCTTTTGGCAGCCTTCTGCTTTTCTTCTTCTCGCAGCTTGAGCCTTTGCGCAACCAAAAGCTTTTTGGCTTCTTGTTCCTTCTGCAATCGTTTGTCTTCCTGCTGCTGCTTATGGTACTTCTCATGTGCGCGCTGAGTAAGAATGTCGTTTGAACGCTTTGTCCGCATCATGACTTCCGTGTCAAAACTCATTTTCGCTCCATCATTGGAGTTTTGCAAAAGCCGCTTGAGCTTCTCTGCATTTCCTTGAACTGCTTGACTCACCAACGTGTTCTCCGTTCTAAGCCGGTTGCTCTTCTGAGCTGCTGCGGCTGCTATGCTTCCAGATACCGACGACTGCGGGGCCGAGAGATTGAACTTCAAAGTGGCTTCCTTTTGTTTTCTCTCAGCTATCTTTCGCGCCAGAGGATCAGCCTCCTTTTCCATGAGTCTCTTCAGCTGGATTTCCTCCGCTCGCCGCTTCTCATCCAGGTTGAACCCTGTACAAGCTGCGTACATACGCTGGATGCCTCGGCTCATCGAGCGAGTTGCGCCAAGCAGACCTTGGGCCTGAACCTGGTTGTCGATCAGCTTGACGTACCGATCACTTTTGGAAGACGACTTGCTTTTGTCGCTAGATTTTGATTTGCCGCTAGTCTTTGGATGCATCGAGCTCGACTTGGTGGTGATCATGGTGCCGTCCTCCGAAATGATTGCAGTCTCCACACGCCCCTCCAGAGCATCAGCGAGCTCCTGCTGTGCCATTTGCGCCTGTGCAGCCTTGAGGCACTCGGAAGCAGAGGACCCTCCCAAAATATTGCTGCTTTTTGATTTGGACGCGATTCGCGGCGCCGTAGTCCTTCCGACACTTTTATTCTCAGATACCTTGTGCAGTTTTTCGAAAGGATTAATGCTGAATGAGCCACTGGAGAGATGCACTCGCTTTCCCAGAGTTGATCCAATATTTGGCGTACTTGTTACAGTGCTATTTAGACCCATGCGCTTGTTGCGAGTGTATTGGAACATCTCTTCAAAGTGTGCGCTGCAGTACGGCGATTTAGACAAGTTGACGTAGAGTTTACAGTTCTTGTCGCCGTCTTTGCCCTTGCACAGTCCATAGTCTGCAGCTTTGCCAACGCACAGGAAATTCGCCTCGAGTCGCGCGACCAGAGAGAACGACTCGGACGTGGCCTTTTTGGAAGCCATAACACTAAGGTCGGCAAGTAGCACCACATCGCCGACTCGAAATTTGTTCACAGCTTTAAGCGCAACTCCGGTGAGGAATACCGAAACGCTGGTCCCGTTTGGTTCTTTCAAATCAGCAAACGTCCACACGTTGTAACCACTTTTGAAGTTTGTCTTCTTATTCGGAGCAGTTTTCTTCACCAACACGCCGACGGTGCCCCAGCGCTTTTTGTCTTTCCCAGAGAACTCCTTCAGCTTGGCGCTGGTCAGGTCGCCCAATTTTAGCATGCAGACATTCTCCGTTAACACCTGAAACTTCTCCTGTGCAACTTCGCGATCCTTTAGCCGAATTCCGAACACGCGCTCCACCTCGGGGCCACTCGCACCATTTTGCCGAACGGACTTCCGATTCTCCGTGGGGGCACTCTCCGCATCTTGCTCTTGCACGCCTTCTTCTGCTTCTGCGGCCAGCGACTCCAACAGTAGCACTCCATCGTCCTCATCTTCCTCCGGGTCTTGGGCATCTCCAGCTCCACCACTCTCTCCATCGCGGTTTGCACTTTGCATTTCGACATCGGCCCCTCCGCTCTCGTCCTGATGGCTGCCGGCGCTCGTCTCCTGGTCCTGATCCTTCTCCTTCTCCTGCTCATCGTCCGAAAGTGCGAAGAGCTCCGCGTCCGAGTCGTCCGTCTCCGCGTCGCCCATCTCGCCCATCTCGCCCGCTCCGGAAACTCCCAAACGCTCCGATGCCGCAATGCAATCCCCACCGCGGCTCTCCAAGTTGTCCAAGTTGCCCAACGCGCACAAAACCACAACCACACCAACCACACCAACTACACGACGCGGGCACTTGCCCTCGTAGCTGACTGTCCTCTGCCCTGTCCTCGCTACTGTCCTCGCTGCACGGTATGAGAGTAGTTCCGCAGGAATTGTTCAATGAAAAGGTTCGAAATTTGAAAATTTCAATTTGATGTTCATGTTCTGAATTCTGAAAATGTGAAAGAATGAAAAAAGTTTGAAAAAAATTTCCCCTGCACTGCCCAAAAAGCCCTAAAGCTCCCCAAGCCTCCAATTAGAGGGTCACCTATGCTCGGGCTTAGGGGGGCTGCACCTTACGACGGGAGCATAACTATCTCTTTAGCCGGGGGCTAACTATCTATCAAAGGGTAAATGCAAGTAATGCAGGTGTGGGAGAGAAATGGAGGATGGAGGAAATACAGAACTTGAGAAGTCGCTCGGCTACGCAATCTCGATTGAGTTCGGATAAGTTGAACCCAGACTTTGTCACATGCGTAACTGTACATGCGCAAAGCTGAACCTGTGCTGACATAGAGATCCAGGCCGGTGAATGCGAGCCTTCGCCTATATTCGCAAACTGTCTTTAGAGCAGTGATTTTCGCTGTGGCGCAGTGGTTCGTGCCTTGAAACCTGTCGTGAGACAAATTTTGTCAGCCCTATGAGTGCTTGCTCTAATGCTTCAGATGCGTTACTGCAAGGCAGATTGACAAATTAAAAAAGCATCTTTGGAGGGTCTACCGAGAAAGTCGATAGTGGCATGGCATCACCGTGCCAAGCCTAAAACACACTCATATGTGCTTATTGATCTGGGCGGAACTCTCGGAAATATCCATGGAAACTGCGGTGCTTCGGCGCAGTGAGCGCCGAATTTTGTAGCACCTGTGACCAAGACAAAGAAGAAGAACGAGAGTCAATGTCAATGCATTCAAAACTCCAAGCAGGCCAGCCACTCGCCAGCGAGAGGTGACAATCTGGGACATCAAGTCAAAGGTCGAGAAAGTTGGTGCTGAAGTGGGAGATAAGGTTGACCAGCCTGGTGTTCGGTACACAATTTGGAGTTCGGCGGCATACATATCGCCGTAGTCATAGGAATAAAAGAAGTTCTCCTCTGTCACATTAGTGCCCAAAAACATGAGAAAAAAACTTTTCTCGGAATCCCATTCATCCTTCCAAAGCATTTCTTGCACAACTTGCGCGACATCCGCCGAAAATTTCTTTTCTCCCACTTGTGCCACGTTTGTTAACGCGTCGGCAGGAATGGATCTGCGCCCGGTGATGTTAAAATCCGTCGCCGCCAGAATCTCGTCATCCATCGTATAATACAGCTGACTTTCATTGTACAATTTCGCGCTGCTCGCGAACGTCAGGAGTTCGGCGCTCACTATTTCCGTGGAACGGGGTAAACTTGCCCCTTGAAACCTGAACGCAACTACCGCATTCTCCAGGAGATACATCTTCCCTCCACTCAGATTCACAAACCCGGCCACGGATTCCCACCCATCGCTCCTCTGTGAGTTCGCGAGCAGCGACACCTGTGAGTAACCTGAACTCATCTTCGCCGCCCAACCTCAGCGTCCGTCTCTTCGCGATCGCACTCGCACTCGCACTTGTAACCGCAAGTGTACGCGGACACCTGCGCGGACACTTTCCCTCTCTCCTTCTAGTCGTTCTCGGCACTCGTTGCGACTCCTCTCGCTCCTTGCACACTCTTAACTTCTCAGCCAAAACGATATCTAGGCCTACAAAATCATACTCAACAAATTTATGCTAACGTTTCCTTATGCTTCGCTATGTGCACACCAGCTTGCCAGTCGTGATGCTTGCCATCAAAAACAAAAACTGCTTACGACTGAACTAAGCAACTTGTTATGGTTCTGTAGTCTTGATACACACCCTTCTATTTGACAAGAATTAGTATCCACTAAACTATTCCACTAGTCTAAGCTATGGAAGTCTCATCTACTACATCAGTTCCAGCGGAGGCGAAGGATGGCAAAGGATGGGCAAAGGATGGCAAAGGACAGCAACCCCTGCCATAGTGGGTAAATAATAATCTTTACAGAATACTACCCACCAGCTGAGCACTGGGGTAAGAGAGCGTAGCGCAACTTCTGATAGCTGACTAAATGTTAAATAAGTATCCATAAGCCTAGTCTATCCTCTTTTATCCCGACCGAAAGCAAATTTCACCGAGATTTGGAGGGAGCAGCTGTAAACGCTGCCATACAGCAGTGGCTCCATTCAGTTTCGGCTCGGGCTCAAGTGCTCCTGGAACAACCACGAAATTCTCTTGTCAAAATTACTTTCGACACCGTTCAATCAACAGTGTCGGCATGAAAAAGTCCGCGAAATCCCAACCAGCGCTGAATCTGGTTCCAAGCTCGGCACGGATACTTGCTTTGACGAAGAGAATGACCAAAACAGATCCTGACTGGCACGGGTTGGACAAAAGTTAATTCTGGAATTCGAAAAAAAAAAAGGAACTACAGCGATCTCGAGACGACAGCAGAAGATTGCAATCGGCGCTTGCGGGCCTTTATTTTGGTGAAAGCAATTGCGAAGGCAAGTATGAGAAGCACGCAACCGGAAGACGCTCCAATGATAATGTAAGTGGTTGTCTCTGACACGAGTGCTTCTATCTCAACTGGAGCTTCTGTTGTTCCTGGTGTTGTTCCTGGTGTTGCTGGTGATGCTGATGGTGTAGTTGTCGAAAAAGTCGGGTAAGGTGTCGGGGAATTGGTCGTAGGGGAATCAGTTGGGGCGAGAGTCGGTGGTCCAGTGGGCAACTTGGTGGGAGAAGAGGTAGGTGCAAAAGTTGGGGCTTTCGTTGGCTCCATGGTGGGAGCTGCGGTTGGAGGGATTGCTTTGATATCTAATCTTGCCCCATCAGCGAGATTAAAGCTGTCTGTTGAGAGGAGGGTATACTCAAAGGTATCATGCGAGGGGTCCTCAGTCATGGCCACCAGAACCAGAGAGCGCGTCGAGTTCCAGGTCGGCTCATTCAAAGCGCCTTGCACTAACTCCTTGATGTCCATTTGATAGAAGGAATGACCAGCGCCTGGTTCCACGAGGGTGGAAATGTTCATTAGTTTCCCCTCAGAGAGCGGGCGATTGTAAATGTTGCCGATTGAGGCCGCCAATTCACTATCATCTGTGCTGGTGTGAAGTGTTAGAATGTCAAGCACTTCTCTTCCAACAAAATCCACGATCGGTAAAGTGAAGTTTGCGCTCAACACTTGGTATCCCTGTGCGATATCAATCCCACGGAAGCGATAAGCGACGCGAGCAGAGCTCGTTATCTCCATCTGTCTCCTTGTGAGAATGGCTGCGCCTCCGTTCACCTCCACAGCGTCATCAGCACTTTGATTGAGGACAATATGCCTCGTAAACAGCTCCGGCTCGTCCAAGCCTCTTCCCCTGATAAACGCTTTGGGCTCCTCCGCAGCGGCCATCCATGATGCAACGCTGATCAGTACAACTGCGAAAAACTCGCGCATCTTGCTCGCAATCGAAGCAATGCTGTCAAAATGCCAGCGTAGGCTTACACGTCGTAAAGGGTTTGCTGCTGGTGGTGTTCATTCTTGTTTCACCCTCTCATAGTTCATATATGTTCACATAACAAAGAGCTTGATAGCATTGCACCCTCGCGAAACACCAAAATTGATGCTATAACCTGAGATGCCAGCGTTAGTATTACGCCTGCGAGATCGACGTCTTCTTTCCCATTATACAACACCAAGACATAACAAGACGTCAAAATCGGGACTGGTCATGATGCCGCGTCCCGCTTCTGGGTTTTCGGTCTTTCCATAATCGTTGCTACTCGCTGGAGACGCAAGTTCGGAGCCCGGAAACGTCCGTCAGGCCACTCCATGTCTCCACTCGCTAAATCTCTCCTGCTCTGAAAACACTCGGTTTTCGACAACGTCTGATTTCCCGAGTCCTAATCCCTCCGTACCACTCACACTCATTTCCACCTTCATGCTCGCTGTCAACTGACCGTGAAATCAAAAGATGGAAAATGCAGACCATCAAAGGTGTGTGACGCACTGTGAGCCAGTTCTATTCGGGGGATACATGCTCGAGTTAGTCCTTCTCCTAATGTACTGTACTTTGGAGTGTGATAACTACTAGTTCGAGAGCGAGTGGTAGTGAGCAGCGGTAACGATGGTTAACAAATTCATGTGAGTCAAATGATTAGCACAGAGCAGGCTGGCGACCAATGTGGACCAGCAGACATCAACAGACAAGCATCAGCAGACATAAGCAGACGCGTAGGATCAGAGGAGCCCATCGCAGCCAACATAAAAAAAGCAGCAGGAGCAAATCTCGCAAATCTCCAGCGGAAGTGAACGACAGTAACCCCTGCATAGTGTTCAAGCCTGTTTCACACTTCCAATGTCTCTAGCATAGTACGGGTCCACTGTTGACCTCTTCACAAACAAGCGAGAAAGCACACACGTTCGATAGAGCATGGGACTGCCGCCAGAGTAGCCGGGGCTGCGAGGAATGGAAAGCCAGCATGTAGAAGTTTGATAGAATCAAACCTGAGTGCCCTGAGTTCCCGAGGCGAGATTGGCCACAAGTGTGTTGCACTGTGACAAGGTGTCTCTAGCCGGTTTCTCCCAGCCGAGGAGAAGAAAGCCGTGGCAGCCGTCCCCATGAAGGCGTTTCACCTCCACCCCCGAAGCTTTTAGAACGCGTTCGAGGTAGATGTTCTCGTCGCGAAACACGTCACGCTCCGCGGTTACAAGAATGACGGGCGGAAGCCGTTCCATCGTCGTTTGCATCGGGGATACTCTGCGATCGAGGCGGTTCTCCGCCGCATTGGCGCCGAGATAGGAGTCTTGCATCCACTTGAGCTGCCAGTCTTGCAGAAAGAATTCGGATGCGTTCTCGATCGCTGACTTGGCAGTTTCGGGGGTGTAAAGTTGCGGGTATTGTAGAACCAAGCCAACCAGACGGAGTTTAGAAAGCTCCTCGGGCTCCGGCTGCAAATTAGAATCCAGCTGGTCACGCATCAGCGTTGCTAGAACCAAAGCCAAATTCCCTCCTGCGCTATCTCCTTGCAGGATGACCCTCTCCCGGTCTGCTACCTCCCCAAGAGCTTGCGCAGACTCGGCGGACCCTATCCATCTCAGCACGTCATAGCAGTCATGCAGGGGAGTCGGGAATGCGTGCTCAGGAGCGAGACGGTAGTCCGGCGCAACTACGATACATTTACTCTTGAGAGCCGCGAGCAGCTTTTTAATCATCATGGTGTATGGGAGCGACCGCGCGCTGTTTGCACAGTGCCCGCCACCGTGGAAAACAACGATTATTGGAAGCTTTTCCAGTGCATTCATCTCTATTGGCCGGAAAACTCGCACTGGAATGCCTGTCGCACTGGGCTCGAGGACGCTCGGAACCCTCAAGTCAACCGACTCCATCATTAACTTGGAATACTTTCCTGACTTGGACGGCCGCTTCGTCCCATCCCCTTTTGCCAAGGACTCTCTGTTGAACGTCCCTCCGGGATAAGCCCCAGCCTTGATCATTTCCATTTGCCACAGTTCGTGCACAGAGCGTGTCAAGCAGTGCCCTTTGCACGAACAGCATATCCCTGCCAAGCACCGAAGACATGCATGATCCGTTTTCGGCTTGGACACCTCGGGCTGACCCTCCCGGCTAAACAGGTCTTCAGGCACGGGCGCTCGCGAGCCTGCGCTCTCATCACGCGCTGCCTTCTTGCTGAGGTCCACCTCGGCGAGCTCAACTTCTGTCGGGCTCAGCATCTTCTTTCTTCTTTCTTCTTTTTTCTTTCCTCCTCTTGAACGTCCTGGTACAGTGCTGCCTACGCCTCCTCTCACAGCAAAGTGTACTCGAGTACCTGTACTGACTGTGAGTAACAGCTAGGACGTACTACGTGTACACACTGCACTGGCCGTGAACGAGGAGATACCGGGTCATTTTGCAGGCGTAAGACTTTTCACTGTTCGCGTTGATCGCGATCAAAACTGAGCTTCTTTTGTTCGCAGTTTGAATATAATAATAGGGATTAGGGATTAGGGATATTCACACGTCCTCCACGTGACGTCCTCAGCATCTTTTTGCTTTTGCTTTTGCTTTTGATCTTATTTATCTTGAAGATTGAAAATCAAGAGAAAATTTTCACATTTTAGTTTCTCAAAATCACATTCAGTGAGCAGAATCATCAAAGAAACTGTTCATTTGCAGTTCATTTTTAAAAAATGAAAAACAAAAGTTGGAAATGAGCTTGAGATCCATTGGTCCCAGACACTTATCATCGTTTAGGAGATTTCTATAGGAAAGGAATTCGACCTGAAGATGTGAATGATGAGACGAGCCAACATCGTACTTAATCGCTCAGCTCCCACACGGTTTGGGAGCTGAGCGATTAAGCCTTTGCGCACGTTGTCAAAGAGCACAGAGAGCACAGAGGCCGTGCGTGAAAGTGGGCAAGTCTTTGTGGCAGTGTGACTTTCTAATATTCTCGAGTGAGTTTCGATCGCTCCAGCCTAGACGGAGATTCCTGTCACTGACGCGCACCTTGTGCGTGGCCATGCGAGGGAACCCGATTCACAGTGTTTTTTCTGAACTGTCTAAAGTGCTGGCGGGCTCTGCGACACGCGAGGGAAATGTCAAAGTCGCACACAGACCGACCTGCACGAAACCAAGACATGCCAAGTGTTAGCATTAGCGACCAGAGGAGGAGCCTTCGTTAGCATACTCTTCATTTCTGGATAAAGTTCAGCCCGTGAAATGGTCCAAGGATTTAAACGCATTTGGTATCGAAAGGAAAAGATTCGCGTACAACGCACAATGTGGCGCACAGAGTCCCGCAGAAACTTGAGAGTACAGTCACAAGGGAGTCACCGCACGCGATGCATTGCATTGCATTGATTTCGCAAAGTCACCCACCGCTATAAGAAAACTGGCAGAGAAGACATCCATCGATTCGCACTAGATAGCAGCACTCTCCGGCTCTCTATTTCCTTCCTCTCCTTGCAAACAGAAATTATCGTACCGGTATCCATTTCTTCTCTCAACTAAGTTGCGGGGTCTATTCGATTTGAGGCCCGCCCGGTGGCGGCTGCATTTGTGCGGGCACTCCTGGACTTGTCATCGTGTCGTGCAACGCGTTTCGGAAAAAGGCTTCGCAAGTCCTGAACTCCTTGATTCACGCAACAGAACCCATATTAATTAGTGGAAGCTCACGCATATTGCCGAGCCACCGGTCCAGCCAACTGGACCTGTGCATGCATACTTGGAGCCCGCCCGCAGTTTTTCTTGTTTTGTTATATGTATGAGATATAAAAAAAAAGAAGGAAGGATAGATTCTTCTCAAACAAAGTTTTTCAGGATCCAGATTTTTAAAGGTTTCCCCGATTCGCAGACAATGAAGCTCTGCCGCGTTGAACTTAAACATATAACAGCCCGACCTACGCTTGAGACCGCAGAGTTGCACTACATATTTTCAATGTGATCCCCTTTTTCCATCGTCGTGCACGGCGGCGCCGCAATTCAAGGAGGGGAAAAACGCGAGTTCTACTACTGTAGAGTTCGCTTGGCTAGCAGGAGNCTCAGATTCAAGTTCCAGAGAACAAGAAGAACAAAGGGAACATAAGGAATGAAAAGGAATGAAAAAGAATGAAAAGGAATAATTCTCTTGTTCATGAATATTCATGATTTGTTTTTGTTCACATGCAACATTGTTTCTCCGTGTTGCATGAATTTCTTCCGCTCATTGCGTCATCACCTTCCATTGACGGTAAGACTTTTCACTGTTCGCGTTGATCGCGATCAAAACTGAGCTTCTTTTGTTCGCAGTTTGAATATAATAATAGGGATTAGGGATTAGGGATAGTCACACGTCCTCAGCATCTTTTTGCTTTTGCTTTTGCTTTTGATCTTATTTATCTTGAAGATTGAAAATCAAGAGAAAAATCTCACATTTTAGTTTCTCAAAATCACATTCAGTGAACAGAATCATCAAAGAAACTGTTCATTTACAGTTCATTTTTAAAAAATGAAAAACAAAAGTTGGAAATGAGCTTGAGATCCATTGGTCCCAGACACTTATCATCGTTTAGGAGATTTCTATAGGAAAGGAATTCGACCTGAAGATGTGAATGATGAGACGAGCCAACATCGTACTTAATCGCTCAGCTCCCACATGGTTCGGGTTTCGTGAAGCCTTTGCGCATGTTGTCAAAGAGCACAGAGAGCACAGAGGCCGTGCGTGAAAGTGGGCAAGTCTTTGTGGCAGTGTGACTCTCTAATATTCTCGAGTGAGTTTCGATCGCTCCAGCCTAGACGGAGATTCCCGTCACTGACGCGCACCTTGTGCGTGGCCATGCGAGGGAACCCGATTCACAGTGTTTTTTCTGAACTGTCTAAAGTGCTGGCGGGCTCTGCGACACGCGAGGGAAATGTCAAAGTCGCACACAGACCGACCTGCACGAAACCAAGTCATGCCAAGTGTTAGCGTTAGCGATCAGAGGAGGAGCCTTCGTTAGCTTACTCTTCATTTCTGGATAAAGTTCAGCCCGTGAAATGGTCCAAGGATTTAAACGCATTTGGTATCGAAAGGAAAAGATTCGCGTACAACGCACAATGTGGCGCACAGAGTCCCGCAGAAACTTGAGAGTACAGTCACAGGGAGTCACCGCACGCGATGCATTGCATTGCATTGCATTGCATTGCATGCAGCTTTGCTGCTCTGATTTCGCAAAGTCACCCACCGCTATAAGAAAACTGGCAGAGAAGACATCCATCGATTCGCACTAGATAGCAGCACTCTCCGGCTCTCTATTTCCTTCCTCTCCTTGCAAACAGAAATTATCGTACCGGTATCCATTTCTTCTCTCAACTAAGTTGCGGGGTCTATTCGATTTGAGGCCCGCCCGGTGGCGGCTGCATTTGTGCGGGCAGTCCTGGACTTGTCATCGTGTCGTGCAACGCGTTTCGGAAAGAGGCTTCGCAAGTCCTGAACTCCTTGATTCACGCAACAGAACCCATATTAATTAGTGGAAGCTCACGCATATTGCCGAGCCACCGGTCCAGTCAACTGGACCTGTGCATGCATACTTGGAGCCCGCCCGCAGTTTTTCTTGTTTTGTTATGAGATATAAAAAAAAGAAGGAAGGATAGATTCTTCTCAAACAAAGTTTTTCAGGATCCAGATTTTTAAAGGTTTCCCCGATTCGCAGACAATGAAGCTCTGCCGCGTTGAACTTAAACATATAACAGCCCGACCTACGCTTGAGACCGCAGAGTTGCACTACATATTTTCAATGTGATCCCCTTTTTCCATCGTCGTGCACGGCGGCGCCGCAATTCAAGGAGGGGAAAAACGCGAGTTCTACTACAGTAGAGTTCGCTTGGCTAGCAGGAGGGCGAAGAGGGAATGAATGATTGGGACAGACAGATCGACTCATTTGAGAGAGTGTGCGTGAGAAAACTCTTTGAGCTAACTAACCCCCAGTCGACTGCGCCCAAAGAATCACTTCACTCCATGTCAGTGAACACAGTCGATTGAGAAGTCCTCACAAATCTCCAATAAAATGGCATCACTGATCGATAGTGAGTGAGCCATTCCGAGTAGGCGACTTCCGATCGCGAGAAGAGAGAGACAACCTCCATCCACCATCCATGATCCATGATCCACGACGCTTTACCAACACAGTACCCGTGGCACGGGACCTTCTTGCAAGCAGAGTCCCCGCCATCAGCCGCCTACACATAGAATTCGACACAGTCTATTCTCGAAACCAGCTAGCGAATAGCTAACAGAGCGAGCCCACGTCCGTCTATCAAATTTGCGACTCACCCTCACTGCCCAACTCGCTTCTCGACTCCGCAAGAAAAAGTAAATACCCCTAATCCCTCCCACCGTGACCACTTTCCATTTGCGTTGTTGCACCAGTCTGTGATTACCGGTACCGGTAACCTGAGAATTGAATTCTGTGCAAACGCCGAACTGAACTACACTTCACTACACCTCTGACAGTGAAGATTGAGGATTTTAAAAACATTGACAGAGAGTGGCCTAATCTTACCGAGTGTCGAAAGACACGACCGCGGACTACCTCTCTTCTAATCTACTTTAATCTGATCTGATCTGGATGAATGAATGAAAAGAGATGTGAAAAGAATTGAGAAGCGTCCCAGAATGCACCGCTACTGAACGCGGTAGGAGCACACAGAAGACCGCTTCGATCCTCGGGACATCGTTGGGAGTGGTGTCAGTGAGTGACTACGTCCATTGGAAAGGCAGGCAAAGTTATTAAGATAAATTAGGCCGTCAGCCTCCGCAATCGGAACGGGAACCTAGCTTGTCTGCTATCCAACACATACAGAGCATGACATGCGGCGGTACCATAGCTGTTGATCTGGACGCCATATACTGAGATGTGGCGGCAGTTCGGAAACTTGCAGAGCACGTTCAGGTTCGACTCATTGATCCACCCACCCGTATTTGCACATCAGCCTCGACTGTCTTGCCCGAGAATAAAAAGGAGCGCGAGCTGGCGAGAGGTGGGTAGAGAGTGACAGCTTCAGAGGAAAGGAGCGTTGGCCAATCATGCGGGCCATTGTATTGCTTGCAGCAGCGCTCAGCGCACTATTTAGACTCGCCCGTGCACAGGTGGACTGCACACAGTGGCAATCATGCGATCCCAAAAATAGAAGGATATTGTTCATCCTGGACGCGAGTTCGAGTATCGGAGATGTAAGTCTTTTTGAGCATGCCTGCGGACCTGGAACACTGGTCAGTCAAACTAACCTGATGTTTGGCCTTGCCTCCACTACTAAACGTTCAGACCGAGTTCAACGAGAAAATGGACGAATTCGTGACATCAACATTCTGTGGGTTTCAAAACACCAACAACGGAACAATATCTTACGAGGCAGGAGTCATCGTCTTCAACAGGTACATTGAAACTTATATTCCATTCCAAAAATTTACGCCCGAGACCTTTCAGGAGGAGTTCAATGACAAAGTGAAGAACAAGGTCACCACCAGCTGCTGCACCACCCACGCTGAAGCAGTACGTTTGGCACGGTCGATGTTTGAGGATGAGACACTAGACGACGGCTATGAGCAAATTGCCTTCAGTAAGTTTTTCTAAAACAGGGAAGGTTTGAACTGTGGACCTGGAGCTGACAACTGTACAAAGTTGTGACGGACGGGACCCCATATCCGAACAACTACGACACAATCAAATCCGACTCTCGAGCGTTGCAGTTCTACAGTAACTTTGGTATCAATCCGAGAGAATGGACAATCAATGGCGATAGCACTCCCCAAGATGAGCGAGTAGTCAATTACGGCGCAGAAATTCTCCCATTGCAAGTGAAGGCATTAAAGGCGCTTGACGTACGCCTCTTCTTCATTGGCGTACCGACAAGGAACGACAACGTCATCCAGATTGACTACTTCAGCGGCGCTGAATCAGAATACTGTCGTACTATACCTGGATATGACGAATTGTGCGAAGAGATCGTCTATTCTCCGCTCGTGTCGGAGCCGGTTGAGGATCACGCTTTTGCGGTAGACAGCTGGGACATGGAATCCCTCGTTGAAGAATCTCTCTCTCGCATTTGCGCAGACTGGACACCGCCGTCTTTGGTGGTCGGGATTTGTAATTCGCAGCAAAGTCGGCCGCCAACAAATGCCAACAACTGTCTCCTCCAGGACCTGGGCAGCTATGCTGACTGTTGCCCAACTTTGACACTCGAAGAAAACCCTACGTCCTCCTGTCGCGAACTAGTGTCCGGTGGCGCTTGGTGCGTTTCCGACGGCAGGAGCTGCGAAAAGTTCACGAAAGATGACCAGTTGATTCTTTCAATCGAAATGAACACTCCAAGCGAGAACTCATGCTGTGAGCTCTGCCAAATGTATGGGGACCCACGCGGTAATTCATTCGACGGTTCAGTCTCAGACTGGGTCGTTTGCGATGCTCGTGAAGCAGGGACATGCCAAATTTCCGAGGAGATTTGCAGCACTCTTGTAGATCACAACGGGCAACCTTGTCTATGGGACAGCGCAATTGCTGGTCGCGTAGAGAGATTCAACGGAGATATTGCTACCTACGGATCACCTTGTCGCCCTGACTTTACGGTGAGCCGGCCAATTCTGTCCATGTACTCCACTTCCAGCTATGACCTGAGTCTGGAAATGGACGACAGGGGAACCATTTATAGTGCCATCTTCACCATGGACCAGGGAGTTTACAAACTTGTCGCCGGTGACTGCGCCAAATATTCTGAGAGCGATCCAATCGAAGCTTGGAACACTTCCACAATTCCCTCAACTTTTTTTGTAAAGGACGCCTGGAAAAAGGATGGCGTGAAGGAAATTGTGTGGCAGGTGGGTGATCCGGACACTGGGATTGCTGTTGACGTGGTTTGCATTCAGAGAGACTCTGACTACAACGGGAAGACAGCACAGTCCAGATTGAACATTCGCAATCTTGCAGAGACAGATGTTTCGAGGACAAGCCGAGGCGGATTCTGCTCCTCGGGCGTTATCTCTGAATCACAATCCTCTCCTGCGACACCAATGGATCAAGACATTCAAGATTTTTGCATGACCAACGTGCAGGCGAGAATCTGCAAACTTTTAGGAAACCCCAGCTGCGAAGAGGCCGAAGCATACGACTATGCTCATGAATGGTGTAGCTTGACGGTGGCGGACGAAGATCTCGCCAGAACTTGCCGGCGCAAAATTCCCAAAGATCTGGTAAGCTCGAGGTGGCAAAATCAATATTGCAAATTCGCATTCTTGAATGGACTCGTGTCAAGCACACATCAGTGTGCCAGCTTGATGGACGAGGACCCCGAGGCCGCGGTCGCGCAGATCGGAACTTATTCTACTGCATCTGCGAGCTGTGCAACTTCCGTGAAGGAGTACTCTAAGAGAAAGGGATTCCAAAAGTGTAACCACGGTATCTCAGTCGGTTACCGAGACGACCTTGGAGACTTTGTGGAAAGCTTTTTCATCCCAGATAACCACCCACCCTGTGGGGACTTGGTTATCTCTGGGAACAGCGGCCTGGACGAGCTCTTTGCCAACACCATCAACATTCGCCAGTGCGACATCGACGTCACCTGTCAGATGCCAGAGCGGTGTCGGCAATTCGCGGGATACACCGTGAGCATCCAATTCGACAACTGCAACACATAGATGCTCTCTTTTGACTCGTATTCCCTCGCCTCGCTTCTGTTCCACAACCTCAACACACCGCGCGCACCCCAATCGATCCCATCCCATTCTCTCTCCGTAGTATTCTACCCAGCACTCCATACATTAGCACCACGTAGCCGTTATAGCCGTTCAAAGCCTCTGGCTCAGCTCCGAGTCGAAGGCTTTCAGGTACGTGCCAGTCGTAGACTGACTGTGAGTGAGTCTTAGCCTACTGTTAAAATTGTCAACCAAATGTGCATTCACACTCACAACTCAACACACCAAACCACTTGCGCGCTGGTTTCCTGCTCCAAGCAAGCTGGAACCTGTCCGGGATCCAGGAACACAGATAGACCTGTGTGCGAATAAAGGGGCCGCGGCGGAGCGCCGGGATGGAGAGCAAGTACACCGAGCAAGTTGGCACTCCGCTGTACAGGGCAAGCCAGCAACTGTGCCCAGAGCTGGAGCATATTTTGGAGGACGTGAAATGCGAGTACGGACGGGATTTTGAAGACCGCAGGGTGACGCGGGAAGGCAAAGGTTGCGAGGCAGAAGATGACGAAGGGTACACGTTGGAGCAAACCGAGGCGCACAAGGCGTACATGAAGAGGAGCGAAAAGGTGCTCAAGACATTTTTGATGGAAAACGACGTCACCAGGGAGGAGTTTTTCGTGGAGTGTAAGGAAAGCGTAGACGGGAAATACTGCGCTTTGTTCGAGGAAGATATCAACATGTGGTTCGTAGAGATGCTGCTCGCGATATCTGACTTTGAAAAATTCTTCAAGGTGATGACAGCCTCTGGTCGGCCCTCGAGGGGGAAAAAGTAGGCCTTCATATACCTCTCCGAATTGTGTAAGACGGCAGGCGGCCTGGACTAGTTTCGTATTCAAGGTTTTTTTTTTTTTCGGAATTTGAAATAAGTTTTTTTTTTATCTACACAGTTTCATTTATGAGCTAACAATTCTTCAAGTTTCAGTTAAAAATTGAGCAGGCGGAGAGGATGTTCGCTCTCCGGTCTCCAAATCGACCCAAAACGATTCTCCAGACTCTCCATCTACATACTCTCCCCACCCATGGCGCTCGCCAATCTTAAAGGATCTTGCGACAAGGGCTTCTGTCGAGCTGTGCCGTTTTCCAAAAGTGCTAAAGGAAGTGTAATCCGGCTCTGCTGGTTGCGGATGTGCACTTTCTGGCGTCGTCATCGAGACGGACCCCACATTGCTCTTTTCAGGCAGTACAAAGGTCACGCTTCTCTTCTTTGAGCCTATTGTAGAGCCTATCTCGGACTGGGATGGGATGTCGTCCTCTGCGGGGCCGTGAGGCTGTGGGATGTCCTTGGTGGTGTTTGAGTTGGTTTGCGATGAGCTCTGACTATGCCCGTAATCGATAGGATTAAAGGAAGGCTTGTCCATCTCCCTCTCCCTCTGCGATGGCCTCCGAGCTGAAGTGGTACTGGCGTATTTGTCAGCGAGGAACATGGCGTGAATATCTTCACGAGAAAAGTTTATCCACGCGTATTTACGGAACACAATCAAAAGAATGTAACATGCGCTAATCCAGAACACACCAAACGCCAGCAGCCAAGTCTGAAGCCCTGCCGTGGTTACCCCAATAAAGAAGGTCATCGTGAAAAAGATGATGACGAAGAGAATAAAAGTACTCACGTACAATATTGCACTTGCTTCCGCACCAACAGAAGGAGAGTCGCGCGCAACAAAGGCCATGACTGTCGTTGCGATGATGAGAAGCAAAATGTACATCCAGGTCGCGAAGAACCATGGGCTGTAGGAGCAGCGAAAGTTTTCGCATGGATCCGGGACAGGCGGGTCCATCACGAACCAAATAACAAGCATGACAAGCATGATTAAGGCTGCTGCGCCGATGTACGCGTAGAGAACCTTGTCTCCGACCTTGACCTTTTGTAAGCGCAAAGATTTGATCCGCACCTTCCAAGCCCTCCACTCCTTCATCCCTAAAGCAGTCACCAAGAAAACGAGAGACATCTCCACAATGCCAAGAGAAGCCATGCAAGCTCGCGCTGTAGGCGCTTGTTGGTTGATCACAAAGATAATCATCCCGACGTTGAGTGTGGCCACTGCGATGCAAAACAAGAGCAGGAAAGTCCCTTGGCTCATGCGAATGATCGGCCGATTAAAGTAGATCAGCACGAACGCCCCGCCAGCTACTCCGATCGCAACCCCGAGGCAGGCGAACACCAACGCAGAAATGGAGAGTCCGTTCCAATCCAGACTAGTGTTGTATTCTCCGTCGCAGTAGCCACCGACTTTCCCGGAATCTGGCTCGTTCGTGGTGTCTGCGGTGCTCGGGGCGCCAGAAGACGACTGCAAGGCAGTTGGGGCCAATGTTGGAACGGCCGTTGTTGGTGAGAGAGTTACGGGTGCACTTGTTGGGCCAACCACAGGAGCTGCCACCGTTGGCTCTCCAGTAGGCGATAAAGTCGGCTTCAAGGTTGGGGTCGAGGAAGGGAATGATGTGGGAGAATTAGTGCGTTTTGTCGGGGATGGAGTTGGTTCCGTGGGTGCTTGTGTTGGCGCCGGGGCCGCAGAAGGCGGGGCGGAAGGCTCTTGTACGGAAGAAGTCGGCTGAGTGGTCGGCTCTGGTGCATCAGTCGGCGCAGGTGCATCAGTCGGCGCAGGTGCATCAGTTGGAGAGGAAGTTGGGGCCGCTGCATCAGTTGGAGAGGATGTTGGGGCCGCTGCATCAGTTGGAGAGGATGTTGGGGCCGCTCCATCCGTTGGCGACGAAGTTGGGGCCGCAGCATCACTGGGAGGTGATGTTGGGGCCTCTGCAGCCGTTGGCGATGAAGTTGGTGCATCCTGCGCAGTACTTACACTCAGAATCAACGCCGCAAGCAGCGCCAGCGCCAGCGCTCTCGCTCGCATCTTGCCTGGCACTCTTTGCCCTTCACCGGCCAAACAAATTGACTTTCCAATGCACTTTACTTTTGCGGGGAGTCAGCTTCTGAAAACACAGATCTGCTGCGTGTTTCAATCGCCGAGAACTAATACTAGAACGCACAACGCGCGTGGAGACCTGTCAGAGACCACTGCCTCACTGTCAATCCAAAAATTCACGGGCGGGAAACTCGTCGCACTCTAGCCGACATTCGGCTCTGTTGCCTCGGTTGACAAACGCTGACGAGCTTGTTTGCATCAGCGATACCACCAAAGCTCTCAGCCAAAAAGATTTATGGTCCGAACCTGAAATCCACATGCACGATGGCTGCACCTGTCTCACTGCTTTGTCTGCGGTGAGAGTCTTTCAAAATCAAAATAAACTTTGCACTCGCTTCTCGATACGAGACTGCCAGGTCTGAGGACTCAGTAGTACCGGTACCGGTACCGGTCCCATTCAGCAATTCCACAGTTGGATGGGAAGCTGCGCTTTCGTCTAGTGGCTCTCAAGTATCCCAATGAACACTGCGCTACAAATCTGTGATGCGGGAGTCATCGGATGCCAGCGGTGGCCTCAAGGCTTCCAGAGTACTTTCTGCAAAATTGCGGAGGAGTCTTTTGATGAAACGTCGCAGCAGCGGCACGCGAGCTTGGCCCACGTCTTCCTTCCTCTTCCCGCCACAAGTGCCGCAAGTGCGTAATGTAAACCGGCTGCCTGCGTTTGGCTGTGTTCTTTTCTTCAACTGAAAGGCAAACAAGGTTCGATACCGGCGCCAGCACCAGTCTCACCAGTCCAGCACTCTACTGCCTCTGACAGAGACGTCTAGGTTCGACCGCAGCGCATGTTTTTATTTTGCATGTAACTCGAGGACAAAATTGCGGCTTGAGCTGAAAGAATTGTCGTGTGGCCAGTGCAACCAATGCAACCGAAGGCACCTTCTGACTGTGAGGACAGTATCCGGGCCGCTTCTCAGCGCTCTGAATTCTGAATTCTTGAATCTGAAAATCCCTCTGATCCCTCTGATCTCAATCACATCACACTCGAACGCCCCTACTGAGCACTGGGCACTGAGTACTGAGTACGTCACGTTTGGCCGCTAAAATGTGCCGCGTTTCGACTTTTTATTCACAGTCAGTTGATAATGAAATCAATAAAATCAATTTCAAAATTCAAAAGCATCTTCTTTTCGCTGCCCAAAGACCCCAAAGAGCCCAAACACAATGTTTCTGCAACAAGTTCAGCACCTCCGCCAGCTCCTCTCTAGAGATAGCTAACTCGATCATCAATGATCAAATTTCATCATTTTTCCCGTGGTCTCGCCGGCTCTCTCGAGTGCTTCCACTGTGCATTCTAATGCATCATAGTAGTGTGTAATAGTAGCACAGTGCATGCCTGGAGTCTCTCGTGTCCCTCGATCTCCCACCAAAAAAATGTTCTTTCCGCTCTGGTGAGTCGAGCCTCGAACGCCTCGGTGGTACTAATACAACGGTAGAGAAGGAGTGAAAGATTCATTCGAGGACGAGGGTAATGACATGTGATGTCTGACTTGGCACGACTTGGCCAGCGCGAGAGAGCGGCGGGATCGTTCGCATCAGAAGAGCAATGCAGAGCTTTGGGCTCTTGCCAAGAGCACGATGGCTGCTGCGGGCTGGCTTGCGTCCCGCGCCGTGGTCGAGGCAGTTGACTTCGGCGCCAGCGGTGTCTTGGGAGGACCGAAGCGAGAATAGGCGGAGTCAAGATGGAACGAGTGCGTGGAAATCAATCACACCCAAGGTTCTTTCGGTGGACCGGAAAGGGTTTCTTTTCGATGACGTCCTCAGCGTGACGATTGAGGACAGGCAGATTCCATTCACGCCAAAAGACCGCGTGAGCGAGCTCAAGAGCAGATTGAAATCGGCACAGACGGTGGAGGTCTTGTCGCCGGGTGGGTTTAGAATTGCAGATGTTGTTCAGCTCGGGGACCTTTTGCTTAGGACAAAGGGAAAGCATGTCAACACTGACCCTGGTAAGGTGGCCTTCACGGTAGAAACCAAATATGGAGACGGGGAGAGCAAGACAGTCCATGTCAACAGCCTCACCAGGGAAGATTACGTCAAGGCAATGAAATCATCCGCGAAAGACCAGGATGAAAGCTTGCGCGAGCTCCGCGACGAACTTTCCGTGTTAACTGCCGAAAAGTCCATCTTGGACGCCAAGGCGGAGCGGTCTGTAAAATTCAGGGGATACGCAGTCGGCTTCTACCTCGTGGCGCAGTATCTCGCCCTCGGATACGGCGTTTGGGGCGTGTATTCCTGGGATGTCATGGAACCAATATGCTACTTTCTTGGTTGCGCCGTATTCACTGCAGGCGCATTCTACTATAGCTATATGAAGCGTGAAAATTCGTATGAGAATCTCTTTGAAAGGATGCGGATGAAGAGGCGCCTAGCAAACTATTCGAGAAGCGGGTTTGACTATGAACGGTACAAAACGCTCGAGCATTACCTCAAGATCGTCTCGCAAAATCGCAATCAATCCAGCCACAATATTGACTCGTGACCCACAAAGGCGCTCAAGTTTTCTCCCGGCAATCGGGCCCTTTCTGCAGAAAAAGTCCAACGTCCTTCGCGGTCAAAGCCTTTCTCACAGCCTGTAAATTACCTGAACTGGATTAAAACAATGCAACTGAACTTCTTATCAACCTCTCTGATTCTGCCGTTAATCGTCCGACCAAGGCTGTTCTTTTTTCCTGACAGCGAATTCCGCAAGGACGGAGCGATTCAGTATCATCTATTTTACAGAATTCAGATCTTTTCTTTGGTTCTGTTATTATTTTGCGTGTTTCTTTCAACTGGAGAAATCCAAATCTAGCAAAACCTGAATTCTATCACCCTGTCTGTTTCCTGGTTCTCTGTTCTGCGACGCGGGTTCCCCGTCCCTAGTCTCCACTACCGCAACTTACGATGTCCTTCCTTGCGACTGCCAATGTCCGCTCATGAACATTGACCAATGTTAGTTCGACGCGTTCCCCTGACTGTGCAAACCAAAGCTAAAGTTTTGCGTCAACGAAACGGCTGCGAGCGGTTGGAATATCGCCCTCGATCTGTAACTGCCTGAGCACAGTGATGAGAACGAGCGCTACAGAGTAAGAAGAAAAAGTTGCAGAGTTCAGAGTTTAGATTCATTCGACGCTCCTTACCCCTTACCCCTTGCGCGAGAAGAGCTGAGTTGATGCGCGCAGAAAATGAAGCGAAAGAGAAAAGCGTCACCGTCGAATGGGCCGAAGGTTTGATTGACACACAAGGCGTCGATCGTACTAGTACTGCACCCGGCAATCTTTCCATACTTTCCATGCACGTCCCTGCGTTCGTGGTGCACAAAGGTGTGTGGATAGTGTGCGCACATTCACGGGATTCACGGGTGCTCATCGTCCACTTGCACTTGCACTTGGACGGCGAGTGAGTGTGAGCGATGTCGACGCTCATCGACGCTGCTGAATTCTGATGACGAGCATTGCCACATTGCCACATTGTCACAATCACATCGTCACATTGTCGTTGCGGGCACCCGAGTGGTAACTTGAAGTTAACTGTTCTATAAACTGATTTCAACCCACTGTCAGAAAGATATCCTTTGAACAACGTTGGCAAGCAACCTATGGAGCCCTCTCAACTGCCAATGTTGGGCACCTCCGCTTCGCTTCCAGGGTCTTCCAGGACTCCAAGGGCGTTCAGAGTGATCGGACGGAGGAAGCCAGCCAGTCAGCCAGCCACCGCAGCATCTTTATCATTTCAACTATCTCAACTCAGCTTGCCGAATGAAGGCGAACAAAAAAGCGAATGCGTTTGAAGAAAAGTAAACATTTTTCAATCGATCAATTCAAATGGCAATCAGAGCGCAGTCCGATCCATCAAAGCGAAAAGAAAGCAGTAAATTCTAATAATTCTTCCATTCAAAACGCTTTGCGGTAGTACTGGTATTGTTAGTCGTGGTATTGTTAGCATGGGTAGCACGTTGGAGTGTTGGACTGCGCATCGTGGGACTGACAGATACACACTGACAGATTGACGGACAGCTCGTGACTCTTGTGACAAAAGAGAAAAGAGAAGTGCACTTCGCTCCGCTTTGCGCACTTGCCCATACTTGCCCTTTGCAGAAACAGCTTTCCGGTGAACGCTTTACGCAGCGACGAACTAACAAGCAAAGCTAGCAAGCGCCCCCTCCCCTTCCTCCCTCTCTTCCTCTTTCCCCTCCCTTTCTCCTCTCTGTGCACTCTTGTTGACTGAGTGGTACGAATACCAGAACGGTAAGCTTTTCCTGACACTCTGAGTTGTGGCATTTTCAAACTCCTTTTTCTTGTTCTCCTTCTTCTCTCGATGCTCTGATTCACTGTTTTACTGTTTTGCTGGTCTGCGAATCATGATCGTTCATCATTCTGGATTCTTACCTTCCAAGTTGTGACAGTGAATGAAACGGACGATTGCGTAGCTTGGACTGCAGCTTGGAAAATAGAAATTAGAGTTCGTTCACTGCCCATTGGCGATACGTGCACACTCACTCACTCACTCATTTCGCGAATTCGCAGATATTCACAGTCAACTGCGGAGTGTGCCACAAACCAAACCAAGCCTGACCTGCGAAATGAAATGAAACACTGGATGAGGAGGATGAGGGAGATGAGTGAAAGTGTACAGGTACTGACACTCTTACGTTCCGAGTCCTGCGTTCATTCATTTCATTTCATTCCCCCGAAGTCTCTAGTGTACCTCGACTGCCACGACTATGTGCTTATGTGCCCCTCTCACAGCCTTCCTGTCTTCCCCTCACCGGTTGGGGTTGAGGTTTAGATAGTCGTCTCATCGTCTCTCTCTGTCAATACTGTCAATACTGTCGATCTTGAATCTCACTCGTTTCTATCCCGCAGTCCCTCAGCGCCTCTCACCGTCTGACCTTGCTGACATTTTTGACCTTCCGACCACCTATCTGTCCGCGTTTCTCGTTTCTCGTCTCTGGCTTCTCGTCTCTCGTCTCTCGTGTCGCGTGCGTTGTGTCTTGTTGGGACCAAGCTCTCGCGTTGCCAAAGCGGCAAGGTAGACTCAGACTCGGACTGGAAGGACATCGGAGCTGAGCTGAGCCGAGCTGCGAACGAAGCGTGCTCGCCGCTGCGCTCGCAGTTGCTAGCGGAGGCGGAGACCGAGGCGGTGGTGAAGCATGTCTCGGTACAAGAACAAGAAGATGCAGACCGTCGCGGAGGCTCTTCATGTGGAGGAGAAGAAGGAAGAGGAAGAGGACGGCGTTGGCGGAGCAGTCGCAGGGTGCGAGGGCAGGGACCAAGCTGATTGCGATCCGACGACGAGCGAGGACATCGAGCTCGTGAGGAAAGCATATGTTGATATAAAAGCTAAATATGAAGCTGCGATGGACGAGCTGGCTTCACATGGAGGCAAAAAGGAGCGCACATCCTCTCTGACCTTTGCGAGCTGGATGCCGTACATCAAGGTGACCTTCTCTTCCACACTCACGGCGATGTTGCTCTTTGTGATTGCAGAAAGGCAATATCACTCAGGGTCTCGCGTGGGCTTTGGCGTACTGATTGCGATTGCGGGAGCCGTGTTGTTTCTTGCCGTGCCCGCAACGCACTGGATTGGTCACCATCTGCACCAAGACTATCGCCTTTTCCAGCCGTTTCGAGGTGGCATCCGGTTTGTGGTGTTGCAAGCATTGTCGTGGACGTTTTATTCAATTACAGCCTGCATTGTGTTTGCAAGCGTGTCCTATGCCGAATTCACAAACGGCTTGCTTGCCAGTGCCGGAGTCATCGGCATCCTCTCACAAGTGTTTATGATCTCGTCCCTCCTGACCTACAGCTCCTCGGGTACTATTCGGTGCGGACAGGATGGGGATGAATGCGGCGGGCCTTCCGATTCTCTGCTGCAGGAGGCCAACAAATTCTATTATCCCGCACTGCGAAGAAAGAGATCCGTCGCGAAATCAATCATCGATCCGGATACCAGAGCTTATTCGGATTCCACCGATACCAACGCAGACGAGGGCGAGCATCTCCTCATTATGTCTAAAGACCAGCGCAACATCGTTCGCGAGTTTGTTCAGATGAATACTGGGCTGGTCGCCATTGGAGTGACCATGGCAGTGATATCAGAGTGGACGCACGGGTCAAAGTATCAGCCATTGTTCGCCCTGCTCTCGCTCCTCTGTTGTATTGTAGCCATCTTCCTCACATACGGGATTGGCGGAAGAATACGCAACGGGGCGCATGGGTGGTCCTTCGCGCAGGTGTTTCGCGGTGGCAAAGAGTTTGTAATGCTCCAAATCGCTTGGTGGTGTCTTTTCGGAATCGCGATCATTGCTCAGGGATTATTTGTGGCCTCTTCTATCTACGTCGGAACCCATATGCCTGGCAGCATGATTATCGGGGCACTCGCTGCTGTCGCGTCTCAATTCATAATTGTGCAGTCCTTGCGCCATTTCCAGCCCGCAGAGCAGGAACCTATCAACCCCTGGAACTATCGCAAACTTGATGACCTCTCATTCAAAGACTATGCGTCTTGCATTTTGCTGCTCGCGTTCTTTTGCAACACGCAGTTTGTGAGCTTCACATGTTACATGATTCTCTTCTGCTTGCCCTATCTCACGCCTGCCTCGCTCAGCCCGGTCATCGACAAGCTTACACTCGGTCTGGTCCCACAGCTGCCTGGTGACGGCGAAAACTTTATGCACACCTTCACGGTGTGGTGGATGCTGCTCTGGGCGATTGGCTCCTGGACACTGTTTTATGCGACACTGAAAAACTGGGGGATTCGAGGATGGGCTCTTAGTCTCCTTCTCTCCATCTTTGCGGTCTGTTCCTTCGGTGGCACCCTTCGCTATTTTTCGGACAGCCCACATCATCCGATGATGCTCCTCATTTGCTCGCTCAAGTTTGTTTACATCTCCACGACTTACACGAAGAAGCCCGAGACAAATGCCTGCCGTGAGTGGCCAGAGCTCAAGCGGCTCCCGTACGTTTCGCGAATGTTCATCAAATTCTTCGGCTTCAAGATGGAGCTCACCGAAGAATGCGAGAAGGTCGCGCACCTTCTCGGAGACGAAAACTGCGAGGATCCAAAGTACCGTCAAGTGATGCTACTTTTTCACCCTCATAGCATTTTCCCCCTCTCCCATGTCGCACTTGCCCTGACAGAGCCTTGGAAAGCTAAATTTCCTTCTCTCAAGGTCAATGCGCTCACAGCTAGCGTGATTCACTTTGTGCCTGTAATGCGCGACGTTCTTGCTTGGCTTGGAGTCTGCGACGTGTCAAAAACCAGCGTGACAAACTTGATTCGCATGGGCCGCAACGTTCAAATCGTTTGCGGCGGCCAGACGGAGATGTTCGAGTCCAGGTCTTGGGACAAGGAAATCACCCTGGTCAGGAAGCGTAGACTAGGGATTTTCAAGATTGCAATACAGCAAGGGCTTGGTATCATGCCGATATATAGCTTTGGAGAGACCCTCACGTTCGACAACATTTACATGCCTCGCGTTCAAAACTTTTTCAAGCAAATGTTTGGCTTTCCGTTTCCCTTCGTGATGCTCGGAAAGTACGGCTTGCCCGTCCCGCGTCGCGTGCCACTCGCCGTCGCAATTGGGGAGCCGGTGTTCCCTGTTTGTCAGAAAGAAAGCCCTACGATTGAAGAAATCAGCGAATTTCAGATGAGGTATTTTGAGGCACTCGAAAACCTCTTTGAAAAGTACAAACACAAGTATGGCCACGGCGATAGAACCATTAAATGGCTCGATCATTGATTAGATAACATGTCACTATATACATTGAAATGCAAAACAATTTTGGAATCCCTTTCTTGCTCAATTTCTACAAAAAATAAAACTATATTCCCGTACGAAACGAATGGAGGAACTACCTTCGTGACGAGTTCGGCTGTGAGAAGCTGGACATCTCCATACTTCTCTCCTCTCCGGCAGGTGAAACAGAGTCTTCCCCACGCGTGTATTCTGAAGCGCGGCCACTTGAGAAAGTGCTACAGCTTTGCGACTCATCGTCGCCATGAGGATCCGCTTCGAGAAGCCCTTTGCTCGCGACGTGGGGAACACCTGCACTTCCATCGGATCGATTAGATCGATGAGATCGATTACCGATGTCTAGTCCCAAGACATTACTAGAACGGGGTGTTGGCGCTGCTTCCTTGCCCTGTCCGTCCGCTTTCCCATCCTCCTCTTCCTCTTCCTCTTCGTCCTCATCCTCGTCTTCCTCTTCCTCTTCATCGTCTTCTTCTTCATCAACATCATCCTCTCCTTCGTCTTCATCTTCGTCTTCGTCTTCATCTTCGTCTTCGTCTTCCTCTTCGTCTTCGTCTTCCTCTTCATCTTCATCTTCATCTTCATCTTCCTCTTCGTCATCGTCATCGTCGTCGTCGTCGTTGTCGTCGTCCTCGCCATCTTTGTCAACCTCTCCCTCTCCCGAGGTGGGTACTGTTTTCTTCTCCAGAATTACTCCTGGCGTCGATCGATTTGTGGCCTTGCCTTCACTCTCCGATTCATCGTCGTGATCGATCTCCTCATCGTCTTCAGCTTCGTCATTGTCTACATATGCTTCAGAAGGTGGCGCACCGTATTCGCGTGCTCCGTGTGAATACTCGACTTCCTTTGCAGCGTTCTCTACCTCTTGTGCGATTGCAATGTTTTGGTTTGGAAGTTCGTCGAGCTGCTCTGTAGTAAAGTCTTCATACTTGTCGAGCTCATCTTCGCTGAACGGGCTCAAACTTGCAGAGTCTGGGGACGCTTGGCTGTTACGCTGCTGCTTCAGAAGCTCGTACGGCCGCGCCGGGAACGCGGCCCCATCTTGGAATCGCGAGCTCTTTGCACCGTCTTCATCGTCATGATCGTCAACTCTAATTCCTGGAGGACCAGGGTTCTGATGACTTTTCGAGGGCTCTCGAGGAGAAGTTTCTCCATTCTTGGCGCTGGCTAGACCAGGAATGTCAGAAGAGTGAGAAGGCGTGGCGTCTGCGCGCGCTTTCATCTCTGGTGAAAGCGAAGGCTTTTTAATGGCGTGCATCTCGTCCATGTAATTGCTGTCGTCAGAAACCGTTGAAACATCATGTGCGGCTGAAGAA
Source organism: Parietichytrium sp. I65-24A (assembly GCA_012862575.1). Lineage (NCBI taxonomy): Eukaryota > Bigyra > Thraustochytrida > Thraustochytriidae > Parietichytrium > Parietichytrium sp. I65-24A. The sequence continues at coordinate 194,400 of BLSF01000025.1, forward strand.
TCCATCGTGGAGATTGACTCCAAATTCGCAAGTTCTTCGTGTAGGAGAGCTATCTGCTTTGCAGACTCTACAGTGCTCAACGTTTGCTTACTTGGTGAGCTTCGAGCAGAGATTTCTGCCTCTCTTGTGTCTACCCCAGAGGTGCCTGCTTTGCTCGGAGTATCACTTCGAGCGGAGATTTTCTCTTGAGCACCAACAGGCACTTCTTTTCGTGGCGTTTCCAGCTTGCTTGGAGCCAAGTCACTTCGCGGTGTCGCGGATTTCCTCGGGGTAGTACTTCGAGCGGAGATTTTCTCCTGAGAACCAACAGGCACTTCTTTTCGTGGTGTCTCCGACTTGCTTAGAGCCAAGTCACTTCGCGGTGTTGCGGATTTCCTCGGGGTAGTACTTCGAGCGGAGGGCTTCGCTTGAGAATCAACAGGCAAATCATTTTGAGACGTTTCCGACTTGGTTGGAGCCAGGTCACTTCGCGGTGTTGCGGAGTTCCTCGGAGTAGTGCTTCGAGCGGAGGGTTTTGATTGAGAATCAACAGGCAAATCATTTCGAGACGTTCTTGCCTTGCTTGGAGTCTCGCCACTCGGCGGTGTTGCGGATCGGCTTGAAGCGGTACTCCGGGTAGAGCTATTCACCCGAGAATCGGCAAGGCCTCGAGTGTTTGACAGCTTGCTCGAATTGCGGCTTTCTGCAGAAGAATCTACCTCCCCCCTGTTTTGCGGTGATGAGGAAGACTTCTCTCTTGCGGATACCTTCTTGCTGCCCACACTGCGCGCACTTTTTTGGTCATTCACAGATATGCTGGAACTTGACACCGTTTCCGGATCGTCCGTCTGCAACTTTTTCTTCTCTTCTACTGGCTTCCTGGTCTTTCCATCGGAGTCTCTTTGACGCGTTGCACTAGGTTTCGGCTTCATTTTTTTTCCGGCATCAGTACTATTGCTCTTCCCTGAGTTCTTCTGATACAAATTCTTTGCCGCGTCTCTAGGTTCTTGGGCCTTTTCTTTTGCTACCTCTGCCTTTGCCTTGCTGCCTCGCCTTGTGCTTTTGACCGTGGCGCCTGAAACGTCGGGCGGGCTGGACGGTTCATCCCGTTTTTGTTGAGACCAGGTCTCGGTGGGTGCTTTTTGTGATCTTCCAACCTTCTTCTTCGCACCCTTCTTCAATGCTCCGCGTTTTACATCGTGGCTTGCGTTCGAGCTCGTGGGGCTCACTTGATAGGAGTGCATCATTTTTTCGTACAACGCCTCCACAGGCTCATGCTCAAACTCATCCGGCTCTTGTTTGCTGGACCATTTCGCCTGTGGAGCTCGCTGCGCTGAGGCGGACTGTGGCCTCTTCTTTCTCTGGTCGCGTCTCTTACCTGCTTTGTTCCGAGAGGTTACGACATCGTCCTCGTTTTCATTGTATTCGCCAGATTCGAATCCGATGTATAGAATCTCGTGAGATGTGTCCACGCCCTCCTTTTTGTCGATCTTCTTCTTCTTCTTCTTCTTCTCGCTGCGTTGAGAATTGAGAAGGATTTCACTGCCATCTAGCGCATTCTCGAATGAAAGTATCGAAAAGTCAAGCGCATTGGGCTGCCTTTCACGCGCAGAGTTGGAAGGCCTTCTCGCTGGTGCAGAGCCCGGTCGAACCGGTTTCTTCCCTGTTCGCGTGAAAGCAGCCTTGTCTCTTGCCCGGAATTGGGACGCGTTACCCGTTTGCGGCCTTGCACTGGACGGCCGGATTGCGTTCGACTGCTTGGGCGAGCCGTATGCCTCCGCAAGAGCTCTGTCCTCGCGCTTCGGAGTGGTGACAGCGGCCCGATTTTTGGGAGAGACAGAAAAGTCAGAAGTCACTGGCCTCGTTCTAGGAATTCTGTGGGCTGTTTTTTCCTGAACCCACGTGGGGCTAGTTGGCTCTTCAGGAAATCTTGAGAAGGAGTCCTCATAACCTTCCTCATCATCTGGCTCTTCGAATTTGGTCTTTCGCCGAAGTACCCGGCTGCCTCTTGTTGGCGAAGTTAGTGGCGGCGCGTCTTGCCACTCCAATCCGTTTTCACTTCTTTTCGCAGTTTTCCATGGGCTGAAAAGCTGCATATCCGCGTTGTTGTTTGCTTCCAAGGTCCAGAGAGCGGCAAATTCCAACTCTTTGTTCTTCCACATCTCGCTGACCTGCACGGTCTTGCGAGTATCTGCGACGCTGGGACATAAAGCATACTCCATAATCCATGTGAGCTTCTTGCGCAAGAGCCCTTTGCATTTTGAGTAATACGTCTGAGAGATGTCCATTCTCCCCAGATGTTCGGCCTCCATCGCGGCGTTGTAGTTTGCAACTTTGAGCGCGACCTCCATATTTTGCAGCTTCTGACGATCCCTGACTGGCAGAGTGGATACGCTTGCAGAGCTGTTGCGCGTTAGCTGTTTAATCGTTCGCTCTATCAAACTGATAGAAATTTGCGCCTCTTTAAAAGATGCCTCGTGACGCCCCATCACTGAGCAAAGCGCGCACAGATTTAGATAAGTCAGCGGGAGGTGCTCGCTGTCTGTATAAGTCCTCTTCCCGAGCCGCCACGCAGTTTTTAGAACGTCCATGGCATCTGCTGGTTTGCCAATAAATCGCAAATAGCAGGACCAGTTGTTGAGAGTCAAAATTCTCAAATCCACGCATGCTTTTCCCCAGTCCGGCTTGCAAAGCCTTTTTGCTTCTTTCAAGCTTTCGTTGATCGATAAATTTTAGGCATTCAGAAATCACTGTCAGCTTTGCACTGCGCGCCCAGCTCGCGCGTTTGTCGAAGCAACTTACAGGTTCAAGCATTCATTTTGCCGATTGTTCGCCAAGCAATAGATCGCAAGGCTGTTGAGCTGTACGACGTACGCATTACACGCCCTCTCGAACTTCTCCGTGTGTCTCTTCTTCTTCGCGGCCGGCTCGGAAGCGTGATTGCGCAAGAAGGCTTGCATATCGCGGATCGACCCGCTCATCTCCTGAAGCTCCGCCATCCTTTCCGCGTAGATCGCGGCAAAACTCCCTTTCGACGCCATCTTCGCTCTTCCAAACCTGTCTATCTCAAAAAGCCCCGCCGACTCAACCAAGCTGTGCGCCGTCAGAAGCTCTCCTTTCGCGCGGCCTACAATCGTTCGTGCGAGGTGGCTGGCGCCCATGAAACCATACGAGATAGTGCAAATTTCCCGGTGCCAATGCTTCGTAGCCGTTGAGCTTGCGTACCGGATACTATTAATGTAAAAGGTATATTTTAACAGTAGGGTCGAGGTTGCAAGCGTTATGGAAAATTGGTCGGCGAGGCCGACACAGGCGATGCACAACACATCTGCCTCTGCAGCACTCTAAAATAGCTGGAGATGGGGGTGGATTGGTAAGCTTTCTTGTCTTTTAAATACGTTCGTGCACAGACTTTCCGAGATAGCCTGTTGCTTATGCTCATCTTCCTTATATGCGCCAATAGCAGCGCGGAATATATGCACACAGAAGAGACCCTTACCCTCCCTGGCTCAGAGGAAAAAAAGGCAATGGTCGGATGGTAGCCTCGTTCCCGAGATGAGGTCAACAATTCTTCGGCATCGAGGAGTGAATGAGGGTGGAGGCATTCTCGGAAAACAGATAGACGAGTATTTTCACCGCTTTGGTCGTAGTGCATATCGGTAGCGGATCTGCATTTCTCTATTCTAAAACACGATGCTCGAGAGTGCCTGCATCATCTGTGAATTGCCATGGGTGAAACAAAAGAAGACGGCGCTTCACTTTCCAGCAAGTGCCTCGGATAATCTAGCATACACTTGACTCGCAGATCCTTGCAAGCCACGATCTTCCACTATTCTTTTGTTTGCAACATCAAAAGAGATGTATCGCTTAGAAGCTGCGTCTTCGGCATCAGCGAGCTTTTGCTGAGCCAGCGCCAATACAGCTTCCCTTTCCTCGGTGCTCGCCCACTTGGAATCGATGACCCCGATGTCGACTTCGAAATAATCTTCCTGGTCGTCGTATACTTTAGTCCTAGAGGCTGAGGAGGCGTCAAAATCTAGCAACCTGTCCCGGTGAGCAAGTGCCGCAGCAAGCTTTTCGTCCATGGCCGCTTGCTGCTCGCGGGCGAATTGCCTGCCTCTCTTGAGTTGCTCCTTTCCCATGCTTTGTTTGCAAAAGTCGCACCTTCCTTTACGGGCGTACATTTCCTCGGTATAGATTTTCCCACAGTCGAGGCAATTTTGAAACTTGACGCCGCTCGCAAACCCTTCATTGCCCGTGATGATCGGCGTCTCCGACGCAGCTTCCTCGAGAACCTTCTCATCAGCAGCTCTGAGAATCTGAAACCCCCCAGCCTTTTTAGTCTTCTTCGCCGGAGACGTCGCCCTTGCCTTCACCGCCTTCACCGTAGTCGCCTTCTCTTTCTTTCCCGCCTTCGCATTGCTCGCCCCATCTTTCTTCGCCTTGCCGAAGAAGTGCTGCATGCACCGGTCCACCAGCTGGAGTCCGTCCGCAGTGGGCGGCAGCAGCGACCCCAAATAGTTTCGCGCTTCAGACTCTTCAAAAGAGCCTACGAGGCCCAGCAGCTGTTGCACTTGCTCGCTGTCCACACCAAGCAACTGCTGCATCCTCGTGCTCAACGCCACCATCTCGGAACCCATCTCGCAATATATTTCTCTGTCTCTCTGTCTCTCTGTCTCTCTGTTTCTCTGTCTGCCTGTCTGTCTGCCTTCTTTACCGCACGTGAATGAAAAAACCTTTTTTCTTCAGTGTGTGCCAGTGCCAGTGCTTTTGGTGCTTTTGACACTTATGAATATGACTATGTATTCGTTGACCACGATTTCAAGCACTTTGAGTGAGTCGGCACCTTCGCTTAATGTTAGCGTAAGCGTACGCGTACTGACTGTGAGTGAGCGTACGCAGTCCGCTTGAACTGTCCTCGCGAATAATTTTGGAACTTCCGAAATCAAAAATGACTGATTCATGAAATTCCTGAGACTTCAATGCTCGACATATAGGGAAAGCTATAAGAGAGGACTACATATGTCTTGGAGGGTTTATTCCTGAGGCGTTCCACAGACGCATTCTAGCAGTCTACTGATATATTCTATTCTGTTCTTGTAACTTAGTAAAGTTCTATTGAGTGGTATTCTCGAGGATTAAATTGGGTTAGAAAGTTCTATTTCCTAGGTATTATTCGCTGAGAAGTCTTACAAGTGTGCGAAAAGCACGAAACCAAGTATTTACCGGAACGCATTTTCACCGCAATCGAATCCGTGAGTGCACATACACCGCAGCTGTGGTGCGTCCCTCACTCTCAGTCCCACTGACGTCTCTCACAACGCTTCCTAATTAAATCTTACGTAGCTGCGGAACGTAAAAATTCGCCCAGACTCCAATTAAAGTTTACTATAAGTATCGGAACCAGGAGCCCGTCATTCCGGTTCTTGGAGCCAGCGGACGCATTCGGTGGTAGTACTCCATTAGCGCCACATAACATAACCGACAACCTATTCCATCTACCAATGCATTATTACACACTACCACCGTAATAGGAAGGACCGCACATGATATGCACAAGCCCCGCAGTGCTACAAAGTCCCACCGATTGCTAGAGAGCGTCGGCCGACCACTCTTATCTCTCACCTTATCCGGCGAGTAGGACAGCGCAATCAATGACAGTACGATGGAACCTCGATACTAGCGGAGAGCTATTTGGCACTAGCACTCTGCTGATGTACCCTCTCTGTCTCTCTGTTCTCTCTGTCTCTGTCTCTCTTTCTGACGGAGTGTATAGAGTGTATCGATTGATTGATTAAAATTGATTGATGGATTGATTGAAAGTGGCACGGGAGACACAGAGGAGACACAGGAGACAGCGCAATCAGGAGAGTCAGAGAGGCGCGCGACTCGAAGGAGACAGACTCTGACACACATACATACAGTGTGTGAGAGAGATAGAGAGACAGAGACAGAGACACTTTCTCACTTGCTCAGTCACCGACTGTGAGTTGGAGAGAGAGAAGGCGAGCAAAGGTCGTAGATTGCAGGTTGCAGAGCGTAGATTGCAGGTTGGAGGTTGCAGGTTGCAGGTTGGAGGTTGGAGGTTGCGAAAAAGGCGTGGAGAGAGATGCGTGCGTCGGCGAGCAACCTTCTGCTGCCGCTGGGCAAGCTGGCAGACGACGATGAAAAGTATGGCAAGAAGAAACACCCGCGGCTGTCTGCCGTGAGGGTCTGGGGCGAAAAGCACAAGAGCCGCCTGCTAAAGTTCTTCGCGCTGGTGCTGGCGCTCTCCTTGGCGGCGGTGACATTGGCACCCAGGACCAGCATGCTGGAGTCGGGCTCTGAGGTCGAGTTTCAGGCAAAGCTGCAGCAGCAGAGCGAGCTGCAGTCCCTTGGGGTGGAGGATGCCGAGTCCGCCGCGGATAGCTACGCCGAGGATGCAGTCGAGGCCGAAGAGGAATCTGTGGCCAGCTCGCGTGAGCCTCACAGCGAGGAGGAGGCCGAGGAGGAGGATATCGGCGGGAACCCGGATGAGGAGCCTTCTCCAAATGAGATTCAGGAGGAGCATGACCACGACCATGACCACAACAATGAGATGGGAGACGGAACCGAGTTCCGCGAAGACCACGTTTCTGAGCCAATGACAAACACGCGCTTTCAGGACAAGCCCCTCGTGGAGATGAGTAACGAGGAGCTGTTTGAGAACTACAAGGAGCTGGAGGAGTGCGGCCGCATTAAGCTGCAGACACCATTCCGGCGCAGGCCAACCGACTGGTGGGCTCTCAAGGCGTACATGAAGATGTACTCGGAAAACCCGCCATACGCTTGCGTCCCAAAGCTTCGCCGCCATCTGCAGCTGACTCTCTCGGACTTCACCGAGCTCTTCCGCAAGTTTGCACAGCCGGTTCTCTTCAATTTCGAAAACATGCGCAAGATCGGATTCCAGATGCGCTCTTTCACTCTCGATGAGCTTTCTGAGGTCTTTCCCTTCGACCCAACAAAGGACAAAATGATCGAGTACAAGGCCAACAAGAAATTCAATGAGGAGTTTCTCGATCTCGGCCCTGCGATTTACAGTTTTAAGGACGATGGTGCTTTGGTCAAGACCAAGGGAGGCATGCGCAACTATCCGCGCAACATGAAAGTAAAGCCAAGTGCTCTTAGCAAGCTTGGCGTGCAGGCGCCCTTCCTCATCCCTGGCGCAGAGTCTGGCGAAGGCGTCTTCCAGTCTCCTTCCCTCTGGTTTGGCTCTTCGTCCTCGCCAACGCCTTTTCACTCGGATTGCTGCGATAATTTTGTGCTCATGCTCACCGGGACCAAGGAGGTAAGTCAATTGTTTGAAAAGAGGACAAGGTCGTTTTCAAGTGTGCAACGGTTTCTGACAAACCTTTTCACTTTGTTCTCGTTCTATATAGTTTGCTCTCGCTCCTCCAACAGACTGGCACGCCCTTTCGCCGCACTGCATCGGCAAGAGGAAGAGCTTGTGTTACGCAAACATCCCTGACCCGACCAGCCCAGCTGTCTCCACCGCTCACTTCAACCGCATGATGGTAGACGTCGAGCCTGGGATGGTGCTGTACATGCCAGCTGGATGGTTTCACGCTATTAAAAACAAGGGGGCAACGTTGATGTAAGTTTCGATATTTTCCTCGCGGAAGACATTCGTATGAAGTGTGTGAAAAGTATAGCAATTCTAACGGACGCCCACTTTTGGAATGCCTTCTCCAACTTGACCGTACTCTGTTAAACAGGACTAACCTCTGGACCAGGGGCAAACAAACAGCAGGACTTTTCTCTTGCAACAAAAAGTAGACATTTTTTCAGAGTTCAGAATGAAAAAAAGTACAAACGACGCGCAATAACCCTCCCCGCGAGTTGCAAGAGTGTGGGGAAGGGGCAACGCGCAAAACCAGGCAGAAGATTTTGGCTAATGACAGAGAGAATTCTTTTTTTTTTATATTTCGTCCGTAATGTGTTTAAGGAGAAAAAAACATCATTGGAAATTCTCGAGATATTTCTTATTTGTCACTTTTCTCCCAATGTTCACGGCGCACGAAGAGGGTACACATTGCTCTGCACAGCACAGACCAAACGTAATGTAAAGTGGAGCAAAGTAAAACAACACAAGCAAGCAACGAGGCAGCACACATCGCAACGCTTTACCTTACCAGTTGTCCCAATCATCTGAGGATGTTGTCTTTTTCTCTACCTTTGAGACAGCTACCTTTGATCCTAATTTGTTCTCCCTACGTTGCGCCATGCGCTGACGGGCCTCCTCCCGTTTCTTCTCTGCGGCCAGTCGCCGCTCTGATGCAGAGTCGCCAGATGCTTTCACGCCAAGCTTCTTTGCCTTGGTCGACAGGCTAGGTTTCGAACTCATCATGTCCCCGAAAAAATCATCGTCTCCAGCCTTCGGCATCGAAAGGCTGCTTGTCTTTGCTGGGACTAGAGGAGTGGAGGATATCGTCGGAACCTGAGTCTTCGTGCTCTCTCCCCACCCTTCGCCAAGGTCATCGTCTGAGCCCCAGCCATTTGAATCACCTGTAGGGGACCCCCACCCATCGCCGTTTTCTAAGCCTCCGCCAAGCAGGTCAGTGTCGTCTTCCCAGCCAGAAGAAGCAGAAGCTGCTGGCTTCGTCGATGACAGCGAAAGCGTCGCTGTTGTAGTAGACGTACTTGCTGGAGCTGAAGGCGGTACCCCACTTGCAACAGCTGGAACAGCAGAAACACCGCCCTTCGAAGCGATCTCTCCCTGGCCGCCAGGATTGTTGGCGCTCCACCGGGTTTGAATGGCGCCTACAGCCCAACCGGCGGCAGCAGAAAAGTAGCTAGAAGGATCTGCCGAAGACGCAGCTGAGCCTGCAGCGGCTGGCGCAGCGCCCTGACCGGCAGCAGCACTGGGGCCACCCGGCTTGAGCTCCCCTGCTTTGATACGTTCGAGCTCTTTCTTCTTGTTCTCCTCCTCTTCCAATTTCTGTGCAACAGCTCGCTCGTCAGAAAGCTTTCGAAGCTTGGCCACGATCGAGTCGAATACTGCGAACGTTTGTTTTCGTACATCTGGCGAAGGGTCCACAAGGGCAAACGCAAGGGCAGGGATCAATTTTCCGGCCAAGACTTGTTGGTCGTCGTGGACGTAATTCAGACCAGCCACAACGCCTCGTATGGACGCCATCCGCGCAGGGATGAAAGGATCTCGAATCCCTTGAAGGAAAGGCCCCGAAACCACCTTTTTCCGGGTCTCTTCATTAAAGTGCTGCAGCACTTTGGCAAGACAAATGAGAGTGTTGGTACGAATGGCAGGTTCTACATCTTTCAAAGTCTTGATGAGATGGCGCAGCATGATCTCGTTGAGATTTTTGCTGTCCAGCATCGGCGCGATCGTCACGCTACTCTTTACGGTCAGCTCTCTGAGAATGGGGGTGGTGTCGTCGAATCCGGTGCATATCGAGGGGAACAACTTGGTGTTTACGAGCTTGGCGTCCAGGTGCTCTGCAAAGTCAGCGAGCTTCTGTAAGAGCGCTACACGAGTGGCACGGTCGTTCGAGGCGAACAGGCTGACAACCACCGGCACAACCAGCCGCTGAAACTCTTCCTTGTCTTCAAAAGACGCTCCGATCTTCAGGAACGGTTGGAGAAGCACGGAGGTCATGGAGCTTTGGCCGCCCTGTGGCTGCTGGCCCGGCGGTGGGGCCAGAAACTGAATATTGTGCTTGAGTGTCGGCAAGATCTTGTACCTGCAAACGTCCTTCGGAAACGTGTCAATTTCGGTTGTGAGTTTCTGGATGAACGGCACCTTTTCTGTGTCCGACTTGAGCTGGAGCTCGTCCAGATACGTCAGCGACGTGAACAGTGGGTTACGGAACAGATACTTGAACCCGGCGCTCTCGTAGAGCTTCTTGGGCGACGGCCGGTCAGCCGGGTCATTTGCAAGCATGGCCAGGTACACTTTCTGCAACTGTCGCGGTATGTTTCCCAGTCCTTTGGCTGAGGCTGAGGCTGCGTCAAATTGCTGGCCCTCATTGAACGCCTCCCACACAATCCCCGCCAGCGCCCACACATCCGCCGCCCACGTGGACTTTGCGCACGCTCGTGCCAGTCCCTCTGGCGGCATGAACTCCCTGCGCCCTGTGAGCGCCGCTATTTCTGCGTCCGTCTCGTTGCGTCCCACCGCGTACAGCGCCGCCAGCTTCCAGTCGCCGCCCTTCGTCACCAACACGCCCTTGGGCGACAGCGCGCCGAGCGTCATCTTGCAGTCCTCGTTCACGAACGCCAGTGCCCCCAGCAGGCAGTGCAAGCCCCACCCGACGGCCCAGCCCACCGCCTGCGCGCCGTTCTCGCGCCGCAGCACGCGCAGCCACTCCTCCAGCGGCACCACCTGCTCCGTGACCACGCACAGCTCCGCCGCGGACTCCAGTCCGTCCTCGAACGCAAGCACGTGCGGGTGCCGCAGAGTCTTGAGTCTTCGGAATTGGTTCTCCGCGCAGCCCCTCGCGCCCGCCGCTGCTGCCGTCGAGCCCCCGCCGTCCGCGGACCACCGCAGGAGAGAAACGTTCCCGCCGTCGCGCCGCCGCCGCGCAGAGTGAAGCTTCCAACCGCCGCCCACGTCCACGCCCGCGTCGCCATCCTGCGCGTCGTACGGCAGCGCGCCGCTCGATCCTTTGTTGCCCATCGCGCCACCCGCCGATCGACCGAGGAACGCTCGGCGAACGTTCGCGGAACACGCGCGGAACACGCGCGGGGAGAGTGTCTCAAACTGACTCACACGGACCGCGCGGAGAGAGAGAGAGAGAGAGAGAGAGAGAGATGGCGCGTGTGGATGGATGAATGAATGGATGAATGGATGAACTAACGAATGAAAGAGGATGGAAACGAAGCGCCGCACACACACACGTGGGCGCGCGCACAGTGGATTGGCGTCCCAGTTCCGGGTTCCCGGGTTCCTCGGTCCTCGGGTTCTGCAGGTGCTGGGAGCGCGCTGCTGGCGTGTTGCTGGCCTTCCGTGAGCGTGCTCTCAACCTCTCCTCTCCTCTCTCTTTCAGAGACGGTTTGGGTGACGCTGAGAGGGAAGTTCTCAGGTTCGTTTTGTTCTTTGTAGAACTACGCACCCTAGTCACCCAAGTCACCCTAGCTAGGCATCCCTAGGATTCCCTAGGCTCCACGTGGTCATACGTGGTCGGTTACTGCGAAATGGGTTCCGCTGAGGAGTGAGTGGAATTTGTGGAATTTGATGAAATGGAATTTGGCAAAGAAGGATAATAATTCGTTGTTTTGGAGTCAGGGCTCTGAGATGGAGGTAAGGCAATTGGAAGGGCCCAGGACTAGAACGCGATGAAGAAGAGTAGAAAGAGAGAGAGATACAGAGACCGTGGAAACAGAATGATGGAGAAAGCTGTGATTGTGCTGTCGTGATGAAAACTCTCGAGCCTATCGCGAAGCCCAAATCTTCGTTTGGCCTCTGATCTGTTCGTGTGGCCTTCTTCGCGAAAAGAAAGCGGGGCTTGCTGGGCATTTGGTTTTGCTCGGAGGTGAGCTGTCGTCTAGTCTAGTTTGCAGAAAGTCGTTTGCGTTTGATGGTTAGCCACGTTTTGCTTTAATGTAGAACCGATGTGGAGCAGGGTAGCCTTCCACGGTCAGCGTCGGGTCTGCCGGATCCAGGGACTCGCGCAAGCTTGTGTTGACGGGAGCCCACTCGGTGACACGTTGCTCGTCCGTGGAGAGAACTTCAGAAAAGATCTCCTCGTGATTGATGAAATTGGCACGCTGTAGCCAGTGCTTGAGAACCGTTTTTGTGGGCAAAAAGTAAACGCCAGACATGTTTGCGTAGCGTTTCTTGGGAAACAAAGCCACGGACTCGTCCCCTGGAATTCCCTGACAATCCACGATGAGAGTTGACCCCTTGCGCATGCTCTTGTACAGATCGCGAAGCATGCCGACTGGATCAGGGGTGTGGTACAGAACCCCCAAGCAAAAGATGACGTCAAAGGTGTCGGTAAAGTGCTGCATACTGTCACCTCGCAAGAGCTCCAAGTGCAAGTTTTGTACACCGCTAATGCGCTTAAATATGCTGAATTCCAGCCAAGCATGAGGGTTCGGATCGATGCCAACCACCGCCTTCGGACCATACTCAAGCATGCGGAACATGTAGTACCCATTCCCGCAGCCCAAGTCACACACTATCTTGTCCTTTAGCGAAGGAAGTTGCTTCTGAATTCGCTCCCATTTCCAGTCGCTCCTCCACTCTGTGTCTATGTCAACACCAAATAGTTTGAGTGGTCCCTTCTTCCACGGCTTCAGACGGGTCAAGATGTCCAACCACTTTGCGCGCTCCTCTTCATTCAAGTCAGACGCATCTCCAATTTCTAACACAGGCTGGTCTACCTTGAGCACAGAAGCCTTCCCCTCGGGAAACTCCAAGATTGCTTTGGCGATCTCGTCAAACTCGCGGAGGGTCGGCGCACCAAGCCCACCCTTCAAAGCAAATGAATCAAGACGAGCTTGGCAGAACAGCTGAATGCGGACCGGGTCTAAAAAGTCCGCGAGATACACTGGACACGCGTTGAAGAGCTGGTCAATATGCGGAGTGACCACTTCTGTTGGGGCCTTTGTCCCGATGCGAGCTACGAATCCCGTCTTGCGAGCCACGAAAGTTGTGAAGTTATTCCATTTGGCGATAACTTCCACGTGCTCAAAGCCCACGGACTTGAGAGCGCTCACCAGCTCGCCGTCGGTAAATGGGATCAAAACGTTCATAAGGGCGTCCTTTTTGCGAGCAATTTCCCTTTTGGAATACCCACGCCGATACTTGAAATCTTCATAAATCCAGGTGCAAGTCTCTTGAAACTCGGCATGATCCGATCGCACCTTTTCTGAGATAAACAAAATACCACCGTCGCATAGTCCTTGAAAGATTGAACGAAGCATGTCGTGCCTGCGAGCCACTGCGATGAACTGTAGTGTGTACGTCATCACCACCACGGAGGCGTTCTCAATCGGGAAGCCCAAAGCGTCGCCCATGTGAATTTCTACCTGATGGCCCTTCTTCTGTGCCCAGGCTAATTTCTTGTTGCATTCTTCCACCATGGCCACAGAATTATCCACCCCAACAAAATGCCCTTTCAGCTGCTTGCCATCGGGACTTGCGGCATGTTCGAATGCCCGAGCAAGCACATCAAATGTAGTTCCGGTGCTGCACCCTAGATCGTATATTTTCGTTCCTTCGCGGTAGTACCTCTCGGTCCAGTATATGCACAAGTCGGTCACCTCGCAGTACAGTGGCACGCTGCGGGAGACCATGTCATCGAACACCTTGACTACCTCGCGATTGAACTCGAATGGCTTGGGCCCATGGTAGTCGTAGATCCTGTCCACTCTTCCGCGCAGGTTCAACTCGTAGCGCGTGTCTGGGTTCGCTGCGGGGCCAAGTCTCTCTCTTGATCTATAATACTCCCACGCCTTCAGGAGCAACGCTCCAAGTGCGCCCGAGCAGAGCGCCACCGCCGCCACTGTGGTCGCTCGCTGCTCTGACGCCATTCCGCCAGCCTTTCTTCCTTGTCGTTCAACTGCGTCAAACGCACTGCCTTGCCTTCTCGCACAGAGCGTCCTCGAGGACACCTTTGCGTTTGCCGTGATTGGGAGGAAAAGTTGCTCTCTCCCTTCTTTTCCTGTCAATTGCCAAACGCTACGACCAACGATTTTGAATAGCACTTGCTAGTACGCATATAGACAGAGCTTCCGGAGATGACCCTGAAAGATAAATTCGCCATGGTCAGCGAGCACGACCAGGAAATGGAGTTTCTCATACTGGTCTGGCGAGTTTCGGCTCTCGGCGCCTCGATGCGCCGGCGGCAGGTGCCATCGCAGGTCGACGAGCTGAATTACGGTCGGGTTGGACGATGAAGACGTTTCGACGACAGCCGAGCCACACCACTGTTCAGGGGATTGTGGAATTGGTTCGTGTTGCTGTTGGTAAAAATGACACAGATTTTTCATTCAGTTTAGGCAATACCTTCCTTTAACTTATTCTTCAGCGTGCTCCTCGCCATCATCTTTAATGGAAACCGCGTGCTCGCCATCATCCAGAGTCCACCTGAAGAGCTCTTTATCCTGGAATCGCTTATCAAAGTGCCCAAACATGGTGATGATCTGGTTCCAGTCTTCGAGGTTTCCAACTTCCTTCTGGCAGAATGTACGTCGGTCCTCAGCGACGCCGTCCCAGGTGAAGCTGTAAAACATGTAAAAGGCCTTTGCAGTTCGGCGCAGGTTCTTGGTCTTCACATCATATAGTCCATCCCAGATCTTGCCCTTGAAACGGCCTTTGTTGACCACCTCGAAGAGCTCTGCGCATGCGCGGATGCAGTCAATGTACTCTGACAATACTGTCCTAGCAGCAAGTGGTTTGCGTTCGACGTAGTCCTTGTTGCTGTTCCAAGCATCGTTCCAATCCCTGCCGCTGATGAACTCGCTCTTGTCATCGACCTTGGCGCGCTTGCTGATGAAAAGATCTTGTACTTGGTGCACGTTCACATCATCGCAAACCTCTTTGAGCTGTTTCCTCTTCTCGTCGAACTGGCGGGCCTCCGCTTGCGACTTGGAATAAAGCTGCGCCACCAGGGCGATAAGGACGGTCGCGATGGCCGTCACCACCGACGTGGCGGTGTTGAGCGACTCGAGCGTAAGCTCACCCTCCGCGGACGACATGTTTGCGAACAGGCAAGTGGAAGAAATACACAGTCCCGACACCCTCGTTCACCCTGCTCCGCTGTTGCTGTTGCGGGTCTGCTGCGAGCCCAGAATTTAAGTGTTCGAGTCGATAGATCTTCCTCAAGGGCCTCGTGTGCCTTACTAACATGGCCATACTAACTTAATACCCACCCACGTTGACGGAGTAAATAGCCCCCCAAGGTGTGTGCACGCACTGTACAGAGTCATGTCTAGACTTTCGACTGGAAAGCAGGAGTGTGTCGGAAGGCAGACTGACAAGACTGACAGTGAGTTGTGGCCACAGCCTGTGAGACGCTTGATATCGCTTGATGAGATTCCGAGCCAAATCTAGAGCAGCAGGTAGCAGGGCTCGTAACTCCGTACCCACGCTACCACGCGCAATGTGCGCATTGTTGTGTAATGAGCTGTTCACGATCCATCAGTTCCGGCTCTTCATTGGATGCCAATGCGAAGAGCTAGACGTGGAGATGGTCATGATCCAGTTTCTTCCTCGCCATGCATTTCTCCACGCAAAGCATGTTCGCGGAATGAGGGGTTCGCCGCACCATTGCAAGATGACTAGCAACCACCCTCCCAAGAGTTGGCAGTATTGGTACATCAAAGCCGCAGCTCGCGTTCTCTGCCAAGGTCATGTGATTCACATGTCATTGATTGATGATTTGGAAGTTTGCATTCGTTGTCGTTTCTTCGAACTTGAACAATGGCTTGAACAGCTTGAACATCGGATGGCTCTTTGGAAACTTATCGTGCCAGGTAATTTACTTGTACTACTGTTAGTGAGAAAATCCAAACCATCAAGGGGTGCACACCACGATGCCAAGATTTATATGTAAGCCTCTTAGTAGGTCGGTGCACACTGTAAACTGAACCGTGACTTTTATTACCTACACTCTTACCAGTTGCACCTTTTCATGTACATATCCAGTGGCACAACATTAACAGGCCACGCGAGTCTTGCTCTCTCATTTTCGTTCCGCACTGGCTGCTCTGCGAACATTCACTCGTACGCGATCACTCACGTAGCTGCAGTTGGAACCCAGGGAACAAAAGAGAGCTTTTTCAAGAGCCTCTCTTGACTGGCTGGGAGCGCACCCCAGCTGCGATACCCCCCCCAGCCGCTCGTTAATCCTCCTATCATCACTACTACCACACTTTCGCGGACAGTCGCCCCCTGCCCCCCCTTTGATCCCCTCCACTTACCCAACTTCACCTCTTGCAAGAAACCTCACACAACGCCGACTGTGCCCCGCAAAATCCCGCAAATCGAAAAGTGTCCGCGGACGGACGGACCATCATCACGCGGAGGATGGCGCAGAACTGGACTCCCGCGCAGGATAGCCTGCGCGAAGTGTCCGACCTCCTTCGGCAGAGCGTGGAGGCGAGCAGCAACAACGCCGCGAGGCAGCAGGTGGCCCGCAGAGTGGACCAGCTGTGCCGCGAAAGCCAGTTCAGCAAGTACCTCGCTGCGGTGGTGGCCAGCGACGAACTGGAGGAACCTGTGCGGTACGTGGGCGCGCTGGTTCTGCTCAAGGCGCTGCGCGTGGGGCTGGCGTTGGGCGTGCTGAGTAGAGAGGACCTGGAGTATGTCAAGGCAGTGGTGGTGCGGGCGCTAGCGGACAGGAGCAAGAGCGTGCGAAAGGCGGCGAGCAGCATCGCGTCGGCGGTGTACTCTAGCAATGCACCTAACGCGGCAGTGTGGCCGGAGCTGGCGCAATTTATCTGCCAAGCGCTGAGGCAGAATGAGAACATGAACGCGTTTGACTCGGCGTTCATGACTCTGGAGCACATGTGCGAGGATGGCGCAGAGCAGCTCTGCCAGCCCGTGGACCAGACCGGTCAGGCTTATGTTGCGGCGTTCCTGCCGATCGTTTTGGAGAACTTTAGGAACCCTCTGGCGCAGTACAGGGCCAAAGCCGTGAGCTGCCTGAATTTGCTCATGGCCAACATCCTGCCGATGGAGATCTCCTCGCGAGCTGAAGATGTTCTGAGGGGCCTAGCGTTCTTGTCCGAAGATCCCGACGCTGATGTGAAGCGCGAAGTGTGCCTTGGTCTTAGTTCACTTTTGGAACACCGCGCGGACATTGTGGTGCCCGAACTGAACAATGTCATCTCGTTCGTGCTGCCTGCCATCGACCACGAAGACGATGGGGTGGCCAAGGAAGCTATTAACTTTTTCACGACCATGGCATCTCAGAATATGGCGATGGACGCTCTTGGCCCATACTTGACAGACCTACTCCCCCTATTGTTCAAGCGTTCGATATACACAGAAGAGGACCTCGATATGCTTGGAACCGAGGAGGAAAATCATGCCTCGATTCCTGATAAACCTTCGGGCGTACGTCCAATTCATCACGCTGGTATCGGCGCACGCGGCGGAAAATCATCTGGCGGGAACAGAGACGATGGGGACGATGAACAGTTTGATGCTCAGAGCGACGATGGGGAGCAGGAAGAGGAGTTTTCGGATGTATGGACCGTCCGAAAGGAGGCTGGGGTCTGCTTAACTTCGCTGAGTTCGATTGCGACTGATATGGTGGTGGCTGACATCATTTTGCCCCTTTTGCAGGAGCGTCTTGCGCCAAACCAGCCCAGCCTGGTGCGCGAGGGTGCTTTAATGGCACTGTCATGTCTCTCAGACGCCATTGCGGAGACCGATCGCGTGCCAGAAATCGTCACGTATCTACTGGGCCAGGCTAAAGCTCCAGAGTTCTATTTGCGTATGATTGCGGTCTTCACAATTGGCAAGTTTTCAGGAAGTCTTTGCGATCTCTACTCGAACGACGACTCCCTCAAACAGCTATTTCGCGAGTGCGTAAGTACCATCACTATGGCAACGAGCGATTCCAATAAATTGGTTCAAGTGTACGCGCTCAACAACCTGGCGTACTTTGCTGAATCAGCCGGAGCCATGATGGACGGCTTCATAGAAGAGATTGCAGAGGTTCTGGTTCGCAACTTTCCGGGCTACCAGACGAAGGCTAAGATCGCAGCATGGGACACGTTCGGAAGCTTGTTCAGTTCGTCTGCAGGAATGGCCGAACCGAAAATACTCAACAAAGTTGTCCCAGTCCTTTGGAGTAATTACCAGACCTTTGATGAAAGAGATAATATGCTTTTGCAGTGCATGGAGACCTGGGGAACAATCGTGAAATCGGCGGGCCCAACTGTGGCTGAATTGTGCCGGCCATTGTATGAGCGCGTCACTCACTACATTGAGGAGACGGTTATGTTTTTGACATCTTATGAGAGCATGGGGATGACCTCCGATGACATTGACAGAGAATTTATGCTGTGCGGCCTGGAGCTCTTGTCGTGCTTTGCTGAGGGCTTGAAAGACCAGACTGGTCAGCTTATTGATTTTTCTCAATTCAAGTTCTTGTTTGAGGAGCTTTTGAAGGACGACGATGAGGAAACCCGCGAGGTTATTTTTGCATTGTGCGGAGATTTCGCGTCAGCGTGCCCTAAAGATTTTGCGCCGCTCATGGTCCCTGCTCTCAAGGCTATGCTTCCGTTCTTGTATGATCCAGACCAAGGAGTCAACATCACCATCAACGCCGTATGGGCAGTTGGTCAGATTGTCATGAAGATGGAGTCCAACTTTAGGGAGGCCTCTGAGCCTGTAGCCAATAAGATTGCGCTTTTGTTGTGTCATGAGAAGCTAGAAGACAAGATTGTTGCGAACGCAACTGTTACCTTCGCTAGGATAGGAATTTTCTGTCCAGACGTTATCGCGTCACACTTGAACGACGTGGCCACGTCTTGGACCAAGGTCATGCCTTCAATTCTCGAAGATGAGTACATCGATGATGATGAGAAGAGCGATCTATTGCGTGGAGTGGCTGCAGTTGTGGAGGTCAACCCTGCCGGTTTTGGTCGATCGTTTTCTCATTTGTGCATGGCCACAACACACGCCGTCCATCTTTCCGCGGAGGTGGCTCCCTTGATGCGTAATGTACTGGACAAAATCAAACAGACCTTGGTTGCCAGCGGCCAATGGCAGCGCGTATACGGCTCGCTCAACGCAACCCTGAGGAAAGACCTGGAGAGGATGCACGTTCTCTCACAATAGATAGATTGGAATTGTGCGTTCTGTAGATGACATTTTTTGCTGTTCTATTTCTATTTTATTTTTCTCTTGCGCGGGAAATATTTGCGTGCATTTTTCTCTCTGAAATTCCAGGCAGAATATACATATATGAATATGATTTACCGACGTGCTAGCATTGACCAAGAAGGATACGCATGTCCGCTAATCGTTTTTTGAGGAGGGAAAGGAGTGCCACGGGACATTGGAAGAGGAATGTGGGTTTATGCTCTTGCGCCGTGCAATTCTGTTTGCGAAAATTTTGCGAGAGACAGTGCGCCAAAGCTAAACATGATGCCAGCGACAACCAAAGCCAAGTTTCTTCCTGACACGACTGAAGTGGAGACTTCGTTCTCTCCAAGCTTCTCGGCGCATTTTTGCTGCAGTTGGTGGCGAAATGCGAAATACTTCGTTTCCGGCGGAGGGTTTCGCTGCAACCACTTGTACGCGTATGGAGTGATGGGCCTCTCATAGTAAAAACGATCAGGAAGCCTGTCTGGAAACTCCTTGTCTGCGATTATCCTCCAGGCTTTCGAGACATGAGTAACTTGGAGGTTTCGTCCCCCTTCAACTGGGTCCCCATCGAGGCAGACCCCAATATTACCAACGCTCTGCTCCCATGTAACCTTTGAGACGTTGACGTTGTTTTCCATGACGGTGGCGAACCCGCTCATGAATTCAAACGCTATGCCCAGATTACACGATGAAAGATTAGTACACGAAGAGGAAGCGCATGTATTGGAAAACGGAAAGAAGACTTACGTGGTGAAAGACTTGACATCATTCGTCTAAAGCCGGGAAACGCTTTCATTGTGATGTACGAAACCCATGTCGAGTCAGGAGTCAGTGTGGCGTTGTACGGGTCGCGCTGGGATATCACGAGCATGAAAAAATCGTCCGTGACCTTAATCGGGTCAGAGCCGTCTCGTGGCCAAAGCGTGAGCGTCCCAGACACGGCTGTATGCTTTGGGTTCATGCACGCCTTGACTATGTTGTACATGATGCCAAAGAATGGGCCGAGAGTTGTATGCCTCCACTCCTGCGCACCCTTCGCGGGCTCGTCTGATATCGAGGTCAGTTTAGAAAGTTCGTGTCAGTGTATATATCAGAAAAGGTTTTATGGAGCAGAGTTGTCCTCAAACTTCACTTACAACCGATTCCCAAGTAAATCGCCTCAAAGCACAGGCAGTCAATCTGGCCAGAGTCATCATTGACCTTCATGAGTGGTTGGCTACGATACGATTTGGCCGCAAGCTTGGCCGCAAGCTCGCTCGACTCTGGCAACCTTCCGCAGTGGAAATAATTATTCATTGTTCCCTGTGACAACAGCGCCAAGTAGGTTGAATCAAGCTTGCCGCAATCCTGCCAATCATGACAAATTCGAAACAGCCTTTGGCGTCAGGGGCTCGCCTGTTCATAGGCGCAGAGAGTTTGCAAGCGCTCAGCCACTTACCACCAGTCCATCCATAGTCTCATGAATCGTCCCATCGCCTCCCACCGCGACGAGACCGTACCCCTGCTCCGCGTAGGTTTTCGCAAGCTCGCGCGCATGCCCGCTGCGTTCTGTCAAGACCATCCCAACGTCCAGCTCAAGCTCCCTCGCCCGTGGGAAGAATTCTCGCTCAAGCACAGCCTCCGCGTCCTTCTTGCCGGACACCGGGCAGCATATCACCATCCACTTGGTCGGCCACGCCATTTCCATCTCTCCACAATCTTGCTCCAGCGCCACGCTTCACAATTTCCAATCGTTATGGGACTGCTGCTCAGGCTCGTTCACTGCCGCATTCACTTGACTGTCAGCCCAATCTCATCTCCAATCTCTCTCTCTCTCTCTCTCTCTCTTCTTTTCACACACCTCCCACATCTTTCTATACTTAACAATACTTGTGACAAGCTCTGCTCTGCTCTACTCTGCTCTGCTTGCCAACGCTCCTTCATCTGGACGAAACTTATATGTGTTCCATGTACACATCGGCCACGCTTCGGCGGTGTCTTGGCAACTATGTACCGGTATGTGCCTCGCAGTGGGGTGGAACTTATGGAGCGGCGTAGAGTCCTCGTAAGCGTCGTTGTCCTATCTTCTGCTGCTACGCGAGCTCGTACGTTGGATTGCTAAGGCAGGGGAGTCGCGCTTGACACTCGAGTCTCCGTCTTGCAGGCGCTGCTTTCTTTCTTTCTTTCTTTCTTTTTTATTTATTCTCTTTTTCTTTCATTTGACTCGTTAATTCTTACTATATTCCCACTTGCAGTTCAACATTTTCTTATTCTTTGTAAATATCTTCCATCCATTCATTTCTTCATTCTATCTTTGTTGAGCGATGTTGAGCATTGCAAACTCCAAGAGCGAACTTTGTTCCTTTGAGAAGAATTGGCGAGCGTGACCAAGTCACAATGGTAGTGTCGTCTGCGGCCGTGGAGAGGCTCTTGACAAGCGAGGAGCAGGAGAGCCCCGGAGTGCGCAATGCGTGATCTGACATCTCGACGAATAATCGCCAAGGTGAGAATCTGTAGTAATTGACCTCTTTGAGCTCGGAGTTCGAAAGGGGCACGACCCTGACGACATCTCCTTTGGTGACGAGGCACACCTTTATTATAATAACTTCCAAAAGCAGAAAGATAGATATGGAGACGGATTTGAGAAGAATGTTTGAATAAAAGCATGATTTTGTGATCAATCAGAGTTATTTTCACGTTTCGAGTCCCGGATCCCGTCGTCCGCCGGGATGAGTCGGAACTCGAAAAGTTTGCTATGTTCAGAACGGTGTGAGTTTTTTCGTGGCCGCCATTTGTGAAATTTAGACTGCCTGGATGGGCTGCTGGAGACCGTCGGCAGAGGGCTGGGAAACGTAGTTGGACGGGAAGATGCCCACACTGCCGTTGGGGTGGCGGCCCTCCCACCAGCCAGAGGCGTCCTGATGGAGGACTGAGATCCTGTCACCTTCCTTGAATGCAAGCTCTCCAGCCTCTTTTGCTTCGTGGGCGTACAGTGCGGTGACAGTGAATGTTGTGACCCTCTTCGCTGGAATGGCCACAGCCGCTGGGGCGAAGGCAGAAGACGCGCTCGGAGTAGTGTTCGAAAGTTTTCCGCCCTTGACCTGGCTTGCCTTCTTCTGCCGAGCTGCTTGGCGTCGCTTCGGCATTACACAAAACGCGATGAAAGCAAACACAGCGCCCACTCCGCCGACAACACCAGCAACCACGGCGGCGATGGATCCGGCTCGAGCGGCCGAGCCTTCCTCGACTATCAGAATGCCTTTCTGACCGCGATTGCTAAAGTTGTTGTTGCGAGTGCTCATGTACTTGTAAGTTCCCACATCCGACTTCAAAAGTCCAGCATCAAAGTACGGATTTTTTTGGCCGCTGAGTTTCATGCAATTGCGATGATCCCGGTCAGTATCATCGTTGTTGTTATCGTTGAGCTCTTTGAGCGTTGAGTAGCTGTAGCACGTCGCGGAGTTGTCCACATCTTGGTCTAAAAACGCCAAGCGGCGAAACGTTTCGATGGAGGCTTTAAACATGCTGTAGTCGTTGCCGTCAGTTAACATGATATTCTCCCTCTCGTGCTGGATCTGCACCAAATTCGTGCGATCTGCTTTGCCTTCGGCCAAGTTGTTCGGGTTCGGTGGACCACCTTCAGCATTGTTAGCATTTCTTGCCGGATTGTAGTCTGAGCCTGTCCATTGAACGTGGACACAGTCGTCCTCTGTGATGGACAACACGTTTGGCACAAAGTCGTACTCTACGGCTGGATACACCTGCACGATGTTTCCGCGCTTTCCGCGAACGTTCAAATTGTAAATATTGTCGCAATCGTTGGAAGGGGCGCTCTTGATGCGAAACATGTGCGAGCGATCCTGAAAGGTTCGACCGTACTGATTTGTGTTGATCGCAAGACCGAGCCTGCAGTTGTCGCTGCTGCAGAGCCCGGTGAGTTTGTGGTAAACACCTTCTGGGTTCTTGTTGCGGTCCACGAGCGGGCTTTGATCACCGTTCGAGGTGCTGTCCCCGACGACAGCGAGCTCATCAAAGTCGCTTGTGGAGATGTTGTACCTGATGCGAAGCACGCACTTTTCTTTCCCAGCCAAGTAGCTTGGGATGGTCCAGTTGAAGTAGTACGGTTGCCCCGTGCCGCCAGCAACGTTGCCCAAGTGATTGTCCCGAGAAAAGGCTCCGGTGACGCACTGGGGTGCGGACACATCAGAGTATTTTTTGTTCCATGCAGGGTGTGCCGTCCAGACACCGCCCTCTTCGATGCAATGGCGCTCATTGTTCGGAAGCTGACCAGTGCCCGTGCAGTCTTCGCAATCACAGTAATACTTGTCGACTACGTTTTGCGAGAGGGCTCGGTCGCGCTCGCACTTTTCCATATCACTGGTGATGATCGCGACATCAATCCAAGGGCTTGGCTGCCAGTATGGGTAGTACTCTGACTCCTCGGGACATTCGAAACCATTTCTGGCGCTGTTCGGGTTCTGGCGGGTCGCAGTCGCGCTGTTTGAGTTGAGGTTCTGATCAGCAGTGTAGAGTCCCTTGTTGCGCTCAACGTTCTTGCAACGCTGATAGTATCTGTAGCTCTCGTGTCTCCCGTATCTGTAGTCATCCTGGGAGTCAGGGTCGTCGGGGATACGCTGTGTATTGGTCTCATCTTGATTGTTGATTGCAGTTCCATCGCGAGGGTAGCAAACCTTGCCGGTGTCGCCTCCGCAGTCATCGGTGAAAGAATAGACACCGGGCGTGGAATCCTCGCAGCCCACCTGAATGACAATGTCTGAATGAACCTGAGTATTTGCTCCGCTGCCATGTTGCACAGTCCATTCGATTGGTAGAATCGATCCAGTGTAAAAATACATCTTGGGAGTGTTGATTGCACCCTCAGTCTTCAACGTTCCGTCTTCGTTGACAAGAGCCTTTGCCTCATCGTCGGTAAGCCCTGTGTTTTGCGCGTTGCAGGTTGCTCTCTCGGTGTCGTCCGAGTAAATGTAGCAGTCAAATGGGTATGCTGAGCCGCAAGAATAGCCACCTTTGTCATTGTTCTGGCTGTCGAACAGCCTTTGAGCCTCGTTTCCACTTCGATCAGCAGAGTTGGAGTTTCTGCATCCACGCCCATTGCTGCCGCGTGGATTGTGCATGTAAATGTCCCCCAACGCCGGCGACAGCGACAGCGCAAGGGCGCATACGACAAGGTTGAAAGAAGCCTTCATTATGTCTCTGGTAGAACCTACGCGCCACGTCTTCCTCACTTTGATGGTTTGGGGTTTGCTTCCTCGCAAACCTGAGTCACCTGTCGGTCTTTTCCCGGCGTTCAAGACCTTTGCTGTACATTGTCTCAACACACACCCCAAAGGTGGTTCAAAGATGTTGAGAGATCCCAATTGTGTAAATGACCCCATGAAATCCTCTAAAACTGCTTGATGACCGTCTGTGCTCGTTTCATTGGCCAACGCTGCTTCCGAGGCGACTTTGACCTACCCGTTACGATTTTGAATCTCTAACATTCTCTAACCCTTTCTTTTTTATAGACGACCAGCAGTCTAGGAAAAAACCTATCCACAGGCAGTATTCGGTGTTGAAAGTGACTCTAACCCTCCCCTCTCTTTCATCTCTAACCTAAAAGTGGCGATTGACTCGGACTAAAAGACCCTTTTGGTGGATTCTCTAGCTTAGTATTAGTACGGGGAGTGCAAAACGCCACACATTTTAGCTCAGTTGGTGAGTCAATCACATTCGAAAAGAGATGCGCCGCCGTGTGATGCCAATACGAATAGGCTGGCGTGTTTCGTACAAGAAATTTGCCTATTTTGTTTTTATATATGTGAAAGCCTCTAGTTGATGGAGATCGAGTCAGACGGATTCATTTTCACATAATTACCGGGGAACAATCCGGCTTTCCCGTCTGACAGCTTGCCTTCCCACCATCCAGATACGTCTTTCCTCAGGACAGTAAGTTTATCACCTGCACGAAAACTAAGCTCGCCTTGTTCTGCTGCGTTGTAATCGTAGAGAGCCGTGCATGTCCCGAGCACGGAATCGCTCCCTGGTGAAGTCCCGGCACCGGAAGCTGCACGGGAATTTCCAGCTCCACCCGGCCTTTGCGTTTGTGTCGCGTCCTTTTTCTGTGCAAACGACGATGCTGCAACAGCAACTGGAACCGAAACTGCTACGTGATCGGCTGCAGTTACAGCTGATGTAGGAGTAGATGGCTCAAGCCTCGGGCTCAGCGACATCGTTGCAGGTGCCACCTGGAGCTCAGAGGTCATCGTGGCTCCTGAAGCAGCAGACCGCGTCGATTCGTGCGGGTGGGATGGCTTTAGCCCGCCAAACTTCTTTGGAATTTTGTGCTTGAAACAGAAGAATGCCCCTGCGAGAAGACCCACAAAGGCGATTGAGCCGATCGTTATGCCTGCGATGCCTGCTGCAGTGAGTTTAAAAGAACCTTTTTCAACCGTAAGAATCCCTTTCTGGCCCCGGTTGCTAAAGTTATTGTTCCGTGTACTCATGAATTTGTGAACGCCTACCTGGGGTCTGAGCAACCCAGCATCAAAGTACGGCGTGTCTTGACCACTTAGTTTCATGCAGTTCCGGTAATCGCGCTCTGCGGCATTTTGATTGTCGTTGTTCAGGTCAAGCAGTGTAGGAAAGTCCAAGCACTGTGTTGCGTCCTCAATGGCCTGATCCAAGAAAGCTAGACGTTTGTACACGTCGGAAGACGCTTGGAAGATGGTGAACTCCTCTCCATCTTGAAGCATGACGTTGTTCCGCTCGTGGGACATTTGGACAAAGTTTGAGCGATCGGCTTTGGTGTCGGTTATATCATTTGGGTTTGGCGGCCCACCTTCGGCGTCGTTCGGCGCTCGATTTGGGTTGTAGTCGGATCCGGTCCATTGAACATGGATACAGTCGTCTGCAGTGACATTCATAACAGAAGGCACAAAGTCATATTCTACTGCAGGGTACACTTGAACGATGTTTCCCCTCTTGCCTCGCACGTTCAAATTATAAACCTTATCGCAGTCAGCGTTAGAGGGGAGCGATTTAACGCGAAAAATGTGAGACCTATCCTGGAAGGTGCGCCCGTACTGGTTCGTGTTGACCGCGAGACCAAGCTTGCAGCCTGCTGTATTGGCTGTGCACAAGTTTGAAATGCTCTTGTACACCTCCGTCGGGTTGTTGTCCCGATCTAGAAGCGGTGAGTTAGTGTCACCATTCAGAGCACTGCTACCATACAAGGTCACATCATCGTAATCGGAAGAGCTGATATTGTAACGTGCCCGCAGCACGCATTTGCTACGGCCCCCGAGATAGTCTGGAATCGTCCAGTTGAAGTAGTAAGGTTGCCCGTTCCCTGCAACGTTACCGAGGTGGTTGTCACGAGAAAAATCTCCGAGTACACAGGTTGGCTCCGTCACCCCGCTATACACTTGATTCCAAGCAGGGTGAGAAACCCACTCCCCTTTCATGCTCGTGCATGCAGACTCTGTGATCGGCCTCTTTCCAGCACCATCTGTCTTGAGGCAGCTATCGCACTTGCAGTAAGACTTGGATACAATGTTTTGCGATTGGCTCTGCATTTGTTGGCATCTGGCCATGTCGCTGGAGATGATGGCGACATCTATCCACGGGCTAGGTTGCCACCATGGATAGTACTCGGACTCCTCCGGACATTCAAATCCGTTTCGAGCTCCATTTGGATTCTGTCTCGTGTATATCGCCGAGTTGCCTTTCAAATCTTGGTCTGCGGTGTACAATCCCTTGTTCCTCGTCACGTCTTTGCAAAACTCGTAAAATCTGAAGCTTTCATGTCTCCCATACCTGTAGTCATCTTGCTGGTCAGCCTCGTCCGGAATGCGCCTGATGTTGACGTCGTCCTGGTTGTTGATGGCGGTACCGTCCCTAGGGTAGCAAATCTTGCTGCCGGTGCCGCAATCATCAGTAAGCGAAAACGTGCCGGCGCTGGTGTCTTCGCAAGCAACCTGAATGACAATTTCCGAGTGAACGTTGGCGTTGATCCCGGCTCCGTGCTGAGCCGTCCATTCTATGGGGAGTATTGACGACGTGTAGAAATACATTTTCGGTGTATTGATTGCGTCAGCGTGCGCGACAGTTCCGTCCTCGTTGGCTTGCGCCTTCGCGTCCGCATCTGACAACCCTACGTTTCTGGCATTGCAAGTCGCCCTCTCCGTCTCATCCTCGTACTTGTAGCATGCAAACGGGTATGCCGAACCGCAGGAGTACCCGCCCTTGTCGTTGTTCTGGCTATCAAACAGCCTTTGCGCTTCATTGCCGCTCCTGTCGGCGCTGTTGCTGTCCCTGCAGCCTCGACCGTTGCTCCCTCGCGGGTTGTGCATGTATATGTCACCTTGCACCGGCGCCATCAGCAACGCCAGCAACGCTGCTGGCAGCAGATACCCCAGCAATTCCAGCCTCATTTTCCAACCGTCTCCTTCGCCAGCAACTCGCAACAGGATCACGCCGGCCGTGTGGCTTCTGTTTGTTTCGAAGACTCCCTGTCACTGCACTGTATGTAGTACAAGTAAACAGTGCACTGGCAAGAGCAAAAACTTGCGCGACTTTTCGAGGGACCGATGCAAGCGATGGAGACGATATTGAGACGATGGAGACGTTGGAGACGTTGGAGACGACGGACGTTGTACACCGCAGATGGCGTCCTCGCTGTTTTGCCTTCCTTTCCTACCTTCCTTTCTCCTCTCTTGTTGATCAATCCCAGCGTAACGGTCTATACCCGGACAAGCGTCCCGAATCGGTTACGTGCTGTGGTTACGAAGTACGATTATTGGACATTACGAGCGGGGTAACGGACTCTATATGGAAACGGTAATAGATTTAGCTACTAGTATGGGGTGAGGTATGTACCGTGTGCATGGGCTCTGAGAAAGCGGGAAGTTCCACTTCCACTACCGGTACTCGAGTACCGGTATTACCGGTATGTTACGAACAAAACAAATTCACGAACAAAGAATAATTCATGAACAAAAATGATCCCTTGGAAACTTTGGTCATGTCGAATATGTCGGGTATGAGGAGACCTGACTCGGAGTGCTGGAGCTCATGCACCACAGAACCTAACCTATCTACAATGAAGTGAAGGGAAGTAGAGCGATGCAGTTTTAATCCGACGCGACCAAGACCCCAATCGCCAGGCTGCCTGCCTTCCAAAACGCGACCACGTTTACAAACCTTACAAAACCTCTCTATCACGCTACTACCATCTATATAGCACCCACAAGCAGTACACACCTCGCAAAGATCGCAAGAGCAAGAGTCTTGCCAAATTCCAAACCTCCCACCNGGGAAACTTTGGTTGCCAGCCGGACCGTCATGTCGAATATGTCGGGTATGAGGAGACTGACTCGGAGTGCTGGAGCTCATGCACCACAGAACCTAACCTATCTACAATGAAGTGAAGGGAAGTAGAGCGATGCAGTTTTAATCCGACGCGACCAAGACCCCAATCGCCAGGCTGCCTGCCTTCCAAAACGCGACCACGTTTACAAACCTTACAAAACCTCTCTATCACGCTACTACCATCTATATAGCACCCACAAGCAGTACACACCTCGCAAAGATCGCAAGAGCAAGAGTCTTGCCAAATTCCAAACCTCCCACCTCACTCCAAAGCATAGCACCTTGCTAAGGATTTCGCCGCGGGAGGGACGGGCCAACCTGTAGGATGTGGTAGCCGACTCGGTAGTCGGTCCGGGCTCGTAGACGAAAAAAGACTGCATGCTGCAGAAATGAGTGGGCGAAGAAAGGGAAAAAGTGGCAAGTGACTTGGTGAGTTTGGGCAGAACGTAAAACGTAAAAACGTAAAACGTAAAACGAAAGTGCTGAAAGTGGACAGGTCGAGACGGGCTCGGGATAAGTAGCGTGTCTCTGTGCAAAGAGTGAAGAAGAAAGAGGGGAGAGGGAAGGGGAAGATGCTGGTTGGCGTGGCGCTATGGACGGGCTTCCTGGCCGCGGTGATGACGGTGGTGGTCGGGGTGATACATCTGGTGAAAGTGGTGAACAACTCGTGCGCGAGCTCGTGCGTGGGGCCGATGTTGGAGTGGAATCCGTCAGGGCAATTTCTGGACGACTCGAATGATGACTGGAAGCAGGTGTTCTCGCTGAATCCCGATGTCGTGCTCATGAACTGGTCTCCGACTATTTTCGGGTTGATCTGGGTCGCCGTACACGCTGCGCCGAGCGTGAGAGTGAACATGATCTGCAGCAGCTGGGAAAGGGTCGCCTTATGGTGTCTCTTCATTGCGTTGTTCTGCAACTTTGGCTATGCTGGCGCTCTTGGAATTATCGTGGGTTTCCTCACCTCCTTTGCGGGCTTGCTTGCGGTGCTCGTCGCTCTTCTCGACAACGACGCTCCGACTTCACTGGGCGTGGAATTCTGTGGGTTTTCTCGTCGAAGCACTGTCTGTTCATCCTCCTTCGCTGTCGTTGTGGATGTTCTTTCGCTAATTTGTGCCCTCCTTGCTCTTGTCATTGGAATCATCCACTTGTGCAGACGCTTGCCATCCCCGTGCAACCCTAGTATCAACGAATGCGTCGGGAAGGGGTTGTTCTGGGCAGTATCGGGACAGCCTTTCATTGCCGATATCAATTTTGTTTGGCGCTCGTTCTTCTCACTTGCGCCGGCAATCTTCTTTGCAAATTTCACACCTCTGCTGATCGGACTTGTGAGCTGTGCTATGCATTTCTTGGGATACTTCCCAACTTTATCTGCCAGCTGGACCGGAATGTGGATTTGGCACCTTTTCCAGGGCTTGTGGCTGGCAGGTTACTGTGGAAACCTGGGAGTCATCACGATGTTCTTGTGTGTGTTTGTGGCTTTTCTGGCGTTCGTGCTCAGCTTTACCAGCACCGCACCGTCCTCAAAAATTGGAGCGAAGATGGCAAGCTACGCGCCATCCCGCCGTCGCAACGCCGGAACTGTTGGCCACAAGTCAACGTACTACCAGCATGCATGATCAACACATTAGTAAATGAACATTGGGTGTACTACAGGCGACTACAGGCCAACGCTTTGGAGGCCACATGCCCAAATGACAAATATGAATGAGTCAATTTTGATTTTGAAACATCCGAGCTCCATTTTTTTTTCTTTTGTCATATTTTCTTGTTATGCCTTATCAATCAAGGAGAAGTCTCTAAAACCAATCAATATTTTCTAGCCAAACTCGACTCGCTCTTCACATGTGCATGATCCGCATTGCTGGCCAGAAGCCAACAGGAGTGTTAACTGTGAGTGTGGATGTGTGTGGATAAAGTGGAGGCAAAAAGAATATCCATGGAGGACTTTGCGCGAAACGGCGTCCAAGAAATGAAAACAAAAAAGTCTTTCAAGATGCGTAAAATGTTGGTTTTATTGGCTTGGACAGGTTGCGTGATGGAGCTGGCTCACTTTGGTTGGGAAACAAAGGCAGCGTATCATTATGAAAAGTAAGCAACTCCCTGTGGAGGGATGAGCGAAAAGAGTCACACCCTCGCCCACGCTCCTTCCATATGAGAAACAGAGAAAGTGTATCGTTTTTAAAGTAGCCACTCTCCGAGAAACAACGAGCGGCAAGAATCATGTTCAAGGGCGGGGCATTTAGGAAAAGATGTGGCCTGCAGTCTCCACATTTCTGGAGATCTTTTCCAGTGCATTCACATACGCTGCAATTCGCAAATTTGAGCCCAACTTTCGCGCACGGTACATGGTTTCCTCGCATGCGTTGGCCATGGTCTCTTCGAGCCCAGAGTATACGATATCTCTCTCCGAAGGGCCTTTGATCAAATTGTGTTTCAAGTCCATATCCATCGCAAGGCCTTGCCCATCAAAGGTCAATGAGTCCAAGAGAAGCTCCTTGCTCTCCTCCTCCCATTTCCGCGTCATGCGTCCGAAACGTACATGGCTCAGGTTCTTTAGCCACTCGAAATATGACACCGTCACGCCGCCTGCATTAAGAATGAGGTCCGGCACCACTACAACGCCAGCCTTCTCGAGTAAATCTTCCGCATACGGGGTCACCGGGCCGTTCGCGGCTTCACATATTAGCTTCGCACGGATTCGCCGCGCATTTTCCTGGGTAATTTGCTTTTGAAACGCAGCTGGCACGAGCACGTCGCACTCAATCTCTAAAAGCTTGGACACCTGCCCGGCCCGGAAATCTCTCTCCGTGCCAGGAAAACCTCGCAAAGTGTCGTTTTCCTTTACATAGTTAAGAAGCTGTGTCGGGTTCAGCCCTTGCGACGAATAGATGCCGCCATTCATCTCCGAGACAGCAACAATTTTGCCGCCATTTTCGTAAATATTTTTGGCAGCGTAATAGCCCACATTACCGAATCCCTGGATCACAAAGCTTTTGCCCGCAAGACCGGGCTCCAGACCAGCCCTCCTCATCAGATCTTCTTGTTTCATAAACTCTTGTATCCCTAAAAACACACCGAGCCCTGTGGCCTCTAGCCTGCCAGCGATTCCGCCAGATTGTGGGGGCTTGCCGGTGACGCAAGCGAACGCATTGACATCATTGTCTCCATAGATCGAGGCGTATGTGTCTGCTATCCAGCTCATTTCTTTGGGCCCTGTCCCAAGGTCAGGCGCCGGCACATCTACGGAAGGGCCGAGAAAGCCGCTTGAAGCAAGCTCGCACGTAAATCTCCGAGTAATCCTCTCCAGCTCTTCGTCGGAATAGTCATGAGGGTCAATACGTACACCACCCTTGGCGCCGCCAAAAGGCACGTTGACAACGGCGCATTTGTAAGTCATGAGCGCAGCGAGAGCTTCAATCTCCTGGAGATCGACGGACTCGGAGAAGCGGATTCCACCTTTCAGTGGGGTTCGGTGAGCATTGTGGTGGGCTCGATAACCCATAAGAACTTCCAAGGTCCCGTCGTCTCTCCTGAATGGAAAGGAGACTCTGTAAACTGCATGAGACCCGCGAATATACTCGAGCATTCCTGGGTCGATTTCAGTGTACCGAGCAGCTCGATCGAAGAAAAGTTTGACCATTTCGAGAAAACGCGGCTCCTCCCCGCTATTCTTGACCGGTCCGAAGTCCGACTTGCGACGATTCATTCGGTTGGAATTTTCGCGTCGAAGTCGCATGTCAAAGTCAGATGGCGTTGCCCAGAGCTCCTCCTTGAGCGACGCTGCTCTTCGGAGCACCTCCTTGCGTTCTTGCGAGCTCTCCTTCAGCCACAGCTTCTCCAGCAACTCCTTTTTGGACTTTGACGTGCTCGTGCCACCGGGGGCCTCCAGATCCGCCTCCTCGCTGGCGTGTTTTCTGCTCGACCCATCCACGACCATCTTTTTCTTGCGCAGCTTGTTTGGGTCCTTGAACTCCGCCTCGTGGTTCTCCTTGTCTAGTGACACAGGCGCTGGGTGGTGCTTACGCTGGCTCAACTGGCGCTGCATCAGTTGCGCTGGTTGCCCGGCTTCCGGCATTTTCTTCTCCAAAAGTGGTGAAACGGACTCGTTTTTCTCCTCCTTCATGTGCTCCCAAGGCGGCGGCGAGAACAGCTGCTTGCTGCTTGCCACGTCCGTCTTCTTGCGCTTGATTCTCTTGCGCAGAGAATGAAGACGGTCAGTTTCTGTCGGTCTCTCTGCATCTGAAAGCGCCCTGCACCATCTCGCCAGCGGCTGCCACGCTCTTGGCCCACCTATCGCGCGCGACATTTTTCTTTTCTTTTCTTCTCTTCTCAACACCGTGGCAATGCCAAAAACTCAATACTCAATACTCGATACTCAATGATCCTCCTCACAGTCCTCACAACGCCAATCTTCCTCTCCTTCGTAGCGGCTGCGCGAGATTAGCTACAGCAAAAAGCTCAGCTCCTCACTTGCTTTTCCAACGCTTTTTCTGTCTTCCTTTTTCTTTCCGACACCAGTTGCACAGTTGCATTACAGTTGCAACACAGTTGGTCAATCGCCACAGTCGACAGGCGCGGACGGGCGCGGATTTCACTCTTATAGTTTCGTCCAACGCGCCTTAGTGACGTGCGCGGGGACCGTGA
This sequence comes from Parietichytrium sp. I65-24A, assembly GCA_012862575.1. Classification (NCBI taxonomy): domain Eukaryota; class Bigyra; order Thraustochytrida; family Thraustochytriidae; genus Parietichytrium; species Parietichytrium sp. I65-24A. The sequence continues at coordinate 227,176 of BLSF01000025.1, forward strand.
CTGTGTGAACGCAACACATCGCAGATCACAGCTCGCGCGAATGTTACCAAACACGGTGCGGATACTAGTCTGTACACGTAGGTTGGAGTAGGCGGTGGTCGCAGCCTAACGCTGCCATATACAGCACTTAATTCAATACCCCGCATAGGTATCATTTGCACCCACAAGATACCTCCTCTTTAGCTGGTTTTAAGGTCTCCTAAGGCAGGGACCTCTCTTACCATTCCTAATACCATCATTCATGATAAATAGCAGAACAGATAGACCAGAGTAGTTACAACATTCTGTTGTGTAGTAGCCAGCACTATCTATCTGGTATCAAAGCGCTAGTGGAAAATACCACATTCAACCCGGAACCCATTTTGAACGAAAAGAGAGAATAAGAGAGATTAAGAATGATTAAGAGAGAGATAGAGAGAGATAGAAGGAGATACCGGTACAATACAAATCAATACAATGAGATACGAAAAATGAGATACTTTACTAGCACTAGTAGTAGTCTACAGAAAAGAGTACGAGAGATAGACACACATGCATGTGGACTATGTGGACACACAGAGACAAGAGAAAGAAAGCGACAGCACAGACAACACAAGCCTTCCCCCAAGCTGCAAGTGTTGGCGCATACACTCCATACACTCCATACACTCCATACACTCCATACACTCCATACACTCCATACACTGCGTACGCTCCATACACTCCATACACTCCATACATCTCCATACACTCCACACATCTTCACACACTTCATACACTCCACGCTCTTGTGTCCCTTGGGCGCAGCAAAGCTAAGCTAAGCAAAGCAAAGCAAAGCAAAGCAAAGCAAAGCAAAGCAGAGCAAAGCAGAGCAAAGCACGGAGACGAGGAGGACAGAGTACAGAGTACAGAGTAGAGAGTATAGAGGCGGAAAGATGTCGCTGGTGACGCTGCGCAGAGTGGGCCGCGTGGGCGTGCTGACGCTGAACGACCCGGGGCGTCTGAACGCGTTGACCGCCAAGATGGGCGACGAATTCGTGGATCATGTGCGGGACCTGAGCGCTGGCGGCGCTGCGGACCTCGGCGCCGTGGTCCTGACCGGCTCCGGGAGAGCGTTCTCTGCTGGCGGAGACCTGGACTTTCTGCGCGCGAGAGCCGCGGATCATCCGCACCGCAACGCAGTAGTCATGCGCAGGTTCTACTCGAGGTTCCTTTCCCTCCGCGAGCTCCCCGTGCCCGTCATCGCCGCCATCAACGGCCCGGCCGTTGGCGCCGGCTTGTGCGTGGCGTTGGCGTGCGACGTCCGTGTGGCTGCCAAGAGCGCCAAGCTGGGCATGGCCTTCGCGCAGCTGGGCCTGCACCCTGGAATGGGCGCGACGCACTTTCTCCCGCTCGCGGTGGGCCAGCAGCAGGCGGCCAAGCTCATGCTCACCGGTGAAGTCATGTCCGCGCAGCGCGCGGCGGACTTGGGCCTCGTCGCGGACGTTTTCGAGTCCCCAGAGGAATGCGTGGAGGGCGCGCTGGCCATGGCGAGCAAAATGGCCGAGGCAGCGCCAGTGGCGTCAAGGACGTGCGTGAGGTCCCTGCGCCTGGCCCAGGACGAAGGCCTCGAAAGGGCGCTTTGGAGGGAAGCGGACGCGCAGGCCCAGTGCTACGCGACCAAGGACCTCGCCGAGGGCGTAGAAGGAGTCGCGAAGAAGCAAAAGGTGGAGTACACGCAGTACAGCTCCCTCGCTGACCTGATCTAGCTAGCCCTAGATAGATAGAGACTTTGGCTGCGACTGTGATTGTGATTGCGCGTCGCGGTATTCAAGGGGCTGGCGAATCGACGCGAGCGTCGTAAAGAGATATTTATATTTACTTTCAAAAAATCTCCTTTTCATTACTAATTTTATCCACTTGTCCTCAGGTATCAGCGCTGAAAATGCTATCTGTGTCGGGCACGGGGCCTCAGTATGGCACTATACAGAGTACGGCGAAATTCACAAGATCGACAACGAGCCGGCCAAACCGGTGCCTCCTCATCTCTTTGACCCGCCCATGCACTTTGGCGAAGGCTGTACGGCTCCTCCTGACTTTTCCCACTGCGCCGGTGTCTTGGCGACGATGGAGAGAGCATGCACGCCTTTCTCCTTGAGCTCCTCCTCAAGCAGCGCGTTGACTTTTCTGTGCCTCTCCAGCGGCATTTGACCCTCGAATGCCTGCGAGACGACCACCACCTTGAAATGCGTCTCCGAGCCTTTCGGGACGTTGTGCATGTGCGACTCGTTCAGAACCTCCAGGTGCGCCACTGGAGAGAGTCCTTCGGTCAGCTTGGCCACTATGCTGGAGCGCACCACGCCATTCTCTGCCGCGCCAGACATGAGGGTCCTTGCGCACAACTTGACCGTACTTCGCAGCATCAAACTCTTCTCGTACGTCTGCCTCTTTGTCCTCGTGTCTTCCCTCTTCTCCACTTCGGACTGCAGCGCTCGCTGCCTCTCTTGCTCTGGTGCTGTCGACTCTCGCGTGCAAGTAGTACAAGTTGTACTGCCCTTCTTGTGTACATCTACGTGCTACTAATCAATTTGCTCGGTGTACCGGTAGTATGTCCGAGATCATGTGCGTCGAGAACTGGGAAACCATCATGGCGAACGCGAAGAGCTGGCATGCGGAGTCCGCGCGCGAATGCGAGTACGTGGCGAGCGTACTTTTATTGAGAAGTCGAAACGACGACAACGGTACTGACCGCTGGGTTAGGTGCAGGTGTACAGGTACACCGGCAACAGGGCTCTGAAGGGGATCCATTGAAGAGTATAGCTTGGGGAAGCAACGATGGCAAAGATGAACTTTTTACCGCTTGCCTGCTGGGCCAGCACTGAATGATGGGCATGGCAAACCTAAAAGTAGAGTCGACGCTGCAGGGGATGTCTTGGTGGGACTCTCTCTACCCTGCCTCATGCCTTGATGTCGTCCCCTTGGACCTGCATTGATGGTCCGCTGCCTAATCCTTCACAACGACGGTCTACAGCCCGCGTACGTCACTCTCCTTCACAGCGAGCCGTGACGATCCAAAGGCTGACGCGAATCATATTGGTAAAATAATCAAACCCATGTTCGGAAAACCCCAGCATGCACATGCTTCTCGGTCAGCTCAATAGCAGTGGAGAACCTATTGCCACGCAGAGAAGAAGGCTGCATAGCAGAAACACCATCATCAAAGACTCTGACTCTGATGGAAAAGCTTGAACCCCCCATCCCAATCACTGGACTTGATGTGACGAGACAATTCTACAAACTGCAACAAATTCATGGTGATAGCTTTGAAGGCTTGTTCATCAACGATTCCAGCTTAACATGAAGCTTGGTCAAGCAAGAGACAGTCTTTGTCCCTACGCTCTTGGGTAGTACATTACTTTGCAATTCAGCAACGGAAGCTGGATATTGTAACAGATCAGAAACCCGAACTTGGACGATACGGCTTCGGGCGCAGGTCGATACGGCTTTGAGCACAAGCAGATATCGACCGAGCAGGCTACAGCCCGGGGGCAACACTCACAGCAGGCCTCTCACAGGCCCTCTGAAGCGCTTCGATTGCTTGGTCGCATCGCTCGGTCAATTGAACCACGGCAGGATCTGGTTCTGTCAGTCTCTGGCCAGACATGACGTTCCTCGGCCAGCTGATGTCTTGCTCAAAGTACTCAGTACCGTGCATTTCAATTTACTGCTGGCAACGGCGACTTACAGCTGCTCCCGGTCGTACGCCTCCGCTGTAGCTTTCCGGTCATCAGGCAAGAGTTAATATGCGGCGACCCAACTGTCATTCCCCAAATCGCGACGGTTCAATCACTTGCCAAAAACTAGCAAACCCTCCTTCAAGTGAGCACTCTCGCTGTCTGTATAAAATCAAGAAGTCATGATCATTACTTATTGATCGTTCACAGTCTATTCACAACTCAAACGTTGACAATACTCCCATTTTAAACACACAAAGACTACACATCTATCAAGAGAACATCAAAATTAGCATGTGAGTTAGCACTTGCTGCCTCGCTCCCGCAGTTACAACAGTGTGCAACCAGTGCAACCCGCTATTTCCTCCAAAGGCTGGTGGCCAGTCTGTCATCAACACGGACCGAACAAAAGGAACAAGTTAAAATTGCGGAGCCATTCAACGGTGTGCACTTACCATTTTGGTTTATCGATATTTTGTGGGAACAATCGACTTGAGGGGAAAAGAAGACTACGGACCAGCTTATTCAGAGTCCTCGCCAAATCATAACAGTGGCTAAGATTAAAAGTCTGCTAATTACCGATAATCGGTATTATGAAAACACAGACGAGATCTACTGATTAGAGTAAGGGCTTAGCGCGAAATCAAGTTGAAGAAAACTTGCAAACGTTTTCAGACAGAATCAAACGATGCCAATTGGACAAAAGACTCAGAATACAAATTCATTCAAGTGATACAAATGCAACTTGCTAAAAAATGATCAAGCGAAACAAACAACGCGTACGAATCAAGCAACAAATGCTGCAGAAGCGGTCCCGAGAGCACGGCGGAAGTGAGAGAGAGATGAGTCTTGGAGGCCGTTTGTTGATGGTACTTTACCAGTCAGCCCTCGGCATCTTGATCATTTATTTCAATCTGATTGATTGAAAGATTTAGAAACGCTAGAGCACAACACCATGGAAAGTAAATCCTGGTCAACATTATTGCGCGACGCAACGTGCAGCGCAGGGCAATCATCAATGGACTAAGACGGAGCTCGGATAACCGAAGTGGATTGCATCGAACCTCACTGACTGGCAAATTACCTGGTCGCGCTGTGATGTGTAGTGCACGAGCACACAGGCATGTTGCACGGCTGCTATGATGACGGTCTATCCGCCCTGTGTGAAGGAGGGCTACAATTAAGCTTATCGATCGCCCAGGGAAGCATTGGAGGAATGCGACGTCCCAAACCCCACTTGTACAGTACCTGATGCGCTTATCATTTGCAGCTCGTCACCGTTGGCCGAGCGCGCAGATGTACGAATATAAAGTGCAGGTACTGGCTGCGAATAGAATCACCGGTACGGCTCAGCGGGCTCAGCGTAGATGGGTTGTAGAGCAGGCGAGAAGGGGAAAGTGTGGGAGCTCATCAACAATACACATACAACTTGAGCAGTCATCAATCAACAGTCACATACGACGACACACTAAGCTTGCAAGTTCCCAGACACCCCAACTGACGTTAGAAGAGTTGGAAGAAAGGACTCGGAAGCTCGCAGACCAGGAGAGTCCTGACGGCCCAGGCACGACAATCGCTGCGATAGCAAGGAAAGGAAGACCATGGATACCCCGACAACGCCTGCCAGCGAGATGTCGCAGACATTTGCCTCAAGCTCTTTCGAGTATGCGGCTTCGCCGGCCGCGGCAGACGGCCCCCGCTCTGAAGTGTCGGAGTCGTCGAGCACCGCAGAGTGCTTGTCGCGAGACAGGGCCTTTCTGAAAGAGAACCTGTGGGTGAGGTTTCTGCCCGCCATTTTGGTCTGGCCAATCTGGCTCTCGACGATGGTCTCCCAAGACAAGTTTACAGAGGTGTTTGAGTACTGGCCCATTTCAGTGGCGATGGTGCTCGGGTCTTTTATTGCGGGAAGCACGCCTCTTGGCGGTGGCGTGGTTGCGTTTCCAGTCTCAGTTCTCGTTCTCCAATTCACCTCTGAGGAGTCGCGTGACGCGTCGGTACTCGTGCAGTCGGTTGGGATGACGGCTGCTTCCTTTTTGCTGCTTGCGACCAAGCCACATCTGCTAGACGCTACAATTATCGCAAAAAGCCTCGTGTGGGGAAATGTCGGAATGCTGTCAGGCCTAGCGATTGCCGCCTCGCCTGCGCTGATGAACATGATCTACACAACATTGGTCTTCGAGTTTGGCATCGTTTATTTTTACACAAACACTTTCGTAACCAAGTCGCCGCACAGCCGCAGAGACCTTCCTTCCGCTGGACCGCTGGGGAATGGAAGAAAGCGCGAAATTGCAACCGAGTTGCTTCTCATCCTTACTGGCTGGATTGGAGGGTTTGTCACATCCAATGTGGGAAGTGGGTCGGACATCTTTCTTTACGCGTTCGGAATTTTTGGTTGGAATGTCTTATACCCAGAGCAGCGCATGGAAGACAACAAGTACACAGCGTCGTCAGTCATAGTCATGGCTACCATGTCTGTTGCCACGGCGGTTACGCGAGCAGTTCGAGGACAGATTTCAGAAAAGGTGTTTCTTGCTTGGGGAGCCATGGCTTTCGTGGTAGTCGTCGGCGCGCCGGTTGGCTCCCTCATTTTGACTCCGGAAGCGACCCCTTATCTCCGCGTGCTGTTTTACTTTTTGGCCGTGATGCAATTTGTTCTGTTTGGCGCTCTCAAAATTCAAGGCGACATCTCCGCATGGATCGTCATTGCTGCGATCACAGTAGTTGTCCTCGGCCTCCTTTCCTTGCATTACATTAAGATCATCCGGCCGCGCATCATCAGGCACAGGATGCACGCCGAATCTCGCGACTCGCCAATCAAGCAAGACGTCCCTATTCATCAGCTTTCACACGTTTGAACTCGCTGAGAAGCATGTGCTCCACTGACCATTGGAAAGAAATGATGTGAATCTTTTGCTTCATCTCTACAAGTAAATAATAGTTACATTTCGTTTTGAACGATTTTCGAGCTCTTGCTCGTTTTTTAGGAACTAATCGTGTCTAGCTTGTAGCCATACCGAATTTCTTTCAGCTCCTATTGAGCGCAAGCATGCGAAGACTTCCTTTTTTGGCGTGCTCGAATCTATTCACACGTCAAGAATAAAAAGATTTTTCTAACTAATTTAGAAATTTGCGACAGTAGACAAAGATACAACGCCAGCCGCTTCTGATTTTACGACGGCGGATACGGCGGCTTGACGGCAAAAGTCCCTGCTTTCGCCTCGAGCGTTGACCTCGGTGAATTCCCGTCGAGGCTCTTAGCAATACTAGCTGAACCAATAGTCGCGGTCTCTACTGCCTCGATAACAGAGGGCGACGGTGATATGATGCCTGAATCCACGGCCTCACGAAGGGTGCTTTGTAAGTCTGCTAGCTTCTCCTCCTGCGCTTGCAGAAGAGATGGCGACGACGCCCTGTCGTCAAGAAACGACTCCAACTTTTGCCTTTGCGCGTTTACATCATCCGCGGTGGGAATGGTGGAAGTCACGTAAATTCTGTCCGACAAGCCTTCCGCCTGCACTGGTGACTTGGGTACATTGGCAGAAGCACCTTCGCCACTGGCCTCTAATTTTGTCTGCTCCTCCTCGTTCTCCATTTGCTGGAGGGCAAACCAATTGGAGTCATTGTGGCGTCTGCCCGGGTCCATCACATCCGTCTTGATGCCCCAGTACTTGCTGCGTTTGTGAATTTTGAACCCATAAATTTTTGGCACGATTTTCGGGAAGTCAAGCTCCACCAATCTTGGTGGGTACACCATAAGGAAAAGATGGGCGAACGTTCTCCCCCAATACGCACCATCACTTGAGCGGTGCCTGTCTTTCGCCGGTAGGTAGATTTCGCGGCACCTGCAGCAAAACAGCTTCACCGTGGCTTCCCCAGGAATATCACTCAAACCGAGAGGAAGCAGGGGCTGCCTCTCGCAATCGATTTTTAGGCACTCCCCAAAGTCACCGTTATGGTACTTGAGATTCATCAAATTGAGACCTCTCGCGGTGAGGATAAACCTGGAGTGAATGAGCCCGTAAAGTTTTCGAGCGGATCGTTCAAGGATCAACCTCTCCTCGGACTCTGGAGGGTAGTGGTCGTCGAGTAACTCGTCTTCGTCCATTATAATATCCAGTGCATGGCTGAACGAGTCTACTGAATCCCCTAGCCCGTGCAAATTGAAGCCGTCGTCGATGTAATCAGCGTCGACCTCGCAATAAAACTCGTTACCCCTGAGCGAGCAAAACCAGGTCACCCACGAATCTTCCTCCATTTCCGAAGACATCTCACTGGTCAATTCCGAGTCGCCTTCAAGAAATTCGTCCTCGTCCTCTTCTTCTTCCTCTTCCTCTTCCTCCTCATCTTCTTCCTCCTCTTCCAAGGCGTCGTCCTCGTCCTCGTCTTCTTCGTCTTCCTCCTCCTCCTCCTCCTCTCCGTCGTCAATCACATCATCGAAATGTTCTTCGCCGTCTTCTCCTTCAACATCTTCGTCACTGTCTGTCGGTCCATGACTACGCCAAGGCGTTGAAGACGCACCGTTCGCGCTAACGTCCTCGTTCACGTTTGTCGCCGCTGCGCTGTGATCTTGCGCACCATCCGCTGCAACATCGCCCATTTGTCCGTCCTCCATATCTCACTCAGCCTTTGCCAGATTTCCGAGCAGAAATCACGGGGAGACAATCTTTGAAAATTGTGCACCAAATCACCCAGGCCCGTTGACTCAAACCCAATGCCAAAATACGCGGACCTCCTCAACACCAGAGGCACCAAACTCTATCAAATGCAAAATCCAAATGCACCAGCCCTTGCTCGCAAAGATATACTAGCCCAATACTTTTAGCACCTCTAAACCTCAAGACTCTCGAGATTGGCCACGAAAATATCCGTGCTTCCTCTTTGCTTCCGCCAATGCTCGTTCTCCGGCGCTTAATACAAGTAACGCAGTCCCTCTTCCCGCTCTCCTTCGCGCCAAGTACGGAAATTTCGAAAGTTTCGAAAACTGCAGATCCCCAAAGTTCAAAAGCGGACGTCAGTCAACCCCAACCAACCTTCCTGACTTCCTAATAGCAAGCCGGCGATCCTTAGAGAGAGCTTCACGAAGCCGAGCCCGTCAAGGACGTCAAGGACGGAAAGTGTCCTCGCGTACCTTCCACCTTTCTTCCACTGCGCTGCCACGAGGACGCCCTCTCGGTCGTAAGAGTTGACTAGCTGGAGGCGTGGATAGACTCGTGGTGGGTCACACGCAAAAGGAGATGCAGGGTTTAATTCTTGATGTTTATGCTGTGAGTAATCGTAGTGGTAATTTAAGAAGCGCGGTTTATAATAGGAGAGAGTAGTTGCGTAACACAATATCTGTGAATACGATTTTCGATTCAATTTCAAAGTTTCAAAGTTATTTCTTGAAATGAACTTCATGTTCGATGGATGCTCGAGTTCAGTGACTCGACCGTAAAGCGGCTCAGCATGGTCTCTTTCCAATCTTCGTAAAAGAAAGAGAAAGGCAGAAGACAAAGAGTAATTGTCTTTATGAACTTGGATTGTCGAGTTTTGCGTTTGCCAGACAGCCTCTGATCCAAAGATCGATCACGCATACTAACACGGCCCAAAAGGAATGTCAAGTACTTGAACCATGTCGTCCAAAGGCCGTCCAAAGGTAAGATTCCGTGAAAGTGTCCGACTCTGCAACCTATAGTCGCGAACCTCTGATTTCTTGCTCGCCACAATCGGGCGAAGCACGAACGGCATAGGAGACCTCGATCTCGTTCATCCCTCCACAATTTACGAAGCACGTCGTCGAGCTTCTTTACGGAACTTACTCGTGCGTTGTGCCTTCGGCTCGTGAATGCTCAGAATGCTGACAGTGCTCTTTGTTGCCAAAGAAAAACAAACAAAGAGAGCGGAAGAGACGACGATGGAGATGGAGATGGAGAAGCAATGGAGGCGAGCACACGAGCGAGCCATTTCATTTGCTCGAAAACGCTATGATACTTCTCGGAAAAGACTACGGTAGGTGCCCATGTCCACATGGACACACTATGGACACGTGCAAGTTGTATATGTTTTATGTTTACTCAGTACTCAGTACCCGGTACTCAGTACACCACTAATGCTTATGTGTTCATCGACGACGACGACGACGACCATGACGAGGAGAATAGTTTCATGCTTGTTTGTTTGCGTGTTGGGTACTCGAGGACCCGTGTTTTCAAGTACTAGTACTCGAAAAGTCGCCGTCAGTGTCGTCACTGGTGGTGGTGGTGGTGCGTGTGCCGAGTGGCAAAGTGGTAAAGTGGCAAAGTGGTGCAGTCGGCGGTGTTGAGATGAACGCGTTGTCGCATAGGTGAGCAACGACGGCGACAAGAGGCTCGCGTGTTCAGAGGGCCGTTTGCTGAATTCCACAAAGGGCTGGGAAGTTCTCATAGGACGGGGAAATAGTTTCGCAAGGCCATAACAGGGTGGAGGTGTAGTGTGGCGCAGCAGCAGGAGCCGCGAAAAGAACGATCGTTGTGGTGGCGTTTCGACGAACTGGCTGACGTTTTCGGCAGGTGCCGGCTACAAAGCGCTTAGGCAGGGAGAGCGAAGCTTGAGATGGATCCGTCCATGGGGGTCCTCGTGGACCCGTCGAAGGGCACTGTTCGGACTTGCAAGCTGTGTCGCTTCATCGGCCGCAAGGATATCGATGCAAAAGAGCTCAAGGTATCTCTGATGCATCAGTTAAAGGAGACGCAGACAGAAGAGGAAGACCACCACCTGCAGCACATTGAGATGAATCGGCACAAATTCCCGTTTTATAGTCCACCCAAAGCACTGTACAAGTGGGGCCAGCCTCGAGCAAAGAGAAAGCCTTCCTGGGGAGCACTGTTCTTTGATCTTGTGTATGTCGGTGTGTCGTTCAAAGCTGGAACCATTCTTGGCGAGCCCATCTCTGGAAACAGCGTATTTTTGTTCTTGTCCACCGCCCTCGTATTGTACTCGGGTTGGTTCGCAAGGCTCACGTTCGACACGATGATCTCTGCCAACGACAACTTTCACAGACTCAACTTTGTATTGCAAGGCCTCTTTCTCGCGTTTGCAGCACATAGCCTTCCGAATCCGGGTACAGACCAGACGGCGATCGAGCAGCTTCAAGACTACTCGAACGGTCGCGCGTTTTCGTTTACGCTGTGCATGCTCATCAACTACTTCCTTCGCATCTCGATATGGGCAGAGTTGTTCTTTCTTGAGAAAGAGGAAGAGAACGCCTGGCGCTATGGTCGAATCTCGCTATTCATGGAAGCCACGCCTATGTGTGTTCTTGCACTGGCGTTCATACCCATTGCACAGGAGCAGAGTATATACATAGTGGCAGGAACGTGGCTATCCTCTTACATAGCCTCAAGGCTGTGCTGGGTGCTCTTATTCATGACCAGCCGGCTGCATCCAGGAAACGCCTTGCCGTGGGACGTGTACTATGCGCTTCAGCGTTTCGGACAATACACGATGTTGATGCTTGGCGAAGGGGTTTTGCAGATCATAATTTTCTTCAAATATGAAGACACAAGTGGGGGCGTTTCAGGCGAGCTCCTTGCGCTCTTCATTTTGGCGTATCTCTTGTTGGGAGTTTTGCAGATTCTGCACTACTCAACTTTTCCCTTTCGACCCGAAGATCATGTTTTGCTCCGACATCGTGTGTTTGGAATTCTTTGGGTTGAGATCTTTGCAATTTACTCGGTCGCGCAGCTCAGCGTGGGAGTCGCGCTAAAGAAAATGCTTTTGCTTACTTCAGAGTGGGAGGAGAGACAGGAGAAGGCATACAAGTACTACTGGCTGTTGCAGGGCTCACTTTGTACCGTTTTGTTCCTTCTCGCCATGCAGCAGGTTGCACACATAGACGTGGCGCGGGATTTGGGAATCAAGTTTCATTTGAAGACAAGAGAGCTGGACATCTCTCGCGGGCACGACAAGAAGAGGTACTGGATTGCAAGATTCTTCTTTTTCCCTGCAATCATGCTACCTTTCTCTGCCTTGCACTGCAAACCTGTTTATTTGGTGCTGATCTCATTTCTTATTCTTTCGATTCTTTTCGTGTTCCAAGTCGCAACGGGACGATTTAAGGTAAGTTTGCAATTTTTTCAAAATGGAAACTGGGATGGACGTACCGGTACATTGACACAGGTATACTGTTCTCTTTCCTGGGCTCGATTTGCAGCGCAAAAGAAAAATGAATCGCGTAGTCGCAATCATCATGGCAATCGGGAAGCTAAAAGTCGCGCTGAAGAGGAGGCAGAAAGAGATGGAGCGCCTGGCAAGTGCTTTAGAGCCCATCACACCGAGCACATCCAACAGTGACGATGAAAATCGACTAGACACTTCATTGTCGAGAGAAGAAGGCGAGGAGACAGCTGGGGGAGATGACGAGAGTATCAACCCGCCTCAGTACAGCTCGTTCTCGCCAATGGAAATCGGGGATCCGAACCGAGCAGAGAGGGGCGATGGCGAGGATACTGGTATCCCGCCACGGATGAGGCGGCGATCTTCATCTGGAATACACATCAAATTCAGCAACAAGTCGTCAGGTATCAAAAGAGTGACGCCGCCTCGTGACAGATTGAGCTGGTTTGGGCTTGTTTGGAGAGACGCAAAGCGATTCGTTGTCGAAACAAACTACTATGATGGCCCTCCGGTCCCAAAACGCGACTGGGAACAGATTCATCAGCACTCTAACGATGAAGTTGACTGGGCAGATCTGTAAGTTTGCTACCTTGTAAATCCTTGTCCTTCTGACGAGCTTGGCTAACCATTGGTTTTGGCGTGACGCAGATTCTTTGACCTCACTTTTGTTGCAGTGGCCTTCCGCCTGAATGATATTCATTTGTCTTCGAGCGAGAACGAGTTTTTAGGATTGTCATGGCAGCACGCGTGGATCTACTTTAGCCAGTTTCTAGCGGTTTATGACTGTTGGATGCGCAAAAACACGATGCAAGCGGCATTTAGCACTCCGGATGTGCTTCATAAGCTCTTGGACGTGCTTCAGGGGTGTTTGATTGCAATAATGGCCTCACAAGTGGATATTAGCTCAGATTTGGAGGAGATGAATCAAAGCCAGCCCATGCAAACTAGATTTGCTACGGCAAGGCTCCTCTTTGAGCTTACTTTGCTGGCGGAATACCTAGAGATTCTTTTCGGAAGATGTGGAACTGCCGCAGCAAGGTACATGAAGACCCTTTGCTTCGCGAGCTTTTTCAGCACGAGCAGTATCGTTCTAAGCTTTGTCGCAATTCACTTCTCGGCCAGTATGTCGATTGTTGCTGTGCTCTGGGCGATACCTTACTTTAGCTTGTACGTTGTGTTTCTGATTTTCTCGCTCATGGGCAAGATGCAGAACCACTCTACCGTTCCGATTGATCTGCACTATATGGCCCACCGCTACGGGGAGCTGGCGCTAATCATGATTGGAGAAGGTGTCCTGTCCATCATTCTTTCCGACATTCCGGCGAAGGGCGATTCCGACTTTACACTGCATTATGCCAACTTCACGTTGGGTTATTTTGACCTTTGTGCCCTCCGCCTAGTCTTCTTTTTCATTGAGAGGTTTATCCCAGACGAGATGGGGGCAAGGCACAGCAGAGTACGTGGGATAGTTGCTATTATCTTTCGACCATTTGTATTCGCGAGCCTGGGGGCAATTGGAGGTCTTGCCGTGTGGTCTACGGTGGAATTGCCAAGTCTGCAGCTTGACAGCGAGTTTTTGGTCTTCATTGCATTTCCAAACGCCGTGTTTGTCGCCTCGATGTGGGTTTTGGACTTTCTGAACGAAGGGAGGAAGGAATTTAGTTTTCCTACAAAACGAATCGCAATTGCTCGAGTCCTCATCTATGTGCTTAAAGCGTATGCTATTGCTCAGTATTTCGTTACTGTGATAGTCGAGCTTGAGTCGTGGCAAATACAGCTCTTGGACCTTGTGACGACCCTCTTCGTGTTCATTTTCCATGCGATGCATCGCGAGAGCCGCAATGCAGGAGAGCACTACTATCCTGAGAAAGAGCACGAGCCTGCTCAAGACGACCACCAGCCGACGATTGAAGAAGCATTAGAGGAACTCGCTCTCGAGGAGCGTCCCCGAAACACCGCCACAATGGAGAGCGTTGACGAGCTGGTTGTCATTTGAGCTGCAGAGCTGAGGCACCGCTCCTTCTCGGAAGCACTGCAACAAATCGCGCTTTTTCCCATACCCGAGTCCAACTCATCACAAAGGCGTCCTCGAACCCCTCGTTCTCACAGCCGTTTCCTTCAACGATCAACGCTTCATCATCACCAAGCGGCGCCCACTCGCAGCTGATCTCGACAATACCAGAGTGAAATGTGACATCATCCAAGTCAAACTTCGCTCCAAAGCAGCTCACATCTCGTTCACCGTCAAGACCGATCTTGTTTCGCACGTCACTCAGACCAACCTTCAACTCTTCACCTTTCGACCAACATGACAATCTATCTGTCAATCATTACCGGTACTCACAGTACACAATCAATTCACAGTCAATCATCAATCAATTCACAGTGTCAATCAATCAATCAATCAATCAATCAATCCTCAGCAGTCAGCATGCATTTACGATAGTCGGCGGCGTGCCTTCCAAGGGACAACTGCGAGGTCACCGCGCGCAGATATGGATCGACCGCTACGCGTGTGGCTCCAGCGCAGCGGCACGAGCCGCGGCTTGTTCGTGAGCCGCAGCGCCCTTCGCAGCTGCGGCGGTCTGCCGGCCGGCGGATCGGGCGGATCGGGCGGGCCAAGTGGCGCCCTGAGCAGCGCGGAGGTTGCACTGGTGCTGCGAGTGCTGCGCTCCCGGCTGGACGGGCTGGCTGGGGAGTCGTCGGTGAGCAGCAAGGCCTGCGTGGTGGCTCCAGGCGCGAGCAGAGACGCGTGCAAGTATTGGTTCGTGCAGGCGGTTGCGGGCGAGGAGAAAGCGGACGAGTCGCACGGGGACTGTGGCAATATGTGAGTGAGCTGTGAGCTGTGAGCTGTGAGCTTTTCGCGGGTTGGGGTCGTTGAGGCTGTGTGGTTGCTCTTGCCGGTGCGTTGGCGGCTTGGTTTGGATGTCGGGTGGCGTGTCGGAGAGATGTTTGGGAGGCCTTGTGCGTCGAATTGCCGTGGGCTGACTCGTTGAAGGAGCGCAGGATCGCTGGCGTTGGGCCATTTGCAGTGCGGCACTCGCTTGTGGGCCCGTTTGACAAGAGCGCGAGTGAGGCGGTCATTAAAGTCGACTCGGGAACGACAGGCGCGGTGTTCGAGCTGTGCACTCCGCTGGACGGCAGGTCCGGCATGCCGGAATTTAGCGGAGACTGCGTCATCGACGGCGTTCCAGGATCTGGGGCGCCCCAGCTCGTGCAAAGCCTTAGCCCCTGTGGCGGGAAGACTGGCACTTTGTTCCCCACTGGCCACCGCACGGACCTGATCGAGTCGGAGCTGCTTGGGATGGTTCCGGTGACTTGCATCGACGGGGTGAGATGCCTGGTGATTGTTCCTTCGAGTGTTGTCGGAGTCTCTGGGTCAGAACCTCGCGAGACACTCGAGTTCAACAGCACCCTAATGCAGAGTCTGGAGGAAGTCAGACTGAAGGCTGCGATTCAAATGGGGCTTGGGGACTGCAGAGGAAAGGTGTCGCCCAAGCTCTGTCTAGTGCGACCTGGCCCGGAACCCAACACAGTCGCAACGACTTATTTTGTTGCGCCCTTCAACCATGAGGTGCATCCGTCTATTGCAATGACGGCGGCGCAATCTCTCGCAATCTGCTGTCTTTTCGAAGGCACTGTGCTTTCCGAGCTCGTTGCTCCGCAACATCTGCAGTACAAAGCTCTGGAAGCTGACCATGTGCACAGCGGTGAGGTGAGGCGATATTACTTTCCTATCTACCACGCACAAGGCAAGGCCGACATCACCGCAGATGTCAACATCCAGAATGGGGACTTTGAGGTGTTCCGCACCGGCTACGTTCGGACGTGTCGTCTGATCATGGAAGGGGACACTTTCCCGTACTTGTAGTAATTCGGGACGGCCTCATCTGTGGCATACTCTTTTTCGCCCAGAACAAGCGCATGTGTATGGCCGAATCCTGAAGCGGAAAGCGGGATGGAAGAAAAGAGATACATATCGCGTCCAACCATTTATAACTATTTTGCTATTTATAATTTCGATCTTTCTTTGCACTTCTATAGTTCTACACTTTTCTTTGCCTGAGATATGGATCCTGACATATTGTCTTCACATCCGGGCGGTACTCTTGGCTGTAGGTGAGACAGCGTCGGATGAAGTTCTTCGCTTCACTGGATATTTGTGGCTTGGCAGGAAAGTTGACTTGCGTCGCCTTCAGCATGGTTTGATCGTGGAACACCTTTTCCTGGCTCATCCCTTCTCCAAACGGCCTCTGACCGTACAACATTTGGAAGAAGATGACTCCGGTGGACCAAACATCCACTTTGGATGATATTTTTGGTGGGGCACCTCCCAGACGAAAGCATTCTGGTGGCAAGTACCAGTACGTTCCCGCACCCTGCGACGTGAGCTCAA
This sequence comes from Parietichytrium sp. I65-24A, assembly GCA_012862575.1. NCBI lineage: Eukaryota > Bigyra > Thraustochytrida > Thraustochytriidae > Parietichytrium > Parietichytrium sp. I65-24A. The sequence goes on from BLSF01000025.1 coordinate 243,397, forward strand.
TGCCGGTGGATTCTGCGTCAGAAGGTTCCATGATTTTTGAAAGGCCAAAATCGGTGATCTTGACACCCCCACATTCGTCAAAAAGGATGTTGCCAGGTTTAAGGTCGTAATGGATGATACACGGGCGATAGGAGCGCTTCTCTTTCATCGGCACATGGGCGCTGCCGCTTGAGTTTTCAGACTCCTCGTCCCCGGACAGTTCTCCACCCGAGCTGAGATAACGCAAACCGGATAAAATTTGCAAGAGAATGCTCCGCGCTTCTCGCTCTGGCAAGGTCTTTCGGAGCTTGAGGTGCACTTCGAGGTCTGTGCCCTTGCAAAACTCCAACACAGTTGCGAAAGAATTTGCGTCGATCTCGAAAACGTCGTAGAGCTGCACGATGCGAGGATGCACCAGACTGAGGTGAATATTGTATTCGCGGGTGGCGTGTTTGAGGTAGTTGGCTTTCTTTTCCTCGCTCCAGTTGGAGTTGAGCTCGTGCACTTTTACCGCAACGTCTCGTAAACCAATCAAGTCATAGGCTTTCCACACCTCGCTAAAGCCGCCTTTTCCGAGAAGTTCCCGCAATAGGTACCTATTGTGCAAGACGGGCTGTCTATTGAACCGCGACCCATCTTCTTCCCTGATCCTTTTAAAATTACGAATATGAAAGATCTTGTCCGTGTCTAGTTTGGCTCGCTCGTCAACAAGGTCTTGCTCGCGTCGCTTCAGCGCGTTCATCTCCGCTTTGGCAGCTTCCTCCGCTTCCATTTCGTCCAATTCACTGATGACAGCATCATCTGCGGTACCTGTAGTGACCTTTCGCTGCTTCGTTTTGGTGAGCATCTTGCGGCGTTTCTCGAGCTCTTCGCGCCGCTGCAGCAGGTCGAGTTGTTTTGCACGGATAGATCGGAACGCTTCACCATCCTCCCATATCTCAGCAAGTCTCGCCCTTGGCCCGAACCCGTGCTTTTGAACGGAGATGCGCCCAAGTCTATAGCTTTCTTCTGTCAAGCGCTTTCTCTGAAAGCGATGGAGCTCAGAGTCCGTTTTACGCAACAAGTCCTCGAGTACCTTGGCAACCTTGTTGCGATGTTCGGTCTGAACCTCCGTCAACTTTTCGGCCTTGGCCTCAAGTTCCGCAATCTGTAGTTGGTGCAGCTTGGCCTTGTGCAACTCGTGTTGCAAATTGCTCTCCTTCTCCTCAAGTTGAGCTTTTAGCTTGGAAAGCTCCCTTTCTTTCTCCCGAAGCTCAAACTCCAGCTCCCGAACCTCAGAGGGGCGCACCGGTTTAAACAAAGAGTTAGATTCTCTAGTGAGGGATGAGCCAAATGTTAGCGTTGCCGATGATTCGCCGCCTGTAAGGATACCCCCCGCGTCATTTTTGTCAGCTGCGCCATCCACTCTACCAACGACCGTCGAGGTGGCAGTAATTGTTTCACTCTGTTGAGTCTCCGTTGGTCCACTCCGGTCATCAGCGCAACTTAGATCGAGTACTGGATTGCTCAAGCTGGATGCAATGTCGGAAACGGGTGTTTGCGATGAGCCAGGCTCTTCGCTAGTTGAATCTTGTGTCACGGACGGAGTTATCGCTACCATCTTTCCCGAGCTCTGCTGCCTGGACAGTTTCTTACGTTTTTCCGGGGCTGCAGGGGATGGTGTCACGGGCCCGAATCCGCCGACAGGAACGAAGAATTGTTTAATCTGCGGCTGGTTCCTGAGTGCATTCTTTAGCGAGGTAGATGTTCCGCCACTCGGTGAAGACGCCGAGTGCCTACTACGGCGGCTGGGGGTATGCTCCCCTTTTGAGTCATTATTTTGAAGCTCCACCGAGGTTTGGCTCAAAGCCCCTTTCGAGATGCTGTTGCTCCGTACGAGCAACTCGCCATGAGAATCGATGGTGGGGTCCACTTTGGCCGCCTCATTCAGCAGCTCTTTGTACCGTTCCTTGAGCTCCGCTTCCTCGCGGTTGAGCTTGTCGGCGAGTTCGTGCCATGCGGACTCGTTCCGCTCGAAGAAGATGGCATGCATGATCGCGTTATCTTCCTCCCGCGAAAACTCGTGAGGGTTTGTCGGCGGGAACGGCGCCAGCTTTCTCTTCCTCGATATCGTCCCCGACCCTTGCGACGATGCGTCCTGGCTCTTGTTTTGCGCCGACCACGTCGCCGCGCTGTCGCCCATCGAGTCCTGCCTCACTTCCGTCGTTGGCGAGTCCGGCACTCTGCTCACCGACGCTACGCGCTCCAGCCCCGGCATCGTGCGCGACACAGAGCTGGAGCTGCTCAGACTGCTGCTCTTGTACCCGTTACTCGCGTCCCCTTCCGCTCCACCTTGCTTGTTCGGTCCTCGCGCCAACGGCGAACCGAACCCCACCGAAGTCACAGCCACCTGGTTGGACCCGTTAGAAGTGATTCTAGCCTCCAGCCGCTGGATCCTCTCCCTGTTCGCCACTGCCAGCACGTCCATCGGCATTGCTGCGCCACTTTGTCCACCTTGTCCAAGTTGTCCACCTAGTCCGACTTGTCCAAGTTGTCCAAGGTGTCCAACTCCTGTGCGATCGCGCTCTTATTGTCAGGCGCGGTCGGTCAGGTTAGGTTAGGTCAGCTGCCGCGGCTCGGTGTCGGCGAGCGGCGAGATGCGACGTACACGCGTACTCTGTGGCGTACACCGCGCGTACCCTGAGGCGTGTCTTTTATTTCTGCGTGGTTCAAATTGTTCAAATTGCTCTCAAATTGTCAGTCGATAACTTCTGTTTGAAAAAATCTTCGATGCCATGTGAGAGGAGAGAGAAGATGAGAGATGATGAGAGGAGGTTTTTTGAATTTTGAGTTTTGAATTGACTCGGGTACTATTAGAGATGATGCTGGGAGGGATTAGGATGAAGAGAATGGTTCCGCAAGCACTTCGTGTTTGAATGGGTTTTTTGGAGGTGTGAGTGTGAGCTGCACTGCGCTAAATTTTTGTTAGTGGGCACTAGAGGTTTTGATTTGAAATTTGAAAATTTGAATTTGGAGGGTTCTGAATGGGAGGGTTCATAGCTGAGATTAGGACTCCGCGTTCCGCAAATGCTATTGTTCCATTTGTTCATGGTGGGTTTTTTGTTCGTGAACGATCGTTTATTCTTGTTCAGGTTCTGGAACAATCTGAGCGCTTCGTTCAGTTCTCGACCATTCGAGACTGTTCTCCGTGTTCTTTTTCGAGAACAATTGGAGCGCTTCTTTAAGTTCTCGACCATTCGAGATTGTTCTTTGTATTCCTTTCACAGATTGACTGCGAGGAACCAGGTTCTCGAAACTTCGAGACGTGGGTTCCAATGCAAATGCACGGAGTTTCAAACAAATGCACAGAAAGGTGAAAAAGCGATTGGCAGCAGACCCAAAACTCAAAAGCAAGAGCAAAAGCAAAAGCAAAAGCAAAAGCGCAGAAGAAGAGAAAGAGTAAGAGAAAGAGAAGCGACGATTCGAAACAGCAAAGGGCACAAGTTCGAGCGAGTGAAGAAGGAGATCTGCATCCGGGAATGGCAGCGCGAAGTGGAGCTTCATCCCAAGTGAGCATTGGGATTGATCTTGGTACAACGTATTCTTGCGTGGGGTGCTGGAAGAACGACCAAGTGGAAATCATTGCAAATGACCAAGGAAACCGCACAACGCCGTCGTACGTGGCGTTCACGGAGACAGAGCGGCTGATCGGCGATGCCGCCAAAGCACAAGTGTCGATGAACCCAACATCCACCGTGTTTGACGCCAAAAGGCTCGTTGGGCGGGAATTCAAGGACCCAGCAGTGCAGAAGGACATTGCCCATTTTCCATTCAAGGTGGTGGAAGGACGCGGGGGCAAGTGCAGCATTCAGGTTGACTACAAGGGCGAGCGGAAATCGTTTCTGCCCGAGGAAATTTCCTCCATGGTGCTGGTAAAGATGAAGGAGATCGCAGAGGCTTATCTCGGGCAGCCGGTAGAAAATGCGGTCATAACTGTTCCAGCATACTTTGACAACGCGCAGCGACAAGCGACAAGCGACGCTGGCAAAATTGCTGGCCTCAACGTTTTGAGGATTATCAATGAGCCAACCGCTGCTGCAATTGCATATGGCATGGACAAACGCGAAGGCGAGCGCAATGTTCTCATCTTTGACCTCGGAGGAGGCACCTTCGACGTGTCTCTGCTGAGCATCGACAATGGTGTTTTCGAAGTGAAAGCAACTGGCGGGGACACTCACCTTGGTGGCGAAGACTTTGACAACCGTCTCGTAGACTACTTCATCGATGAGTTCAAGAAGAAGTACAAGAAGGACATCTCCAAGAACGAGCGTGCAAAGCGCCGTCTTCGAACCGCCTGTGAGAGGGCAAAGCGCACTTTGTCTTCGTCGACGACAGCCCACATTGAGATCGACGGTTTGTTTGAGGGTATTGACTTTACAACTCAGATCAGCAGAGCCCGCTTCGAGGATCTCAATATGGACTTCTTCAAGAGCACCTTAGTTCCTGTTGAGAACGTTCTCCGAGACGCCAAAATGAGCAAGTCCCAAGTGGACGACATTGTGCTTGTTGGAGGATCCACCAGGATCCCCAAAATTCAAGCAATGCTGAAGGACTTCTTTAATGGTAAGGAGCCATCTCGCAGCATCAACCCTGACGAGGCTGTCGCTTTCGGAGCTACCGTTCAGGCGGCTATCCTCAGCGGCGAAGCTAAAGGGTCCTCCAAGCTTGACGACATGGTGCTCCTCGATGTAACTCCGCTCTCCCTTGGGCTGGAGACTGCTGGAGGTGTCATGACCAAGTTGATTGAAAGAAACACCACCATTCCGTGCAAGCGAACGCAAGTTTTTTCCACGTACTCTGACAATCAGCCTGCGGTGAGCATTCAGGTGTTTGAAGGGGAGAGAACAATGACCAAGGACAACCATTTGCTGGGAACATTTCAGCTCGAAGGAATTCCACCTATGCCTCGCGGTGTTCCGCAAGTCGAGGTGACCTTTGATCTCGACGCAAATGGACTCCTCAACGTCTCAGCTGTGGAGAAATCAACCGGCAAGGCCAAGCAAATCACCATCACCAATGACAAATCCCGTCTTTCCAAGGAAGACATCGACAAGATGGTTGCCGAAGCGGAGCGGTTCAAAGCACAGGATGATGCACAGCGCCAGAAAGTCGAGGCCAAGAACGACCTCGAGAATTATTGCTTTGGCCTACGCAATTCAATGAGCGACCTGAAAGGCCGTCTTCCGGACGCTGACCGCGAGAAGATCGAAGGTCTCATCACCGAGTCTCTCTCCTGGCTTGAGCAGAACCCGGATGCTCCGACCAGTGCTTATCAAGAGCAACTGAAGGACCTTCAGAATGTTGCGAATCCAATCATCTCCCGATGCGCGGGCGGTCAAGCTGGCCCTGGCCCACAAGCACCTCACGATTCCGCGCCAGAGGTGACCGAGGTGGATTGAGTGCTCAAAGAAATTTCATACGATCATATTGTAAATCAATCAGTCTTGAAAAAGCAAGTATAAAGTAACATAGATGAATTATCGCATTTCTCTAAAGTTTAATTTTCTGGACTATGCACTGCCTGGGCTGACCCTGACTTGTACAAGCTAGAGGAGGTAACTTCTTCTGGGAGCGACTTGTGAGAGATGACTTGATTAAAAATGTTAACTAAATTTTGATTTGATATGTTAGTTACAATCTCTATTGTTTATGTTCGTTCGGCTGACTTTCTCAGATTGTGGAAATGTCAATCACGAAGCGGTACTTGACATCTGATTCGAGGCAACGGTCGTAGGCCTTGTTGATTTCATCAGCCTTGACCATTTCGATCTCGCAAGTGATGTTGTTGCGGCCACAGAAGTCCAGCATCTCCTGGGTCTCCTGAATTCCTCCGATCAAGGAACCACCAACCTTTCTACGTCCAAAAATGAGTGTTGGCGGCTTGAGAACTGTCTCTGGTGAGACTCCGACGAAATTGATCGTTCCGTCGATGTTGAGAAGCTCGATGTAGGGTGTAATATCGTGCTTGACACCTACGGTGTTGATAATGAAATCCAAAGTGCTCGCGTTCTCCTCGCGGTCCTTGTCGTCAGTACTGTCAATGAAAGCGTCTGCTCCTAGCTTGAAGGCATCGTCCTTCTTCTTTGTGCCGCGGCTGATGACAGTCACATGGGCTCCCATAGCCTTTGCAAGCTTTACAGCTACGTGGCCAAGACCTCCGAGACCTACGACACCAACCTTGTGCTTGGACTGGATTCCGTAGTGCATGAGCGGCGAATAAGTCGTGATACCCGCGCAAAGCAAAGGTGCTGCAGCTGCAAAATCCAAGTTGTCTGGGACGCGAAGTACAAAGTTCTCACGGACGACGATTGACTTGCTGTACCCTCCATAAGTTGGCTTCTCATAGTCACCGTCCTTATGGTCGTGCTTGTACTTGCTATTGTACGTCATCACGCTGGTTTTGCAAAACTATTTTGATGTCACAAATACACCGACAGACGATTGTGAGTCCCACGCTCCAAAGCTACTTGTCGATACGTTCGAATCTACGGCCAAACTTACTTGCTCCTCGCCATGGTTGCACATCTTGCAGTCCTGACAAGAATCCACCATGCAACCTACGCCAACTCGATCGCCTTTCTTGAACTTCTTCACTTCGCTGCCGACCTCGACAACCTCTCCGACGATCTCATGACCAGGAACCATAGGGAAGATTCCATCAGGACCCCACTCGCCCAGAATTTGGCTGATATCAGAGTGGCAGATGCCGCAGTACTTGATATCAATTGCCACATCCTTCGGGCTCACTGCGCGGCGCTCGATCTCGAACCTGTCGAACGAGCCCTTCACCTCTTTGGCCGCCATGGCCTGTACCTTCGACGCCTTCCCTGCCATCTTGCTCAATTGAATTTCCGGTGTTGGGATCTGTTGCTACGTTGCTTTTTTCGTCCAATGCTCAGTTTGGGTTTTGGTGGAAGCTTCTTGTCGCTCGATCAAGCTGGCAAATTGACACACTGATCGCCAAAATCTTTAACAGCCGGTTTCGCCTCGAGAATATCCTGGACTCTGCTCGTCTGGTCTATGAAAGGTGGAGCGCCTGAGATTCAGGTTGGAACCAATCGCGGTTTCTGACCGATACCAACGTTGAGGGAGAAACGCCAGTTCATAGTCGTTATTCTTTCGAACACCAAGCCTTGAAAGCAACCCTCCACCGTGGATTTGGGTCGTCATACCGATAGAGTCTCTCGTGTCAGAGCCTCGGTGGGTTTCCAGAGCCTCTCGTCCTAGACATTTCCCCAAGTGTTCATGTTGGCATCGGAGAATTGCTGCGTTCAAAGTCGACGCTTCGGTGGGTTTCGATAGCCTCCCAAGTCCGAGCACCGTCGTGACTGGTGCCTGGCCCACTGGATTTCGAGAGGAACGCTACAAAAGTCCTCGGCGCAATGAACTCTATTATGCGAAAGACACCCCATTACAGTGCATCATGTTGTTTTCACCTTTCCGAATTCTGTGGGGCTCCTGCCATCTCGAGTTTAGCAATGACGAGCCAAAACACTCACCACCGTAAGCCATAAGAAATCGGAACGAGGAGGGTCACACCTTGCAACCGCGATTTGCAATTAGCATGCCTTCCGAATCAAGGACTCACTGGGATGGCCTCTTTTCGACTTGGTCATTTTTTTCTCCGGCTCGCACATTTCCTTAGCTCAAACACATCCTACTAATCGTAGTTAGTTTATACAGGTATACACTCACTCTCCAGTGAGTGCTATGTACCTCAGTAGACCTCAGTAGACCCCTCACGAAAATGGCCTCCCATTCTTCTCATGAAAATGAGTGAGTACTGAGTACTACAGTCAGATAGTCAGTACCCGAGTAACCCGAGTACCTGGTTGATGGAAACGCTAAGCACTGTTGGTAAGGCGCCCAATGTTCATTGTTCTAGGCGATTGTTTTGTTCTAATGTCCACTGATGCTGGACTGCTAGGTTGTACTACACCGAGATCTTAATGAACTCACATCGAAGCACACGTAGCGGTACAGTAGGTGCACCAAACACCAAATCGAATCTAGTAGCTAACTAGTATTTTGGAAATCAAATTAACAGTAAATTTTAAAATCGAGTGCGTAAACAAGACAAAACAAAACCTAAGGTGTGGTGTTTCATTGAACAAAATCAATTATCAGAAGAAGAAAGAAAAGAAAGTGAAGTGGGAATAACTATGAAAGATGACTCACTTATTGCATGTAAATTTGTATAATTCATCCAAAAATTCAGGAGGAATCTGGCTCTGAATGGGCGCAAATGCCGGCACGCTTCGGATGAACGCAGGCAAGCGGAGCTTGCATCACCAGAAAAGCACGCGGCATGGATTGAACAGGGCAGGGTTTAGATGGTGGAAGTGTCAATGACGAAACGGTACTTGACGTCAGAGGTCAAGCAGCGCTTGTAAGCTTCATCAATCTTGTCTGCTGAGATCAACTCGATATCGCTCACGATGTTATGACGACCGCAAAACTCAAGCATCTCCTGGGTTTCCTCAATTCCGCCAATGAGAGATCCGGCAACCTTTCTTCTCCCAAAAATGAGGTTGCCAGGGGTGAGTTTCGCCTCCGGGAACACACCAACGAACACCATGGTGCCATCAAGTGCGAGGAGGTTCATGTATGGCTTGACGTCGTGCGGCACTCCAACAGTGTTGATAACGAGATCAAGGGTAGCTGCTGCATTCTTCCTGTCCTCTTCGCTGTTGATGTCAATGTAGTCGTCAGCGCCGAGCTCCTGTGCCGGCTTTCTCTTGTTGTCTCCGCGGCTGATCACGGTAACCTTGGAGCCGAAAGCCTTTGCAAATTTGACCGCCATGTGGCCGAGGCCGCCGAGTCCAATGACTCCGATCTTGTGATGGGCCCGTGCCCCAAAGTGCTTGAGCGGCGAGTATGTGGTGATGCCTGCACAGAGCAGTGGAGCTGTCGCTGCAAGATCCAAGTTCTCTGGTACGTTCAAGACAAAGTTCTCGCGAACCACGATGGACTTGCTGTAACCGCCGTACGTTGGCTTCTGAAAGTCTCCGTCGCCGCGGTCATACTTGAATTTGCTGTTGTAGGTACCTACAAAGCCGCCTCCAGCGCAGTACTGCTCATCTCCGTGATGGCAAGGTTTGCAGGTCTGGCACGAGTCAACCATGCAGCCAACTCCGACTTTCTCGCCAGCCTTGAACTTGGTCACCTCTGAGCCGACAGCGCTCACCACTCCAACAATTTCGTGGCCCGGGACCATTGGGAAGATTCCATTCGGGCCCCAGTCGCCTTGCACTTGGCTGATGTCGGAGTGGCAGATACCGCAGTACTGAATATCGATCGCCACGTCTTTTGGGCCGACTGCTCGGCGCTCAATTTCATGCTTTTGGAAGGATCCATTCTGCTCCATTGCCGCCATGGCAGCCACGACCCTCTCCTTATCCATTTCGCGCGTTGCCATCTTCACTCTTTCTTTCTTTCTTTCTTTCTTTCTGAGCTTGTCGGGTTATAAAACTGCTGCTTTACGTACACTCTCTGTTCGGGAACTGCTGCGATCCGTCTGATCCGTCTTGATTTTCTTCCCTGTTCTCCCTGTTTGTCTTTCCGTTCCCGTCATTTATTCCCCGCTCTTACTGCCTGGCTGTGTGGTCCTGAGACATCCAAAGTTGACCTGACTGACTAGCGACCAGCAGTCGAATGCATAGGCATGCGCAGCACTCGTACTGACCGACATGAGTATCAATCAATCAATGTTGCAATCAGTCCATCGGTCAGTCAATCACTACATGATCTTTTACGACACTGGATTCTGGAACGATGATGGTCCATTCTTAACTCGGGTTTTTCGAACGTATACTCCGACTGTGGGAGAAGTGACCAACGCGTCACCCGACGACCGCGAATAAGCTCTGCTAGCCTCGCCGACATTGGACTGCACTTTCCCCACTGCATACCCTACTGTGACTGAGAGATACTGAGAGCCTGGATGAACGCTATGAACGCTACTACCTAATGTCGGCAATGTCATTCACCAGCATAATGATTTGTTCTGTCAGGCCATCCTCAGGATGTCCAGGAAAAGATGGACCATGGGACCCTGGGACCACGAGCATGGCCTGCGCAGCGGCAACTTTTTTCTAAGAGTAGAAGTCAGCCGGCTGGCGAGAGAAGGTAGAGTAAAGTGAGCATTGCTTTTTGTGGTGAGCGCATTTACATTGTGTAGAATCATCGCGACAAGTCGGCTGGGGCTTCCCAGCGTGAAATTTACTGTTGAGAATCGAAAGCGGCAGTTGTTACGAGAGTAGGACGTCGGCATGTTTGACTTGACACGAACTGAGGGCACCCGAACGAATATTAGGTACATGTCTGTTGTTCAAATGTTTTGGATTTTGGAAACAGATCCCGGGTGCAGCTCGTACAATTAAAACAGCCGAGTAAAATTCAGAGTGAGAGAACCAAGTTGTCTTGTATAATTTAGAGCGTGGAAGTATCAATGACAAAACGGTACTTGACATCGGAACTGAGGCAGCGCTTGTATGCCTCGTCGATTTCGTCCGCGGAGATAAGCTCGATGTCGCTGACAATGCCATTGCGACCGCAAAAGTCGAGCATCTCCTGCGTCTCCTCGACACCTCCAATGAGGGAACCTCCAACGCATCTGCGACCAAAGATGAGGGATCCAGGGAAAAATTTAGCCTCGGGTGAAACGCCCACGTACACGAGTTTGCCTTCAAGGGCAAGCAAATTGAGATATGGCTGAATCTCATGCGGCACGCCGACGGTGTTGAGGATGAAGTCCAGGGTTCCCGCAGCTCGCTTGGTGTCCGTCTCATCGTTGATGTTGATATAGTCATCGGCGCCAAGATTTTGAGCTGCTTCGGCCTTTGCGTTTCCGCGGCTGATGACCGTAACGTCGGCTCCAAAGGTCTTTGCAAATTTCACCGCCATGTGGCCCAGTCCGCCGAGTCCGATGACTCCAACTTTGTGATGCGGCTTCAAGCCAAAGTGCTTGAACGGGGAATAGGTCGTGATTCCAGCACACAGCAACGGCGCGGTTGCAGCGAAATCCAAGTTTTCCGGTACACGGAGGACAAAGCACTCGCGAACCACGATGGACTTGCTGTACCCACCGAATGTTGGCTTCTCGTAGTCTCCGTTGTGGCGGTCATACTTGTGGGTGCTGTTGTAGGTAAAAACCGCTCCGCCTCCGGCACAAAACTGTTCCTCGCCGTGCCGGCAAGGCGTGCAAGTTTGACACGAGTCTACCATGCAACCAACTCCAACGCGGTCGCCTTTCTTGAACTTGGTCACATCAGCGCCCACACTCTTTACGATACCGACAATTTCATGGCCCGGAACCATTGGAAAAGAGCCGTTCGGACCCCAGTGGCCCTGCACTTGACTGATGTCCGAGTGGCATATCCCGCAGAACTTGATGTCGATCTCCACGTCTTCGGGGGCCACAGCGCGACGTTCAACCGTGAATTTTTGGAAGGACCCGTTCACCTTCATTGCCGCCATGGCAGGGACAGAGGTAGTTTTGCTCATGATGTCAGTTTGCTGCGCGGATGACGAGATTCTCTTCGATACTTGCGCAGATGATATCGACGCGCTGTTGGATGCCGCCCCACCTATCTTGTCTTTTTTTTTTATGTGCTTTGCTGCTTTGTTTAATTTGGTGTCTGCCTCCCCTCCCCCCCTTCATTGACGGCATCGCCTGACCCATGTCTTCTTGTTTCACGGGAAATTCTAAACTCTTGCGACAACTTGCGACACGCGGGGTTGGAAGACTGCACGTGGTATTATCATAACTTTATCTGAATTCTGTACTCTGAAGTCAAACCTCGCGTCATCTGAGTCGATGAGCGGCGCAACGTAAATGAGATTTCGTTGGATAGTGGAGCCCACTGTCAGACGAACAATAACTTCTGCAGCTGGGACCTCATTCGACTTACTGAGGGTGATCTTGAACAGTTTTGGGCAAGGGAGTTCTGCAGCTACGGACTGTTCAGTTGAGGCTTTTTAATGAAAGTCCTCGTTATCGCACAACTACTTTAGCAAGCTTCTTCTGTTCTGGAAGCTTGGGGCTTGGACCCAGGTGCTCGCTTTCAGTGCAGTGCCAGAACTGTGAGTTGAGCGTCCGTGCTTCCAAATTCGCAAAGATTACGCAAAGGGTGTTCTGGTATGTTTTGGTGTTCGAAACGAAAGTCCAACCTCAACGCAATTTTTTTCCCATTTTTACGAATTGTCTTGGGATAATCGGTCCCGTAATTGAATAACAGTCAAGGGGCTCGTCACTCTTCTTTTCAAAGCCAGCCTGTACTAGTAAGTAGGCTGTCAAAAGTACACCTGCGAAATGGTTTTCTATCTTGGCTGACTGCCAGCCAAGCACTCTAGATATTCGCGATGAATGTGATCAAGTGTGCAGTGGTTTGTGGTGAACCCTCGACACTTGGTGTCGCAGGAAATTATATCCACCGTTACATCGGAACAATAAAATCCGACTCAATCCCACGCTCTCCGGAACATTTTGCCAAAACACCCGACGCCCGGCTCGGAACGGTGCCAAGCGAGGCTCCTGTTGTGAGCAAATGGAGCAGAGTTGTCAGAGGGTCCAAGTAAAACCACCAACCTAAATGCTTCCATCCACACGCTCACGACTTTTGTAAGACGACGAAAACACTCTCAGCGATCCACTATTCTGCTCCACAGGCTCAACGAGAGCCATAAAGGTTCTGCCTTAGCAAATTCTCACAAGACAGAAGCCTTGAGCTCTTCCCACGCAGATCGACTGAATTTTTTGCACACGACAATCAAAGGGACACACCCCGGAGGTACACCATATATAGCATCCCACTAGCTCATCTTCCGGGTCCGACTACAATGCGGTAAGTACTACTGTGGTGGAGACCTCCGACCCGTTGAGTCGCCAAGAGCCGCCGCTGAGAGGAGTCACGCAAGGACAAGGTGAAAAATTCCCGCAGTTGCTGTCTGCTCACAACCTGCAGTACTGCGAGTACTAAACTGCGAACAAGACTGGATGCTCCTTTGGTTGCTAAAGAGGAGAGCGACCCATCGAGTTGGTTTGGCGTTGGATTTGTGTCGTTTGAGGTGACATGAGAAGTAGCAAAGGGAAGCAAGCGAGGTATTCGTGCCCGCCAAATAGGACTCTTCTCTTTCTCCTTCACGTTTCCTTCTTATTCCCATCATCTTCGTTATTGCTCCAGTCTTTGATACTCCTGGAAATTCCCGTCAACGCATAACGTCTGCATGGACAACAAGAGCCTCGCTTGGCACCCGTTCCGTGCCCGACATCGGGTGCTTTGGTGAACTGATCCGGAGAGCGTGAGATTGAGACGTCTTTGATTATTCCGGTGTTACAATGCATAAAACTCCTGCGACATCAAGATTCGAATACTTTGCCGCATCTCTTGATCATAGGTTGTGCGCTTGACTGGCATTTCGACCTTCAGTTTACCTTTGAAAAGAAGAGCGAAGGGCACTGTGGTTGTTGTTCGGATACCGAACCAATTTATCTCTGTCTTTAAAGTTTGCTCGAGACAAAAGGAGAAGCAAGAAAAAAGAGGCGTTAATTGCTCTTCGTAGACAGTGGACTTACGAGCGCACCGCCTCGCCCCCCTTTTAAAATCTTTGCGAATTCAGTAGCACGGACGCTCAGCCCATGACTCAGTGCTGGACCCAAACCCCCAGCTTGCAGAGAATGATTGCCGAACGACGATTGTTGTGCATCAATACTGGCCAGCACTGATAAGTCGCAATGTACAGTGGTCGAGCGTTGCGCTAAGGGCTCTGAAGATGTAGAACTGCACATCAAGTTGTGTGGTATCTTTCACTCGGATTTGTTATCAGTCATGTGCAGGGCCAATAGAGTCCGAACGGCTCTTTCCAATCCATTTAAAAAAGGCGACCGCGCCACGACTGGTCGCGCTCCGAACTTGTGTAAAAATTGCAAGTCTTGTCCACGCAGCGAGGAGCGCATTTGTGCAGCAGGTAGGTCCTTGTTTACCTAACAACAGCACCCACAGGTTTGACAGCCACAATTGAAATCACGACTACTCTCACCATTCCAGAACTATAATTTTCGAGCAGCATCACAAAGTTGGACTCGTCGGACTCGGGGGACATGAGAGTTGAAGTAGAAAAGGCTTCCTGATTCAAGGTCGGTGTGAGCAGCTAAGAACATAAGGAAGCTAGATCAGAACTCGATGCAAATTATACATTGACATCGACAATTAAAGGAAAAGAGAGAAGGCATTAGACACACTTGATCTCATCATCAACACCATCAGAGTGCGCCATCAAAAGATCAGTGATTTACAAAAACAGATATATTTCCAAGGTCTGCGAATGATATAACAGCTCATGTCAAGCTCCTGAGGCAAACCCTCCACCTAGAGAACCTCCAGGATCGGAGTGGCCAGCTCCAGTTGATAGTAAGGGAGACTATTTCCTTGTTCTTGTCAGGGACGCAATTAAAAATATGTCTTCGAAAGACTGCCAGAACTTTGAAGACAGCTCATTGATCCATAATAGGGTTTTGTTTTTTTCGCTCTTCGCAGCTCTGCTTGGGAAATCTCATTCTTTTCGTCATCGAATCACCTCCCCCTCTCAACTTTTCAACGACAAGTTCAGAGATGAAGTGAAGGTGGAGAAAATGAACCACAGAACATTGCAACAGCAGCGTAAGGCAAAAGATCAGCCTCAGAATAAGTCCATACTTTCCTTTCCCCCTTCCATCTTGCTCTACAACGTGGAGCAAACGAGAATGCGGCCTTGACGCGGACGCGAGGGGCTCTTCTCGTTTCCAAGACTCTCTGCAATTGTTCATTTAATGCTCAAGCACAATAAGAGATCCGGTGAGGAGACTCAACCTGGAGCACTCGTATAGAACAAACCAGCTGTGCCGAAGCTGTGCTTCAAAAACCCGTCTAAAAGACTCGGCGTCGAGCTTGTGGGTCTCTTCGGCTTCGTAATACACACGAGTGCTTTCTAGGAGCATTTCAAGCGCTGCGGGACTGATATCCATACCACCGCCGCGTCTCACAGTGCCACAAAGCGGTCGCAGATCAATCTGTAATAGGGGACACAAGGTCAGCAGTTCTTGCATAAGGCTTTCGCTGGATCCAATCCAACCTCCAGGAATAGAGCAAGACGAGTCAAAGTACGGCTCCACAATCTCGCAACCCCCTTTGCTGGGCAAATAGTACCCTTCAGAAGCATGGCAAAGGAGATGAGACTCCAGCCCGTGTCCAAGCTCCATGCATGCCGAGACTGCGCTTTTCTCCGCGTCTTCGTCTTCCTCATCGCTGTCATCATAGTGAGCGTCGCCTTTCTCCTCTTTGCTCGAATCGCGTTTGTTGCCGAATCCCAACCCATGCTTGTTGATTTGATCCTCCAAATACTTTTCATAGCTCATTTCCATCATGTTGTACGCCGCAAGCTCCTGCAAGTCTTCGAAATCCCCGGCCCTTAGTTGAAGATTTCTACATCTCATGCGGGCCATCCCTGGGGTGGAGGGGCGCTCTGTTGCGTTCTCCCCAAGTCCCACCTGCACCATCTCCGGTTCGCGGTGAAGGCCGTCTTCCCCGTCGCCATCATCTATCCCGTGGCCCACAACCTTGTTGACCTTGTCCACGTGCAGCTTGGCTGTCTTGATCGGAATCATGCACCCCAGTCGCACCAGCACCTGCCCGCCTTCGCCCATGATCGCTTACTCGAACGCTGGCACCTCTGAGGTCTCTTCCATCCCGGTCTCCCGCGTCCTTCTTCACTGGATGAGCAAATCTCCACGCGATTCACTTGGGTGATTCACTTGGCTCACAAGATGAGATAAAACGAGCCTCTGGGATGAGATCGCACAACTTACAAGCCAATGTCTGGTCATGTCTGGTCGCTCTTCGCTGCTTGCTGCTGGCAGAGATAGTGAGAAAGAGAGATATCGAGAGAGAGATAGTAGCTTGTACGCTGAAACTGCAGCAGCACAACAGGTAGTTTGCTATCTACAATCGCACTAGTGTCGTGAATTACATTTTTACATTTGACCGTTTATGAACACGACTCCGAGTCCGAGTCCGAGACGGGAGTTCGAGTCCGACTCTGCCTTCAAGTTATCGAACATGCGAATGAATGAATAATTGAGCGAATGAATGAGCGAACGAGGAAAAGAAGAGTGAACGAGTTGGATGGACTGTATAAGCCGCCTTGGTTAATGTAGTTGTTACGAAGGTTTTGATGGATGATTTCAAAAGTGGACTTGGAAAGTTGCATAATTCATCTTGGTGAGAGTGGTCTACGGAGTCCCAGAAAATATACTGGTACCCATTGGACGCGCACCAATCTGAGCGAAGCCGTCTCCGACCAAGGCTGCAAAGTTCTGAAGTGTAAATTCAGCGAGAGAAGCGCGGGTGCATCGTCTTTATCGCGTCTTGTGGGGACAAGGATGCAAGTTTGAGCAAGCCTGCCTGCGAGCGGAGGTGAGGTTTCGACCGAGGGGCACAGGTTTGAAAGCGAGCTGCGAGGACATATGGCTGGCGGGTCTGCAGCTGCGCTGACCAGGCCAGCGTCAAAGGAGGATGGCGATGCATTGTCGCCGCGAAAGTCGCGGGCGGAGACAAAGCAGCCGAAGAGTTCTTTTTTGCACTTCTTGGAGGTTGCTATGGAGTTGTCCGAGAAGAGTGCCAAGCTTGAGACCACGAAGCGGGTATTTGACTGTCTCCTTGGCATGCATTTTAACAAAAATTGGAGGCAGTCTAAACCATCCGCCTATAGGCAAAGCAGCCTGAAAGGTAAATTGTTCGAGGAGATGCTCAAGCAGTCTACAGATCGCTCTCTGCTGAAGGCAAGCTCGAACAATTCTGCACCAAGAAGTCTAGCGGACCTTCTCTCGAAAAATGTCCTCGACTTTGGTTGCTGGAAGGCCATCAATGTGCCTACAAGACTCAGGTTCTCTTCCTGGAGCTTGCTGGGCGAGATTCGAGACGCCAGCACCACGTTGAAAACGATGGTAGAAACTGTGGTCCGAAATCCCAACGTCAAGTGGGACGTTCTGATTGATGATGCCAAGAGCGATGAGCATATGAATTGCATCGTATTGATGGACAATTTGAACAGTCTTGCAGACAGATGGCTGAAGGCAATTCGACCAAGTCTTGCAAATATTGAAACTTTTATGGAGAATCGAACTCCCATGGTAGAAGGCGACGACCTTGATATGCAAGCAATGCTGCGTTGTGTAGACGTAGAGATGTACAAGGGTATTTATGTAAAACTGGAGAAGGCACTTGGGGAAGGTATTGTGAAGGCGATTGAGGAGGCCAATCGTCAGGACGATGAAAATTCTGTTTCGTCAAATGAAGAAAAGATGGAGAAGTTTAGAAATGAGCTGGACGTGAGCGTCGCAAGCACCACTTTAAACGATCCGTCCGTGGAAAGGTTACAAGAAGAAGATGATGGTTACAGCTATGACGGACTTGCGGTATCTCTAAAGAAGTCGTTGGATCATTGCGCAAATGTTGGAATGACCAGAAGTCAAAAGGCAGGCGGCTCATCCCTATTCTCCGTCGTGAAGGACGCAAATCGACATCAAAAGAATGAGCCTGCTGCCGGCTCCCCCGGGTTACGGGTTCACTTCAAGAGATACAACACGCAGCAGCTTCTGGGAAGCACAGCACAGAGAGTTGTACGCTATCTTCGCAAACGAACGTTATCTCTTATGTTTGCGGAGGATCTCATTGACCACTATCTGGTCTCCATTTGCTGCACAATTTTATCTGTAGCCCTAGCGGAACTGCTCGGACAGCAAGATCTCATTTTGCAACTCTTGGCACACTCACAGACTTTGGCCACTCATATTATCAAAGTTGGGATGCCGCTGCTGGAGAGACTCTTCGCGGACTTTGAACCAGGAATCATCAATTTCAACTTGTTTCATCTTACGCTTCGGGGCCTCATCTCCGGTAGCGGCCCAGACACAGTTACACAGCGAATCGTTTACAAAATGAGAGTGATACATGTCTCGTTACAGGCATTTGACATCCAGCTCTTCCCACGCTCTTTGAATTGCCACGAGGGAACTGTTCGAAGCATAAGTTTTTGCCACTTGGATCCCGAAATCATCCTCACTTCGGGCGACGATACAATGACTAGAATCTGGGACCTCCGAACTGGTCAGTGCCTCGCTTTATTTTCTGGACACAAGTCGGTGGTGACTTGGAGCCGCTTCACGCCAGACGATCACTATGTCATCAGTTGCTCGTTCGACACCACAATCAAAATATGGGAGAGTAAAACTGGACGTTGTCGTTCAACGTTACAAGGTCATACGGACGCGATTCTGGACGCAGATATGAGCGCTAACGGAAAACTTATTATTTCTGCGTCAATGGACGGAACTGTGCGGTTGTGGTCCCTGACATCGTCCTCCTGCTACCGAATCTATCGGCCGCATGGGGACAGCTGGGTCAAGTGCGTTTCGTTTCTAAAAGACATGACCGGGTTTGTGTCAGGAGGTCTGGATGGCAATGTCGTAATGTGGTCCCTCAAGGCGGAAGAAGGTGTGGAGGAAGATGGCACCCCCAAAAAACTCAAACCAGAATACATATGGAACACCGTGCACACCAACTTCGTTTTAGACGTGGACCTCCTGTCGGCGGAGCTCTCGCCAATTCGAGTGCCCCTACTTTTGACGACTTCGAGGGACGGTACTCAGACGATAATAGACTTGAGTTCTCAAGCTGTTCGTCGAACTTTATATCCCCCCACCACAGCAGCGTCTGCCGACGGCACTCGGTCATGGTGCTCGTCCGCGAGTTTCTCCGCCGACGGCAAATTCTTTGCTTTGGCCTCCTTCGACAACACCGTTCGCATCCATGCTACGCATAATGGCACCCTTCTCCGAAGGATTTACATCCACAATTTCGGAACAGTCCGGGCTAAGTTTTCGCACGATTCGAGGTTCATAATCGTCGGAACCAGTTCCGGCGCGGTGCAGATACTTCCTCTCTAATACTTGACTTGAACTTGCTTCAATATTCCCAAAATCAATTGGACCCATTGGACCCATTGGCATATCTTTTTCCTGAGCGTAGAAGTGTGGTTGAGGACCTGGAACCCGGGCGTCTCAGCCCTGCCCTGTCTGTTGCGAGTCGCACTAGAGAACAGAGGTCAGCCAGTGAGCGAGATCAATACAAAACTTTGACGGTGAAGCACCTGTCAGTGAGTAAAACCCCAAGGCTTGCAAGCGTTTCTGTGCTCATCGTGAGATATGAGGTCGCCCTTTTCCACCAGAGCTATGGTCCAGCAGAGAGCAAATTGATACTATGACATACCTCTCTAGACTAGTTCGCAGGGTCTTCAAGGCTCCATCCAGGCCATTCATCCCCAGCGCCTTTTCTGTTCGGCAATATTCTCGTTCTTACCAGCAAGCCCTGCTGCCCCAGGCTCCTTATTGATACTTGCAGACAAGGGTAAAAGGGCTGTGTCGGTTCGAGGACTCGGTGAACTCTTATGAATTGATGGAATCTCTATGTCCTTGTGCAACGATTTTGCAGTGTCTCGTTAGTCTCGTTGCTCGTTTGTGTCTTCGCCACGCCAATTTTAACAGTCAATGGAAGAGCATGGCGAGCGAAGAGACCAGCAACTGATTCTCATGCTCTCCAATGCTCTCCAGAACGGATCGATGCAGGATTCAGAATCAGAGTTCAGATTCCAGGAATTGGGGCTTGGTGCAGAGATTTGCTGCCATCATTGCTTTTTAATCAAAATTGCAATTTATAATTCATGTTCGCTGATTGCTTCAAGAAACAGTTTCTAAATTCTAAAGAAAATCTGAACTGATTTCTGACGTTTACAAATGTTTACAAGTAGGAAATGGATCAGAGCTCACCACAACAGCACTTTTCGCCGCCTTTTTGCTGAACTCGACATCTTGCGCTGCACTACTGACTGCATTCTGAGCTGCCAACAGTCCCTATTCACCTCATAGTGCCTCACATATCTGTCTCCAGCAAAAATTCTCAGTAGCCTCGTCCCCCTTATTATTCATTACCACCTATCTATATAGTCCGTTCTACCCTCCAGAAAAGAAGAGCTAAAGAAGAGGAGAGTCCTACTCCAGTTTGTATGTAACGTTATAGTATTCTAGACATGCATCGCTTCTATGTAAAGTACTATTCTTTTCTGGTAAGGATGCTATACAAAATTCCAAGACTTTCTAAGATTTCCAAGCCACTTTTTAGCTATCCCGCAGTTAGCGTCGGGGGTAGTGACGGACGTGGCTACAGACCAGTTAGCCGTAAGTCTAGTAGGCCCTGTAGCTCAAGTTGGGAACGAGTGGGATGGAAGACAGATCCCCAACGTGAAACGACAAAAGATCAGTTCGGAGCAAGTGCGCAAAGAAGGGGAAGAAGAAGTCGGCGCGAGTAACCGTAAGCGTGCGAGCGCAAGGGATATTTTGTGCTGATAGCTGTGCTGATAGCGTTCCAGGGCTGAGTGATTTTGTGAAGATGGATCCTGATTCGGTTGACAAGCAGCAGGTGGGCTCTGCGGCGTTTATCTTTGGATGCGTGTATGCCCCCATTCTGATCATTCTGTCCGTGGTATTTGTAGCGGCGTTTGGCAGGATCAAGAATGAGTCCCATACTTATGGGGTCAAGTTCAAGCTTCGCTGGCTGGTGCTCATTTGGCGCGTTTTGGTGCTGGCATACGTACTCGTGGTGTTTGGCTTCTCGGAAGATGCGTGGGACCTTGGATATTTTACTGTGTGGAACTGGATGCTCATCGCTCTGTACTTTTTCGTGAGCACCATTGTCAGCTTGTTCATTTGCTTCAAGTACAGGGGCGATCGCAAGCACGAACTTCCGACTGGGTGCCCACGGGCTCTATTCCTCACCCAGCAGCTGCTCGGGGAGGTTGAGCTGCCTCTGAGCTTTTTCGTTCTCATCATGGTGTGGGCGTACCTTGCCCCCGCTGACGACTATGCCTCATCCTGGTTCTCGTTCGAAAGTGCTAGCCACCACATTGCGAACGCTGGGCTCATGCTGATCGACTTCCTCGTTTCCGGTTGGCTGATGCACCCGCTCCATTTCCCATTGGTGCTCATCTTCTGCGGGCTGTATGTTTGCTGGCATTTAATTGTAAATTCTGCATGGGGCTTCCTCGCATATCCGTTCTTGGCAACTGATGACAACATGTACATGGCGTGGATCGTGGGGCTCAGTGTCGCCGTGGTCATCCTGTACTTTGTCTTTTACGCGCTGAGCTTTGCAAAGTCCAAATGCTGCAAGCCTCGTGAGTTCGTGTACGAAGAGCACCAATACGTTGAGAAGCAAGATTATGCGCGCGACGAGCCTGCTTACAACGTTGCGAGGGTGTAAGTCTCGATCTTGTCGATACATCCGAAATGAAACCTGCCCTGATTGTTACATAAGCAGATACGAGTATATATTTTTAAAAAGGATAATGATGATGCAATGCAATCACGATGCGATTTATTCTTCTCCGACTTGTTTGCAACTTTTGCTGTTGTCCTGATTTGCCAACATCGCATCGCTTCCTCTCATTCTCCATCCCACTTCCATGCCATACCTGCAACACTTTTCCGAGGACTTGACCACTTGACCCCGGCCAGTTCCGGGGGATTCATCTTCGGCCGGCCACTAGGCAGTGGTTACCGGCTACAATAGCACTGCCCGGTTTCCTGAGACGCGAGCGAGTCAAGTCGGACAGCTTGTGCGTTTCAGGAAAGTGTTGTTGAAGTGAACGCGGGAAGGTGTGAAAGCCTGCGCTAGGACAGTGTTTTGAGGCCCTCCGATCGTCGCGGGAAGCTGCAGGCAGCGTGTTATGTGCGTGAAATGTCTCGGCTGGCCACCACGCTTGGTATGCTCAGCGCGAGCTGGAGCACGTGGCGACTGCTGGAGCAGCTACGAAGTTTGCAGGAGTCTGCTCAGCCTGGGGAGCTTGAGCGGGAGCTGAAGGCAGCGGCGGAGGAAACCATGGACGAAGAGCTCGAGGTGTCAATGGACTATATTGGAGATTGCGACGGAGAAGTGTTTGACGACGGAAATTGTGGTGAGGAGGACGATGATGAGAGTGGCGGGGAAGGATTTCGACCAGTGATGATAACTCAAGAGAATGCGATGTCCATTGGAGTTGAGGTGCTCCGCGGCCCGTCGCCGCGGAGTAAAAGGCTCGTGAGAATGTTAAGGGTGCAATCCGGTACGAGAAAAGCGCTGAGGCTATGGGCGGTGCTTGCCAGCTTTAGATTGTTCGAGGAGTACGGAGAGTTTTTGATTGCGTGGGTTCCTGGGTATGGCGGTCTCAAGCTCGTCACAATGATCTATTTCGCGTGGACCCAGGCCCCAGAACTGGTCACCAAGATGTATAACTCCGCTCTTGTCCCAATTTTTGAAAAATTCGAGCAATTAATGTGCAGAGTGGAGATGCTTCTGCTGCACATTGCGATTGCAACCCTTGAGAACGTCCAGATGAACTCGTGGTCAGACCACCTTTCGAAGATGTCTCAAGACGATATTGACAGGTGGCGCACCACATTCAAAAACCTTCTCCCATTGGTCGAAGAGCGGTTGGAAGGCTCAATAGCAAGCGCCAAAAGTTAGCCAGGGGCTTTCTCCTTCCTTTTGATAAGTAATTGTTTTGTGTAGAAAACTTGATATGGTTTCAGGCCCAGCACAATGCGATGTAAGCTGACACAGTCTCATTCTGCAGCGCTCTTCTTCGACAAAGCCGCCTGCTTTATTTACTCTCTTATCTTTTTAATTTACTGTTACAATATATTTGTTCCTTTTCTTTGTACATGTACATGTATGTATGATGATGACGAGTGGTAACCGCTCGCCTCCGCTGCGCGTTCTGGCCAAATTTAGAAATTAGAATTCACAGGCAATGGTAGGATCTACCCTGCCTCTAGCTAGAGCTTGTGTTTTACAATTAGTTTTGGTTGGCGTGGAACGTTGGAAAAAGAAATTTACATACCGAATACGTGCACTTTTTCTTGACAAGGATACTGAAATTTGCAGTGGTAAAATAGCAACGAAGATTTATTTGCGGCAGATGTCATAATGCCATCCATGGCGATCCTCTGCTTCGCCAGTTTGAATGTTGCGGAGATCCTGGTACAAACTCATGAGGGTGGAAAAGTCAGAATTAAATTCGAATCGCTCCCCGCCGCGAGTGACAGAGCCAATAGGCGAGAGAATGACAGCGGTGCCGCATGCTCCGACTTCGGAGAAGGTCTTGAGCTCCTCAAATTCGACCGGGCGGATCTCAACGTTCATTCCGCGGTCCTTTGCAAGCTGCTGAAGCATCTTGTTCGTGCAGGAAGCAAGGATCGAGTCTGACTTTGGAGTAACGAGTGTCTTCTTGTCAGCGGTGACACCGATCAAATTACTGGTGGAGAACTCCTCCACATATTTGTGCTCCTTTGCATCCAAGTAGAGGGCAATCTCAAAACCGCTCTCGTGAGCCTTCTTGGCTGGCATCACATCAGCAGCGTAGTTTCCTGCGCACTTTACGGCACCAACGCCGCGAGGCGCGGAGCGGTCATAGTCAATTACAAGGGCATTGATAGGCTTGATTCCGGCCTTGTAGTAGTTGCCAGCAGGGGAGCCAATTACGCCAAAGAGAAACTTTGGTGCCACGCCGAGACCAAGCTTGCCTCCATGTCCAGTTAGGTATGGGCGCAGGTAGAATGAGCCGTTGCTTCCGAACGGAGGGACGTAGTCCACGTTGTCCTTCACAACCTGGGAAACGGCGTCCAGAAAGACTTCGGTAGGCACGTGAGGCATGCCGAGGCGGGCAGCGCCTCTTTGCATGCGCTCAGCGTTGGCCTTTGGGTTGAATGCGGTGACGCGGCCATCCTTGAGGTGGAACGCCTTGAGCCCCTCAAAAATGGACTGCCCGTAGTGAATCACGTTGGACAGCGCATGCAGGCGCAGGTATGGGGTGTCGCTGAGCTGGCCATCATCCCACTTGCCGTTCTCATAGTTGTACACGCACATGGACTTGGTCGGCACATAGTCGAACCCGAGCGTCTCCCACTTGAGCGTCTTCGGGTCCACCGGCGTGCAGTCGTCGTTGAACGGAGCGGACCCTGCCAACGTGCGCTTTTGCTGCGCAAGCACACGCTTCACGCCCCCGCGACCCGCTCTCTGAAGTCCCAGCATCTTATCTATTCTATAGATCGTCTTCGACTATTCTTCCACCGGCTGAGCTGCTCTGATGATCAATCGTGCCGCCAGTCTCTTTCTTTCTCTTGCCGCTCGTTCGATGTCTGCCTGCCTGCTTGTTTGTTTGTTTGTTTGTCTCTCTGCTCTCTCTCTCTCTCTATGGACATTGTATATCTCTCCAACTCACTCATTTATCATTGAACACTTGGACTGCACAATCAATCCTTTTACTTTGACTACTTTGACTACTTTTACACTTCTCACCGCTGTAGCACCTCTTACCGCTCTCCTACGCGCCCCTTCTCCCATCGGAACACAACATCCCTCTGCGCCGCACCGCTCCTCCGATAGCGTTTCGAGTAGCCAGCCTTACGGATGTGGGGCTGACTTTGTACCCCACCGCAGTAGCACATGATAGCACGCTAGTACCGGCTGGATTAGGGAGACCTAAGGGAGGAGTAGGACGTGGAGGATGTGGTAGGATGTGGTATGTAGTGGCGCCTAGTGCCGGACCTCTGGAAGTTTTGGGTATCTGTCACGTAACAGTGTCGTAGAGGCTTGTGCAATACGCCAGAGTTGTGTGGCGTCTGAATTGATCATTGACACTGCGAATCAATTGAACGTGAATCAATTATTCTGAACAAGAACGCGCTGGGGAGAAGAGAGGGAGTTTGAAGCTGATCGTGCTGCTCGTAAAAGTGAGTGAACGAGCTCCTCGAGGTCGTGGCCGTGGTCGCGCCGAGGGTGTCGTGTGCATACTGTGATGGGCTGAGCTGTGGACTTGCGAAATGGAGAAGCGATAACGGGAAAAATATTGCCTCACTCACCTTTCCTAAGCGGGCCGCTAATGATCGCTAACGGTCCAATGGTATTTCCACTACACGATTTGCTCTAGGACCCAGTTGAATTACCATTATCAATGGGCATAGCAATCATTAGGTCTTACGATAATGCTTCAGATATATATTGAGTAGCACTGTGGTTGTCGCGCTGAGGGGGTTTGTTAGAGTAAAACAGAGGTAAATCGTATTTGACGGCGTCAGTGATGCAATGAGGGGTCCAAGATGAAGAAGGAACAGAGAGAAGCTGCGGTGTTCCCGCCAGGCTCGGGTGGTGACGAACTAAGAGAATGGCCTAGCGCAGTTAACGAAAGTGTAACGAAATGGGACACAAGACCGCCAAAACGAATGACGTCAATGTCTTGTTTGTGCGTTTTTTTGAACACACACTTTCAACATCTTTCAACAATCAAAATGAACGTTGAAATTAAGATCAAGATCAAAATCAAAGAGAAAAACATGCTCATGGAAAGAATTTTAGAACACAGTCTAGACTTTGATCACCCACCTCCTCCTACCTTGGACGATGATGCAGCTCCCGTTTATGTCTTGATAGTGGCGGACCCGGTCATAACGGCGAATGCTGCGCCGATGGTCCGCACGTTGGCGCGTGGAGCGTGGATTGTGGAGGAGGTTTTCTCGTTTTGTTCGACAATCCGGCAATCTGAGAATTCTGCAATCTGGAAATCTCGGGCTTGCTCGTTGCATGGCCAGTCGAATGGAAAAAGTGTAACTGGTACCTGCGATATAGTTTACGTTGCTGAGTCGTGCTGCTTACGAACACGTTTATCAGGTCTCGTCTCGACTCCAACTCGGTTCCGATGACTGTGTTCCAGTGGGTTCTGGTCTGGGTTCTCGTCAGCTTCCGACGCAATAGGAACCCATGTGGAACTGGATGATCATTGCATACGAAGCCTTGTGTCGAGGAACTCGATGGAAGCCCGAACCAAAACGACGCCAACCGGTCCGGATTCTTTCAAATTCAATCTTTGTCAGTTTGTTCTGTGGTTGCGAGTTCTGCTCGACAAACATCGTATGCTGTCGGAATCTTCCAACACCCTTGTTGATTTTCAAAACCTTGCTCGTGAAAATATGACTCCTGCTTTGACTTGAATAGTTTACATTTTTTTCCAAATCACTCACCGAAAGAAGAGAAGAACCTTCCTTCTCCAACCAAAATCACAACTCCACTTTCAGAAGAGCTCACACTCGCAAGTGCCGCACCCAAAACGAACTCAATCGATCTCTCCAAATTCCACTCACAAACAAACAAGAAGAACCAAACTTGGAGAAAGAACAACGATCCGTTCTTTTAATTTTGCAGAACGCTTCTCAACACTCCCACATCCAACTCATCCAATCCATTCCAATCCCCGCAGCTGCGCGCGTACACGCGCGTACCCCCATCCACCCCACACATAATGAGCGAGGACCCACCCGCGTACGTCCCGTACGTTTCCGCCGCCCAGCGTCGGCGCGAGCTGTCCGCCCGCGCGCTGGGCGGTCCCGGCGCGTCCCGTTCGCACTCCCATTCTCATTCGCGTACCCCTTCGCATACGCGTACCCCATCGCCATCGCGCGCGGACGTCCCCGGCGCGGAGGCGTCGCTGGTGGACGTGTCCGAGGAGCTCAAGCAGGACGCCGGGCACGAGGCGGCCGTGCGGCGCGCGCAGGAGGCGCGTCTGCTGGCGCAGGTGACCGCGCAGCAGAAGGCGCTGCTGTCCGCGCGGGAGAAGTCAGGAGGAGTGTCCTCGGGAGGAGGAGGAGGAGGAGGAGGAGGAGGAGGAGGAGGAGTGTCCGCGGAGAGGTCGCTGGAGACGGGGTGGCGGCCGCGTAAAAGGGTCCGCGGAAGGAGCGAGGAAGAGCATGAGAGAGCGAGGAGGAAATTGCATATGGTCGTGGAAGGGGAAACGCCGTTACCGGCGTTGTGCAGGTCTTTTGCGGACATGCGGCTACCGCGAGGCGTACTGCGGATGCTACGGGAGAGAGGCATTCGTAAACCGACGGCCATTCAGCAGCAGGGACTTCCGGTGGCACTCAGTGGCAGAGACATGATCGGAATTGCGAGCACCGGGTCAGGGAAAACGCTAACGTTCTCGCTGCCGCTGGTGCTCTCCGCGATGGGCGCAGAGCTGAGACTGCCGGCGGCTAGTGGAGAAGGGCCTTTTGGAGTGGTTTTGGGACCGTCTAGGGAGCTCATGGCGCAGACTGCCACGCTGGTCAGGGACTTGTGCGATGCGATGCACCGTGGCGACCCAGACGCAGCACAGAGAGATCGCAGAGATCGCAGAGATGTGGAGTTGCGGGGAAGCCGCTATGAAGATGGCCATGGAGATCGATATAAAGACCGTGATGAAGACAGCCATGGAGATCGATATAAAGACCGTGATGATGATCGCCATGGTCGCCGCCGCGGGGACCGGGGAGGCAGAAATGATGGGAAAAGGCTCCGGCTGGACGCGTCGGGGAAGCTGCCGCACCTGCGATGCATGCTGGCAATTGGGGGCATGGAGAGGGACGAGCGGCTCAAGCAGATGGACTCACATCGGCGATTCGGGACGCACGTAATCGTGGCGACCCCGGGCCGGCTCGCGGACCTCCTGAAGAGGAAAGAGGTGAACCTGGACTGGTGCAGGTACTTTTGCCTGGACGAGGGCGACAGGATGGTGGCAGACCAAAGTTTTGAGGAGGAGCTGCAGGGCATCCTGGGGTATTGCAAGGTGCAGCGCCAAACGCTGCTCTTCAGTGCCACGATGCCAAAAAAGGTGGTCGACTTTGCCAAGACGGCTCTCATTCGCCCTGTGACGGTGAATGTGGGACGCGCTGGTGCCGCCAACAAAAACATTTTGCAGGAGTTTGAAAACGTCCGCCCTGAAATGAAGAACATCACTCTCCTGCAAAGTCTGCAAAAGTCGCCACCCCCGGTGGTCATCTTTGCGGACTCTCAGAAAGAGTGTGATGATATCTATGGGTACCTGCTGCTGAAAGGTGTTGAGGCCGTCGCGATCCACGGCGGCATGGCCCAGTCCGACCGTCTGGAAGCTGTACAATTGTTCAAAAGCTTGCAAAAGGACGTTCTGGTTGCCACCGATATCGCTGCCAAAGGACTCGACTTTCCTGACATTCAGCACGTCATAAATCTAAACATGCCCCGGGAGATTGAAAACTATGTGCACCGCATTGGCCGCACTGGTCGATCGGGCAAGAAGGGCGTTGCCACCACCTTTGTGGATGGTACCGGGGACACTTCAATTCTTCTAGACTTGAAGCATCTGCTGAGAGAAGCCAAACAGAAGGTACCTCAATTCTTGCTTGAAATTGAAGACCCTACTGATCAAAAGTTCGAAGGAGACGAAGATTCTTCATGCGCTTATTGTGGCGGTTTGGGCCATCGCATCTCGAATTGCCCAAAACTACATGGCATTCTCAGGACACAGCAAGCCAATTTGCGCGACGTGGTTGGATCTGCTGCCTATGGTGGAAACTGGTGATGCCGTTTTGAAAGGACGAACCCTTTTTTATATCATCACCTCAAGCATTGGTGTATGCCTGCGAGCACGGAACCAATGGCTTTGTTAATTTGTTGGAGTTGATTCTTTCGTCGACTCGGAAGGCATCCGCACATCAATATGCTCGGATTCTCGGATGGCCCCTCTTCTCACTGAAGCAAAAACCTAAACAAACCTAAACTGCACAGGCGCTATGAAAACAAAAGCATAAAGTCTGAATCGGAAATTATCTCTCATTTTTTCTTTTCTTACTCATGTAAATTGAACATCAAATAATGGCGTGGAAACCTATGGGCAAGTTGGGGCGTCGCCTCTGGCCATGCATCCATTCCTTTTTCTTCGCTTTCCTTGGATAATCAGTTGATCTTGTACTCGCGCACCTCGGTCAGAATATGCATCGCCTTCTGCAATAGTTTGGCGGTCTCCTTGAACTTGACTCTGGTCTGAGCAATCTCCTCGTCCTCTTTCAAGAGCTCATCGAAAAGCTCTTCCTTGTACAGGGAACGAATGAGCTCCGTATGCAGGTTCTCCTTAACGTGGTTCACAAGGAAAAACATGATCGTCTTCGGGGTGAGATCAAGCACGTTCTTTCGCGATATGGCCAGGTAAGCCTCGATGAGCTTCTTGATGATTCGAATCTGTGCGTCGGACTCGGTCTCTTCAACAAAACTGTCCGTGTAGGAGTTCCTTCCAAGCATAGCCATCGGAAGAGTAGGCGGTTTGGAGGCATAAGACGGCGACTTGTGGTGGTTGTGCATAGAGGCTGCAGATCCCGGCACAGAGTGGCTCGACGGAGGGTACTTCGAAACTCTCTCC
Organism: Parietichytrium sp. I65-24A; assembly: GCA_012862575.1. Lineage (NCBI taxonomy): Eukaryota > Bigyra > Thraustochytrida > Thraustochytriidae > Parietichytrium > Parietichytrium sp. I65-24A. The sequence goes on from BLSF01000025.1 coordinate 272,740, forward strand.
TTCAAGATGAAGGACATGAGCGACGACGTTTTCGGAGGAGGATCGCGACTCGCCGCGGTGTCTTCGTCGGAGACCCCACCATTCATGGAGTTGGTCTCAATCGCATCTGCCAGTGTGTCGAGATCCAAGCTACTGCTCACCTTGCGACGTCCTGGCTCCGAAGAGAGAGACACCACAGAGGCAGCGGACTCGGCTACACGACCGCCGTAGTGATCTCCGTCGTAAATCGATTCTGAAGGACTGCCGCGAATGTAGTCTAATTTGCTCATAAAGTCCGGGTGACTGGTGTTGATGAACGCCTGTTCAATCCGAATGAGGTTCTCGATCATCTTTTGCGTCGGCGTCAGACTGTCCGATAACATTTTATTTACCGACTCCAACACATGCTCCTGCAAAGAGCGGAAGCGCGTCATTCCGGTAAAGCAGGACTGGTCAGCCACCTCCTGAAGGATCTCGTACACGTCTGACACGCAATACATGGCCGGCTCTTGAAGATGGCTTAACTGCCTCTTTACCAAGAGCTCGAATGAAAGAACCGGAACGAATAGAGACGGTCGCGGGCCGGTCGCATTCATGATTGCCGTTCCTATGTCGCTGTCAGAGAGCTCACTAAAGACAAGTCACGACAAATGCAGTTGCACAAAGGCACACAAGTTGGCATGTTAGCAAGATATGCTGAATGTGCAATTTGTCTCGCAAATCCGACGCCTGCAAGACGAAAACTTACCGAAATGGCGAAATCTCCTGAAGCTTTTCTGAAAAGAGCCTAAATGCACGCGACAAACGCGCCCCTCCGTACAATCCACCATCGTCAACGGCAATGTCATGCTGGTTGCTGGCTGCAGTCTGTCGCCCGTCCATCGAGTCGACAAACGCAGAAGAGTATTTGCTCAGCAAGGTGAGGATGAGTTGCCCTTGAGATGTCTTATTCGTAAAGTCAACTGCCTCAGACCCAAGCGCTGCAAGCTCACGCTCCACTTCGCGCAGCTGCTTTTGTACATTGCTCTTGAGGTCTGGCAAGTGGTCCCGGATATGGTGTAGCAAGATGCTGTTCAATGTCTTGGTGAGATGCTCAGTCCCGTGCTTGTTGGCAACAGAGCGATAGCTTGGGTGGTTTAAAAAGTAGGCGCGCTCCTTCTTTCGAGAATCTCTGATGGAGGTGTTTGCGTTGATCTCTGCTTGAGAGCGGTTCACAACGCCAATATAGCCCAGTTTCAAGGGAATAACAGAGCCGTTCAGAGCATCTAAAACGTCTACACCGTCGTCTACTAAGTCTATCTTGGTCAGAACTCCGATCGTCCGGTCCCCGTAAGGATCTACTTCTCTCGCAAGCTTGAGCGCGTCGCTGTTGGCCAGGTCCGCGTTCGCAGGAGAAACCGCGAGGATAATGCTAAGGGGATTCGAGATGTACTCCATGCACATGTCTCGAATGAGGGCCTCGATGTTGCTCGGCTGGTCTCCAACTGGGACCTTGGTGATGCCGGGAAGGTCCACCAGCGTGAGATTGAGCACGTGTGGCGAATACACCTTGAGGCGGATCGCTTTACTGCTGACGCCTTTGTTTTTGCCAGTTTCGCGATCTGTTTCAATCTCTATTTCGCGGCGGACCTGGTCAAAATCTGAGAATTTGCGGTTCGGAAGGTGTAGAAATTCGGCCCACTCTTCCTCTCCCGGAGAGTTATACATTTGCAATACCAGCGGCCGGCGGGTACAGATTCCCGCTGAGCGTGGCAAAAAGCCCTTGCCAACAACGTTCTCTAGTACAGAGGACTTGCCCGACGACTGACTTCCAACGACCACTATCTGCGGCAGGTCCAGCATCGGTTTGCGCTGCCCAATCGTGTTGAATACATCTTGCAGCTTGTTCACCACCGGAATAAGCCCCTCCATCTTCCCGCGTCCTCAATGCTGTATCCCTCCTCTCTCGCGTATCTATCTGCACATATATATCAAAATATATGTATCCGCCCCGACTCGCACCGCTCGCGAGAGAAGGTGCCTTCTTGATCGATACGCACAATGCGCGCAAGCGTTCGGAGCAATGCGGCCCAAAGAGTCGCCCAATCCAATCCGTCCGATCTTTTCCGTTCTCGCAACTCCACGATCTCACAATCGCAACACCAACTTTCGCACGTTGCTGTCCTGGGCCTCGCCCAACTCTTCCTTCCTTCACTCATTCACTCTCTTATTCCTATTCCTTTTGCACGTACTAGAGTTGCGTTCTACTCCTTTTTACCCATAGAAAAGATAGCACTTTCCCGCTTTCTCGTTATGTGCTTCCGTATAATACTTGGCATCTTTCCCCTGTCGACGAAAGATAAGCAAGCGATTACATTGATTACATTTTTTGACCAACTCGCTGTCAGGATCGTCAGTAGAGCTTATCACGATTACATACACTGACTGTGAATTGATTGACGGACAGTCGTCATGAGTCATGTTGTGTTTGTTATTCATTAGCTAAAGACTTCCTGACTCCGACGCCTGACCGCGGTACATGAACTGCCTGAGGGTACTGCCGTGGCGCAGCAGGCTCGGAAGCTTTCTGGATGCGTTATTCGCGGAGGTAAGTGCGGGGCTAGGAAGAGAGTTTTTCTAGAGAGGGGTTGTTAGTTGCAACGTCTGGAAGGTTTCCGTGACTCGCAGTCAGGATAGTCACCATGGATTGGGAAGTGCGAGGAGTGGGTCATTCATTGTGGGTCGCAGTTGGCGTGGTTAATGAGCTCTAGAGCTAGTACGTAAACTGTCGCGAGAAGGGTCAAGGGGGAAATGCAATCCACATGGTGGTCTGGAAGAAGCTCGAAGCGAGGCAACGTTGCGGGAAAGATGTATTTATGTACTGGTCAGTGTGCATGCTATTTGCTCCCATAGCTTGAGATGTGTTGGAACAGGTCTTGTCTTGTATTCTGGCTACAGTCGTCCGGAAGTTCTACAGCGCTGAGGGTGACATGCTGCAGGGTCCCATTGTCACCAAGATCCCAGACATCGTCGAAAGTTAGACGGAGAGTAGTTTGAGTTTCACCACGCTCTCGGAATACTGCCAGGTCCAAAAGGTCTTGCACGAATTGTAGCGCCTGTTCCTGATCCAAAAACCGTCTCGGAGAGAATGCGGTCTGAGTACGAGTTCCCGGGGTGAGCTCTTCGCAGATCAACTTTGCAGTGAAAAGATGCTTTGCGTATTCAAGAGCTGTTGCAAGGGCATCTGGGTCCTCTTTTGCCATCTCATCGTCTTCGAAAAGAACTTCTGCGACCGCGGCTCCGTCAGAGTCTATTAACATGGCTGCAGGAATGGACCCCAGAGCGTAGGATCTGCCGATGTCCGTCGTTTTCCAACTCCCATTTCCACCTACTCCAGCCCAGAATACTGACTTTTCTGCCCAGTTGCCCAGAAGCCCTATAGTTGCCGCAAGCTTCCTTGCTGTGTCCAAGTCGTCGTCCACGGAGACAATAGCCAAATTTGTGGTTCCTTGACCCTCACTCGGGACGCAAAAGTCGTACAATGCTTTGGCAATATCACTGCACGTTTGCTGCCATGTTGCCGCAATCAGGACAATCAGGGGCTTGTGTTTGTAGTCGCCACTCCAAATCAGTCTCGACTTGCCGTCAAGATCAAAAACAAGTGGGTTGGATCTCGCAAGCTCAATATCGAAGGAAACGCCCACGTTCTCCTCCTCAGGAACCGCACTCAATACTGCACTTTCCAGCTCCTCGGGGTCCAGCTCCAAGCTCTCTGCCAGCCCAAGCTGGCATTTTCCAGCGACATCATATTCGACCGTCCTCCATGCACATTCCCACTCTGACTGGCCGGTTCTCGTTGCTTCGCAGCACAGCCTGCGTCTAACCCGTATCCCAAGCACGCTCGAGGCTGTTGCAGCCTTGGAACCGCCCACATTCCTCAGTCCCGCCTCCACATTTCGCACAGCTCCGAGTATCGCTTGCAGAGTCTCGTCTTCGCAGCCTTCGCCGACCTTGGCGGCCATCGTCACAGTCTCACTTTCAAGCGCCGTCGCGGACGCAGCGCCGCGAGATCATGCGCACGTGCTCTGCGATTCTTCGTTTCTTCGTACCTTTTTTCTTTGCTTCTTCGCTTCTTCGCTACTTTGCAGCGCGGGCGAAGGCCTTGCCATAACTTTGCAAATCTTTGCAAACCATCATCATGAATGCAAATCTTGACATTTTCAGTTTCCGCGTGATAAACGGGTTCGGTATCTCGTCACCAACACCCTTCCGTGACGCAAGCCGTACCAGTGCCATAGGGATTCTATAGTATCGATAGCATATGGAGTATCGTTCGACTGCATATGACTGCATACTGCCTAGCTAAAGTGGAGGCACACCAGAGAGTGACGAAGGGTCCCTAGTGACGTGATCTGACTATATGGAATATGGAATAAGACGACGTAATATGTATTAGACAGATCAGACTGTTTAGACATGTTTAGACTGTTTAGACATGTTTAGACATGTTTAGACGTGACAGATTGGACTGCGCGTCTTGAAGACGTCTCTGTGACGCGAAACAGGTAGTTTCAGACGAGACAGGCGTTTGCTTGTTTTGCTTGTGATGGTTTGTGATGCTTTTGATAAGATGTGTTTTGATTTCTTTCAAGTTGCACTTGCCACGGACGAGCGCGAGGAGAGTGCAGGCCTCGGTCGAACTGTCGAACTGTCGAACTGTCGAACTGCGAACACAGTGGGAGGAAGAGTGAGCTTCGGAGTTGCGTTCCGCAATGCCAATCCGCGCGTGGGTGCAGGGCGCGCTGCAAGCTGTGGTAAGTGCGCTGGTCGTATGAAGGCGTTGTCGGTTGGGTTTCGCAACGCTCAAGTCGGGCTGAAAAGTGCGCGAGCAAGTCGGGCCTTTGTCGTTGTGGGATTTGGAATGTGGGATGTGGGATGTGGAATGTGGAATGGGAATGTGGAATGCTAAATTGCAATGCTTTGCGAGGTTTGTGGAGGGAATTGAGCTGACCGAACGATGTTTTGATTGGCATTTTGGCATGGTTGTAAATGCGAAAGAGGGACGCAGTGAGCCAGTGGCGAGGGAAGAAGCGTCCGCGAGACGAAGAAGACGGACAGCAGCATGGGAGCGAGTCGGAGGATAAGTATCTCGGGAAAAATGTGATGGAGAACTGGGCGAAAAGAGAGCTTGTTAGAGAGAATCGCCCTGAGCCGCTTCGCACGCCGCTTCTGGAGTCTCCCCGAGGGAGGTTTATGGCGCAGGACGAATTCGAGGCGAAAATGAACAAGAGGTTCAAGATTGATAGTTCGCAGGGGGCAGCGCCGGTCGCTTCGCCGAGGCCGAGTCCTCTTCCACGCCTCTTGCCTGTGTCGTCAAGAGCCGTGGATAGAAGACTAGGGTCACACAAGTCAAAGTTGAAGAAGAAGAAAAAGCAGGCGCGAGAGGCAAGAAAACGCGAGGCAATGTATGGCTCAACTCGAAGGGGAACTCTGAAATCGAAGTCTGTAAATACGAGACCCACATTTAGGCGTTGGAGGTCGATCAGCCAGATTCAAGAGCACTTGGATCGACGACTGGAAAAATCTAAGAGTGCAACGGCTTTGGAGAGAAAACGTATCGAGGAGGCAAACCGGGAACTGAATCGCGCAAGAATGAAAAAGATCAGCTCGGGCCATAACATGCGATTGGAAGACTATCGTGGGTACATGTTGGAGTCGCTGGTCCGGAAAACCCAGTACAACACGCCACCCGTGCGTGACTTTTCTGCTGAACTTGGGGAAGTGAAGCCTCGCGTTGCGCCAGATGTTATCGATATTGAACAATTAGATCGGGCTGGAGTGGGTCTCCCAGACTTTCGGAAAGTTGACTTTGACATCTTGCAAGAGCTAGAGTCATCGATAGTAGCCTCTGCGGGAGGCGGCGAAGAGTCCGTTGTGGCAAGTACAGCAACGCCCACTGAGAAGGCTGAAGATGACGAGCATGATGATGCTCGAAATGGTGCTGTTTCTGAGGAGGACTACGACGAGGATGACAATGACCAGGACGAGGACATGGAAATGGACGGAGAAGAGTCTGACTCCAATGACGACTTGATTGGCCCTTCTGGTGAAGTGCTCAGTACAGAGGAGATGGAAACGGTCGAGCACGCTTGGGACGCAAGCGCTTCTCCAGACGAGGTCATGGCGAAGAACGCCACGACATCCATCTACCGCTCGCAGTTGTTTTGTCTACAAGACGGTAACTGGCTGAACGACGAGGTGATCAATTTCCTCATAGACCAGCTGAACGACGAGCTCAAGCGCGAACGGAACGACAATCCTGCCGCTCCCAAAGTGTGGGTGTGGAGCACTCACTTTTATGTAAAACTCATGGACCATGAAAGCGGCGCAGACACAACGCGTGCGGTGTACACATACAGCAACGTGAAGAGATGGACCAAAAGGAAAAAGATTAACATTTTTGAGATGGATAGGGTCGTGGTCCCAATTCACGAAGGAATGCATTGGTCGTGTGCCGTGATAGACTTTGGCACGCACACCTTTCATTACTACGATTCGCTTGGCATTCAAAACGAGGTGTGCTTGAAAGGTCTAGCACAATGGGTCGTCGACGAGGCTAAAGATAAACTCGGCGAGAGCTACTCAACCGACGATTGGCAGTTTGAGTACCATGACGAGATTCCAATGCAGTCAAACAGCTTTGACTGCGGTGTTTTCGCCGTCATGTTCTGTAAGCTGGCCGCGAAAGGCAAAGACTTTAATTTTGGGATGCAAAACATGCCATACCTTCGGAGAAAGCTGCTCTTAGATATCGTCGGGAGTGCCTGAACTTCGTGTTACAATAAATATTTAAAATATCGAAGAAGGCAGTCTGGTTCCTTTTTGCACAGTCTAATGAAATTTACTGTGAACACTGAACTTCTGTCCAGTCATTCTTAAAAATGAATGTTTTTGTGGGTTTCCAGACCATGCAATGCACATGCTTACAGACGAAAAGTATACCCCCAAAGCCGCGTGTCATCGATGTGCAGCTCGTTCGTTAAAAATTGTGTGAAGGAGGAACTACACCGCAGAATTAACAAGTCAAGTCCGATTTTTTATTTTTATATTTGTACACATTGCCAGGATTCGAGAGACGGCTACTGATGGGGTCGGCCTGCTGATGACACCGTTCAAGCAGTAATTGCCTCGACAGACACAGCAGCTTCCACGGCAGCTACAGGGACCTCTGCAACCTCCGCGGCCTCTGCCACCTCTTCCTGCTGCTTCTTTGCTGCCTCCCAGTACTTGTCCATGTCGGAGTCAAGCTTGGAGAGTCGCGGGTCAGGGCCTTTGCCTGCTGCAAACCAGTATTGCTGCATTTCCATGTCCATCTTCTCCTTGAGCTCTTCAGGGCTCAGCTTGACGGCAGTAGCACGTTTCTTTGCCAACAGCTGCGCGCGTGCATCCTTGCGTTTCTGAGCAGAGATATCTTGGAGGGCCTTTTTCTGGTTGCTTGGCTGGACCTTCTTAGGGCTCACTGCTGCCTTCTTCGCAGCAGAAGCCTTCTTCGCAGGCCGTGCCGCAGCTTTCTTGCCCTTTGCCGGGACAACCTTCTTGGGTTTCGCTACTTGTGCCGCAGCCTTCTTTTTACCCTTCTGAACCGCAGCCGCTTTGGACTCCTGGACCTTCTTAGCTGGCTTTGCCGACGCTGCGTTCTTCTTCTTCTGCGGTGAAGCACGTTCCTTCTTTGCAACCGCAGCGCTCTTCTGCTGGGGCTTCTTGTTCTTCCCCACTTGAGCATTCTTCACCAACTTGCTCTTCTCAGGCCCTGCATTCTTCTTCTGCTGGGGCTTCTTCTTGTTGCTCTTGACCTTCTCTGGAGTCGCGCTTGCGGCGGCGGCCTTGACAGGCTTCTTCTTGGCAGCCTGGCCCAAAATGTTCTTGACGACATTCTTCGCAGTCCCTTTGAGCTGCAAGACCTTCTGCTTCACTGGAGAAGCCGTCTTCTTGCCCGCAGTCGCGCTCGCGGCGCCTTTTCGCGATCCTTTCGCAGCGCGCCTCTTGTCGCCCACCACAGTCTTCTTGGCGGCCGCCAAGTCCGCCTTCTTCTTGGCGGCCTGCACGGCCAGCCGCTTGCTCACTTGCTTGGCAATCTTTCCCATCTTTGCGTATAACTATGTATAACTTGTCCAGCGACCTGCGAACAGCGAAACTCTCTTGTCTTTCTACTCTGCGATCGAGTTTGGGGTCTGCTCACCAAGTCCCTCACTGAGTAAACGCTCGAATCTCCTGGATGGATACTGCACTAACTGCACTCACTGCACTGCTGGCAACTTGATGAACTTGGTAACTTGCGGCAACTTGAGCGTAGTGCTGACTTGGAGCACGACTTAGCCGCTGAGCTGGCAGGTGGTTACGCTCGCTGGGACTTGTGCTTGGAAGTCTTGGAAGGATGTGAGTGGGTAGAGCGGGTAGACTTTCGGACTAACTTCGAGACCGCGGCGGTTAGTCGGTTAGTCGGGAGTGTCGGGAAGGTGTTGTTGGTTCACTTTGGCAATTTGCTTTCACTACATGCATTGCAATGGAAAATGGTGTGTTGGTTGTGCTCGTGTTCGTGCTTGTGCTGCTCCGAGCTGATAGTTTTCTGAATTCTGAATTCTGAATTCTGCTACTGAGTACACTGTCAACTGTGCTGGTTGTTGCTCGCGTGCTTCCGTCAGTTGATGCGTTGCGGCCGAACTTACGAACGGTTTCTCTATTTTTGACATTGAACTGATTGCTTGTATGCGTTTTTTTAGATTTAAAAAAGAACAAACGAGAGTGAAACGTCGGTTGTGCTGCGCGTGCTGCATGTATTTTGCGTCATCTGCATGCTGAAAAAGTTCAACACGTTCAACAGTCGTCTCGCAGAAAGAAGGCTTTTGCAAGGGAGAATGAAAGAAGTTGTCAGCGAGAGCCGGAGCTCCAACACCAGTGTAACCGGAACTATTAGCGATATCGTTAATGAGCGCTAGTGCTGTGATGATTGATTCTTGTCTTTTTTACTTTCAGACCATTTTGTGCACTTTTCGACCAACTTTTCTGGCTCCACTTTTCTCTGTGCTCTGCGCTTGGTCTTCATCTTCTTCAAGATCCTTTCGTCTTATGCACAAGAATTATAATTTCAAAACTCGATTTAAACCTACACTCCCCGATACTCAGTACTCAGTACCCCTCGGAGTCCGAGACGGGATTTGGACTCGTCCGTTCTCATTCTTTTCTTCTTTTTTTTCCTTTTCTCTCGAGGTCGTCCCAGCTCTCCCTACCGTGAGGGATAGTTCTACGGAATGCGCTAAAACATTGGTTAGAGTTCGAATTAGATACCTACATGGGAGTGTCTCGTCCGTTGGAAGCGTAGTGGCAGTGCTATAAATAAGCTTAGTACGAAGTGGCGATGGGACTCTCGGAGTGGGACGACCATGGACGACCGCTCGAACATGCTCGAAGCTTCGTTCTTTCTCTTCTTGAATTGTAAATTCTAATTCGTGGAGAATAACAACAGTCTGTGCTGAACAGAGCTAAGGGAAATGCGTTTTGGAATGCGACCAAACATACCAAACATCTGTCTGTGTTCATTAAATGAAGATGAAAATAGGAAATAAAAAACACGCGAAATGTGCATGTCATTCGGATGCGACAGATCTTCGACTCGGACTCGGAGTGAGCAATCTCAACGACGGTGTGTACTCTTACCGGTACTCATCGATGATGTAATGGAACCGTCGGAACCGTCGTGCAATTGTTTCGAGTGTTTTGAGAACAAGAATTAAGATCGTAGGCTGCCAGCGTTCCTGATCTCGGGGAACGTTTTCAGCGTCAGTATCGAACTAGATTTTATCGGTTTTTGGGGGCCCCAAAGTGAACAAGAGCCCTTGATTCAGCCTACAAGCAATCGCGTTGGAGTTTCTGCAATTATGGCCCGTTCGGTTCCAACGTGAATAGAATTGGAACTTGACGCCTTATGTATTGATTGTGAAAATTTGGCCACCCGTTCTATTGCCGATGAGGCAAAACGGTACTGGGTACGTCAAGTTCTTGAAGACAGAGCTTGAAAGTTTACAAAGGATCCTTTGTGCAATCTTGGCATCCACCCTATGGACTGAGAAAAGCTCTCTCTGCACCAACGGATTTGGAATCCCGCCGCAGTAGAGAAACGGAAGGACGGTGTGAATCACAACCGTTAAAGTGCAAGGGACCCTGGTTGAATATTCATTAGAATTTAGAGAATTAACCAAAACGAAAGAGTACTGGTACAGTTGCATTTGTTTCACATTATCATTCGCTCCCAATCGATTCGCTTATGACGCGGCTGTGGGATCCAAGATGAGCAAGTCCAGAGTCATCCGCAGCGACGTCCAAATGGGTGCTTTCTTGGTTTTGAGTGGAGAAGAATTGGCCAAACTGGCTCTGGCCATCTTGGCGTGCTTGGGCTTTGGCCTCCAAGAGCATTTGTCGGTGTCTTTCCGAAGCCTCTTCGATCACATGACGATCGCGTTCTTCCATTGGCGAGGTCAGAATATAGTCAGTGCCGGGTTCGGAGATGGTTTTGTGAAACAATATGCCCAGAGTGACCAGGACCACCGCCAATTTACTGTACCACGAGAAGACCACCTCAGCGGGTCCTTTTGGCTTGACCAATTGGAAATGCAAGTCGGAGTATGCCAACACAGCCCAACCAATTGGGATTGCCAGCGAAGTACATAGTCGCAAACAAACCTCGGTTCCGCGTTTCATCACGTAAATTGTGAGCATATGGAAGGATATGCTGGTAGCAAGAAACATGATTAAGAGCGGCAAGAGCGGTTTGCACCAATCCACAATACCGAGAACATCAAAGCCGGATTCCTCGCCCAGAAGGATGCACTTTAAACCCAGTGCGATTTCTTCGTCGATCTTTTGCAATTCCTCACTGATGTTGACGAACTTGCGGGCAGGATGCTGCAAGTGCCTGCCGAGCGGAGCAAGTAGTATACCAAATACAAACTGCATGGGCACAAGCCAAGCATGCAGCAATAACGGGGCAACAGGAACGGAGTACGACACCAAGGTTTTCTCGAGACAGATTGCGGACAGTGCTGCCGGCAGTGCCGAAAGCATAAACGCAATTGTGCTGCTCTGGCACTCGGCGCTAGAGTCAACACAGAATGAATTGACGCCAAGAGCCTTAACATTGCCTGTGAAAACTGGATAAACACCGAATGCGATCCCTGCGAAGATCAAAATCGAGCAGACCGTGGTTCTTGGGCGCGAACAGACATAGGTCTTGCTGAACCTGACGAGGTCTTTCTTCCAGTTGATGAAACTTGCATGTGACGCGTCAAACTGCGAGGCGTGGTAGCCGTTCGGGTCGTAGCTCTCGCCGCCATGCTGCTCCAGCTGGCCATACTGGTGCTGGAGCATGAGCTCCATGGAACTCAGTTCTCGCTCTTCATCGATAGGATCTGGAGCAGGGGGAAATACATAGCTGATGCACATCATGAGAGCGGTTGCAAACATGGAGAAAATGTGCATGAAGGGCACTTGCCCGTGGACCAAGAGTACCGTGAGAGGACCAGGAACGTCGGCACTCGGAATAAACAACATCAGCATGTGGAGAACATTGAGGATCGCCAAGAGCACAAACCAAGTTTTAGGAAAGTCGCACGATTCGAGAGCCGTGGGCGAGTACTTTACAGCATACCATATGCCGCTCCCTATGGCCAGCGGCAGGTGACTCAAGATTAGCAGCAAGCACAGAACGTATCTGTAGTCATGATAATCCTTCCGGCCCTTCACAAGAGCGTGATCCGACATCATCTTGAGCAAAATTGGCTCCAAAGCCGTTACTAGAGTGAGTGCAAACGATGCCAAACCCAGCTTAAGATTGTGCCACACCACTACTTCGGAAACCCCAACGGCGTCCGACTGCCCGTATCCTGGCTGTCTGGCCCTAAGCAGATCAACGTTTGTCACCATGAAGCCACAGGCTCTCAAAAGTTGAGACACAACGTACTCGAGCCACTGGCACGCCCTTCTCGACTTTCTCCCCAAGGATTTCTTCATGCGGTCCAGACGACTACCTTTATCAAATTCTATCCCTTCGTCCAATCTAGCGTAAGGTCCGAGCGTTGTCGTGCGCACCCTGCTATTCGACGACGACGACCCCGAGCGTGTAAGTCGTGTGCCACTACCATGTCTTGCTAACGGACCTCGCCCTGCGCCATCTTGCTGCTGTTGTAACAGTTGTGCTTGGAGGGGATCTTGTTCCGTGTCTAGTTGCTGCTGCTGCTGCTGCGTCCCAGCCGCTTTGAATGCCCTCCCCGGGCCTCCTTGCCGCAGTCCGGCGGCCATTTCAGCTCCTCAAATTTGAAGACAAAGCGACCCGACAACGAAATATATTTCAGACCAGTTCCAGCCTCAGCCGTCCCGGCACACAGCGCACTACCGGCACTGGCCTCTAGTACACTTGTCCGTGCTTTCAATAATAACCTTGGATTCAAAGCAAGTCCACTCCGTTTGCTCTCTTCCAGACGCTTCGACTGTGGCACGCTGGTACTGGTACACCTGCTCGCACCAGTCTCCGCCTGCACCAACCCAAAAACGCCCCAGTACCGTGCACAGACCACGGAGTGCAAATGACAAAGTTGTGAGCCCTTGTCGTCGCGAGCCCTCCAACCCTGATCTCCACAGAGTGCCCGCTGCGCCCTGGAAAGCCTAAGAGAGTCCCCGGACGAGGTCGCGTGGTTGCTGGTTGCTGGACGACACAAGGCACTCGAGCCAGCACGTCTGCGACTTGGAAGGAAGAAGTGCGACTGTGTGACTGTGTGACTGTGTGACTGAGATTGGAGGTCGATGCGCCAACTCACTCACCTGCTCTGAGTGTGAGATACTGTGAGTCACAGTGGCCTGCGTGCCTACAGACTCTACAGACTCTATGGACGGCGCTACGAACAACTCCTTCGGCTCTGGAGAAAAGCTTGTTTCCTTTCTAATCCTCTGAGTCCAATTCTGATTTCTGAACTCTGAGCTCTGAAACTTCTACGATCTAAATGGTTAGATCTGCACAATGTAAGTCTGACGCTGCGATTCGAGCAAGCCAGCAGCAAGGGTTCTTTCTAATTCTAAATATTGAATTCTGACAATGAATTATTGTTCTGACCGAGAGTCTGACGATGTCTGAAGACAAGATTTCTTTGTTTCTCTGTTTCTTTCTCTCGTGGTACTAGTACTCGTACTTAGCGTGTACTGAGAGGGAGTACCAGGCTATCTACACCGGGCTGTAGGAGAACAGGAGATGAGAGCAGCAGCTGTAAGCTGTCGTAGTTGGAAGATTTCCAAGATTGCTTTGATTTGGCATGATTGGGCTATGGCCTAGATAGCGTCTGGCCTGGAGACGGGCGACGGAGACATACATTTGATCAGCTTGACTTGATTGGTATAGCTTGATTGGGTGTGATGCCTGCAAAAATTGTCCTCTTTTGGCTGAGACTGAGTTGCTCTGACGTGACTGGTGTACTGAGAACCTCAAAAACTTGGCTGCCGAGGAGGGGGAAGCTGATAAAATAAGGCCATTCATCCAAAGAGGATCCTTGTGCCCATCGACGCAAAAGTAATAACCGCCAAACAAACAAACGAAAAAAAAAAGTTGAGATTTGCTTACTTTGTTCAAAATGAAGGATGGCGAGAGTGAATACAAGACAATCTTTCATAGCTCATAAATTCATTCATCACGTACGATTGCGACGCTTTTTGGAAGGAGGCTTGGCCTTGCTCTTCAAAGCATCAATGCGACGCTTGAGCGCCTCATTCGGTGGTGCTGAAAGCAAAGGGACAGAAGCCTTTGAGATATCTTCCTTTGGTCTGTCGCTGTCCGCCTTGGTCGCGGATGAAAACGGATTGGGGGAAGGGGATCTACTCTCCGAAAGTGAAAGCCCTTCTGGAATTGGCGAATCCTTTTCCGTCTTGACGCTCCAAGCGCTAGATGGGCAGGATTGACCAACAGGGTCCTCTTCGTCTTTTGCTGAAGGGGCCTTGCCAATGTCGTTGTTCGAGGTATCGCGGACAACCAAATTTTCTTTCTCTGCAATCGGCACAATCGGTGGCTTCGAATCCATAGGCCCTGGCGTAGAACCCGCAAGAGACATCTTGGCTTCCTCGTTCTGTTTCTCCTGCTGCTGTGCTTGAAACATGATGCGAAACTTTGCCTTGCACCTATGCAAGCGACGATCTTTCTTGCAGCCAAAGTCCAACCCACAGGTTTCGCAGGGGAACATTGGAGTGGAATGTCCCGGTCCAGACCTTCGCAAAAGCTCCCGTTTTGCACAGACTATTGAAGCCTCCACGACCGACTTGAAGTTTCGGATTTTCTCCTGCGTGTCAGAATACCTCTTAAACATCTCACAAGCCAGATCGACGATCACGTCATTATGTCCAGCAATTCCTTGAATCTCTAGTCTGGCTTTGCTCATTTGTCTTTCTTTGTACATTTTAGTCGTTGCACCGACGGCGCGTTCCTTGAGGATGCAGTCCAACGCAAAGCTCTCCTTGGACGACTCTACCGAAAACTGACCCGCGCCTGCGCCGAACACGTGGTCCTTCCTAACTCTATCCAGCTCTCTCCCGCAATTTGTACAGACAACTGCGCCTTGTCGATCATCTTCCTGCACCGCCACCGAAAAGCATTCCGGGCACTGTGCGCATACGCGAACTTCCAGTGCCGGCAACTTTGCTTGCTCCCTGCTCTCGTGGTACGCTGTGGAAACCGAACTCAGCAAGCGCATTTTCGGGAGCTTTCCCGTCAACTCCCCGCGGAGGCTCTCGGCAGCCATATCTAATCCAATCCAACCTACCTAAAATATATATAAATCAACGCGACGGCATTCAACTTCTCCTCCAAATATATAAACTCCACCAAGATACACACTTCAACTTCCAGCAGCCAACTCAAACGCAAACGCAAACGCAAACGCAAACGTGGCCCACCCACAGTTGCCCCGAAAGTGTACGCGCGTCCCACGTCCCACGTCCCACGTCGGCTATGAGGTAAAGTACAACTCTTCTTCCCACAGTTGCAGTTGCAGTTGCTTTCGTGATTCTTGGTTGTTGGTTGTTGGAGGTCGCTACAAAGTTGCCCACAAGTAACTGCTGGGACGAGTATGTACAACTGGTGCGCGAGCTTCCTCTCGGCAATTTACCCTTCTTCTTTCTCCCTCCGGGCCAGTGAGCGCCCTCTGCGCGTTTCCCTCTCGGCGTATTTTTTTTTCCTTCCAACTTTCTCTGTCCCCTCACAACACTCCCCGCATCTTTCGCGCCAATTTCCTCTATTCGCTGTCTAGTCTAAAGCGTAGCAGTTTGGGCCATCGCCACGACCAGCCAATCAGCGAACAACGATCTGCTCGCCGCTTGGAACAAGCATCCTACAGGGCGATTACCGATTTTGGTAGATATAAATTTACCAAAGACGGTAACTACTAGTAAGACTCCGAGGAGCTTCGTCATTGCTCCTCGGAAAAGAACATTCACGTGCTCGCGACAAGAACTCTGGCACAGGAGCGGCAGGGCGGCCGCCCAGGGTTAGGGTTCCACTTTTCCCCTCGACTGACGCTCTGCTTGGCCCGCGGACTTAGCCGCTGCAGCGCAGCGCAGGTAATGGCATTGGGTGGCTGAGCAGGAGATAAGCACATAAGCAGAGAAGGTAGCGTCGATTGTGATTGTTGTGATTAGAGTGATTAGAGTGATCGAGTGAGACAGAGATAGAGAGAAAGACAGAGAAACTGAGAGAGAGAGAGAGTAAGAGATTGGCGAGTGTGTGGAGTCACGGACGGGCACGTCGCGAGTAGAGTGTAGAGCAGGACGCAAACAGCAGTCAAAACAGTCGCGAAGATGCCAGAAAGCAAGGGACCACGGTTCACCCCGGTGCATACCAGCAAGCCAAAGAAGGCGGCGCAGGTGCACAATGCTCAGAAGCTGAAGAAGACCATCAAGCCAGGCTCGGTGCTCATCATCCTCGCTGGCCGCTTCGCTGGAAAGCGCGTGATCTTCCTCAAGCAGCTCGAATCTGGACTTCTGCTTGTGTCTGGTAAGTGAATTTAGTGCGGTGTTTGTTGTATTCGTGGGGAGGGCTGCGCGGGAGCGGGTTGGGTGTGGCTTGCGGCAAGATGCGATTGGGCAGTCCGAGTCACGAATGGTGGCGGCCGAGCGTTCGATGATGTGACTAGACGCATGAGAGGTAGCATGGCACGGCGTCTGCGATGAAGCGATTGAGTGGAAATGGTGGCCTTTAACCTCGGCCTCGCAATTGGCGTGTATGTGTTCTTTTCGGAGATCGCTGTCACCTTCAAGCGTATGGGCACTGGCCGGCAGGACCTGCTTTCGCGACCTGTGCTAATGTGTGGATCTCATTGATTCCTATTATGAGAGCTGAGACACTTTCTTTGCTGCCCCCTTCTTCTATTTGGTTTGCCCAACCTTCATCTTCCGCGTTGTGCCTGGCATGTACTTTTCTTTTTGGTGATGCTTTGCTGACTAACTTTTGACGTGATTTCCTTTTTTGCGATATTCAGGCCCTTACAAATGCAACGGAGTTCCTCTCCGCCGCGTTGCACAGGCTTACGTTATTGGAACATCCACCTCTGTCGACATCAGCGGAGTGAAGATCCCAGAACACATCAACGATAAATACTTTGCTCGCCAGCAGACCAAGAAGCAGGGTGAGGAGGGATTCTTCGACACCTCCAAGGCTATCCCAGCAGAGTTCCTCGAGAAGCGCAAGGCTGATCAGAAAACTGTTGACGACGCTCTTGTTCCAGTTGTCGAGAAGGTTCCTATGCTCTCCGCATACCTCAAGGAGAAGTTCCACTTGAACAACAACGATATCCCGCACTTGATGAAGTTTTAAATCGTAATCTTTTATCTAGTGGTTTTTTTCCGTGTCATTTGCTTTTCTTCCTCTTTTCTTGTTTTCTCCTTGTCTGTCACCTCTCTACGCGCTTGCCAAAACTTCTCAAAGAAACCTGTGTTTTAGCGAGGATTTGAGAAGTTCCAACATGCAACATCACGTTGTCTAAACGACCCGGAGTTCGAGTCGCTCTCGTTTCAGTTAAAGAGAGACAATGGAAGAAAATATTTCCTTGTGGTTTGGTAAAGTAAACCCAAGCCATAGATTCAATCGTCAAGAATCTATTATTGCATGTGTACTCAGTACCTTGCGAGGAACAAACGGTTTTGCGTGAGACGCGGTGAAAATCTTTGTGCATCAGAGACAAGTTGCAAAACAATAACAGATGCTTATCACGTAAGTATATACTGAACTTCTAAAGATTTACCTCTCGGCTTCGATTTCGTTGTGCAATCGACGCTTGGTACGGTTTTTCACTTGGTTACGAGATCCAATCTTCTTCTTTTGGTTCCCCTTAGTTTTGCGGGTGAAATCGCGTTTCACGCGCTTGCGAATATCATCCGCGCGCCTCCCCCCAAACTGAGAAGGTGCCTGAGAAGCATAGTCGAATGCTTTGTAAGCATCAGGGCCATCGTCGACGCCAACGCTGCTGGCGTCATCATTCTCATCACTACCTTGATTGGTCTCTTCGCCATCATCGGGCGCTACACTGCCCTCGTCTCCTTCGTCGTATGCGTCTTGGCCACTTGTCTCTTTGAGAATAATTCGCTCGATGCCTTGGCGAAGATCACCGATTTGCTCGTCCACCTTATTTACATCATCATCTTCATCTCCCTCCGCCTGATTTTCGGCGCTTCCAGTTTCAGAGGCGCCAACACTCTCTGCGTCAGCCCCCTCCAGCTCGCCGGTTCTCGCGCCGTCGGACTTTTTCTGACCAGCGCTAGACCCCGCTCCCTCGCTCTCGCCATTTTCTGCCGCCTCGTCATCCTCGTCTTCATCCTCGTCGTCGTCTTCGGAGTCCTCCTCGTCTGCTTCGTTGGTGTGCTCGACGAATCGATCGAATTCTTTGGACATCTTATAGGTGAACCCAGACGCAGACACAACGCAATCGAGGTCCTTTTCGACGTTGGCCAGACAGTCGTCAAACTCTGGCTTCATCTCGTGAAAGAAGTTGAACCGCTTTCGAAAGAATCGTCGCACACAATTTACATCACGCTCAAAATACATCCTTGCGTTTGGATGGCGAATGGAGACCATCTGAGGAAAGTCAATGACTGTTAGGTTACCCTTCTCATCGATTAAAAGGTTGAACTCGTTAAAGTCACCGTGGATGAGCCCGTGCTTTGCGAAGCGCTCGATGAGATTCATCATCTCGAGATACACTGGCTCGGGATTGTCCAATTTGCGCACCTGATTCAGAGTAAAGCCATCAACAAGAGACATAATAATGCCATGGCGATTCGAATCTAGCGGCTCAGGCACTGGAAAATCGTGCTCGCGTAATACTTTCATAAACGTGAATTCTTTGATGGCAGCCAAACGACTCAAATACAACCACGAAGGGCTTCCTCGATTGTTGTGATAATCGCGCTTGCTCTTGATAGCTCGAAAGGATGTGCGCCCGAGCCTGTGAACCTTGAGGCACAAAACCTCATCGTCGTCATTGCCAACTAGGAACACATTGGAAAAAGGTGTCAGCTCTTGCTCGCGCCCTCCGCTTCTCCGCTCCGAACATGCCATCAAACAGGCTCCATCAAAACTTACCAATGAAGATGTCACTCTCTTTCCCCACTCCAATCTGCCGACCAACGCCTGAAATGGTTCCTCTCGCCAAGAAGGTTCGTAGCGCCAGGTAGTCGAACCCGAGATTTGTCAAACGGTACCCATCAAAGGACGACCTGTCATGGTGGAGCAGCTTATTCCTCAGGAGCGTGGAGAGAATCTTACTCACTCCTCCCAGCCTCAGAGACGCAATCTGCGTGATCAGCTCCACCGGCACAATCTCATGGTTCTTCTGGCCCATCTCCACAGCAGTCAGAACGCGAAAGTCATCGCGGCTGAGGTATCGCAGCGCAGAAGCGTCCAGCTTCATCCTCTCAGTCCCGTCTGCTCCCTCTCAAAACACCACTCCCTCTGTCTCTATGTGTCTCTGTGTGTGTGTTCCTTGATTCTCAAGAGACTGCGTATTGCCGATCGCCAATCGCCCGCGCCTCTCTTTCGCACTCTTTTCGCACTCTTCAACTTTGTTCAACTTCGTTCAACTCTCCTTCTTCGCATTGCCAATAATTGGCAAACCAACCAATCAATCAAAGTTCACCCACGTGCGCCATCCTACTGCCGTCTTAAGGTGTCTACCGCCTTCTTTTATTCACCGTATTAGCTGATACGGTAGTGGACTCTTGAAAAGTATGGGGTTTCGGTAGTGAAATACGGAAAGTCAGGGATGCATTTTGCGAATCACGCGCCACCTGTACTACCTTTTTTCCATTTCCTATTTGTCAGTGCAAGTTTTGCATGTGTTAGTGTGGTGGCATACTTACGGGAAGAAGCAAAGTGTCCTCGGCGAGGACCACAGAGTGAGTGTACAAGCAAGCCGTGCATGTAGGAGTATTCACGGCTCGCTGCCAGTTTGCTTTGAAAATAGGGCACTTCGTCGTCTGGTGAAAAGGTGAAAAGTGAAAGGTGAAAAGTTGAAAAGTCAAAAGTCAAAAGTCAAAAGTGCTGCCAAAGTTTTAGTGCAAAGAGGATTGACGCAATCTACAATGAGTACTCTGTCGCCAGTTCCTGAGAGCGTGAAACTTGCTCATGTCGCTGTAGCCTTTGCAAGCTCCGTAGTTGCAGTGTGGCTCGGTGTATGCACAGATGAAGACTCCAAGCGACAATTGGCTAGAAGCGAAAAAGTGCAGCAGGATGCAGACGGCAAAGATGGTGATAGTATTGAAGAAGAGGAGGAAGGAGAAGAAGAAGACGAGGAAGTGGGGCTCGTGAATTTTCTTAGAGCAAATTTGAACGAGGAACAATGGCCAAAGGAGCTGGAGGAGGTTCATCTTGTCGGCCGCCCTCGGTTACGAAATTGGTACCCTCCACAGGTGCGGTGGCTTGGCGGCGCTCGACAGGCATTCTTGATATTTGGGATTTTTATTGTATGTACTCTGGGATTGGCACTTGCTATGAGAGAGCCAAATTATTTTGAGGTGGTGGGTGTGCCCCCTTATTACGTGGACAGACCCAACTTTGGTCTCTTGGTGAGGCAGGCCGAAAAGAGAGGTGGTTCTCATTTTTACCAAAAGACGGAAGATGAGATCCGGGTGATGTCGCGAGTCCTCTTTGACGAGCACAAGAGGCTTTATTACGATACCCTTGGGCACGCTGAGGCCGAAGCCCACACAATTTTTGAGCTTGTCATGCTATACGGAGACGTTTTGTCGCTCTATGCAATTTGGCTGGCCGTGCTCGCGTTTGCCAGCTCCGTTAGCGCGAGATTGGAATGGAGCTTTACGAACGGAAGCACACTTCTTGGTGTCGTTTTTGCGATTGATTGCATGTACATCATGAACCCGTCCTCATTGCGCTCAAATTCAACCTTGAACTCCCTACCAATTGCCATGTGGCTGACCACCTATGAGCGTCAAACGCTCATAAGGCATCTTGTGACACCGCTTGTCGTCGTCGGTTCTATGATTTATGCATCCGTCCAGCACATCGATGCCGAAGAGCTGGAGCTAAGGTATTCGCTCCGTCTACTTGCAAGTTTGCTAGCGACCTGGAAATCTATAGATGCATCGAAACACACACTTGATGCGCTGGTAAATGCTCGCGAGACGAAGCGCGAACCTGCTTCCAAGGAGGAGCAAGGGAGGTCTTCTATACTGACACAGCGCAAAGGCGCGACTGTGACATCTTCCGCAAAAGGTGTAAAGGCCGATGTACAATCAAAAGTTCCTGATCCGAAGGTCTCTGCTTCTCCTGCTGGCCCCAACAAAAAATCAAAGAAGGGCAAGAAGGGAAAGAAAGAAGCATAGAAACCATACGTAAATCCAGCCATCACAATCGGATTTGTGCTCTTGTTTCATGTTTTTATCACGTTTGTCTTATGCTCCGAACAACTGCTGCTCCTTCTTTCAAAGAATTCATCCTGAAAAACTCATTTTGAAAATTTATCCATAGAGACTGATCATCCCCCAACGAAGAGTCCAAAAGGGCAAGCAAGAACCGAAAATAGATCTCATGTCATTCTCTTTGAACAGACCCAACCAAATAAACATGCTTTCACTGTCGAAGCTTTCATCGCTTTTCGAGTTGCAAAAGTAGATTTTTTTTTTACACAAAAGTCCTCGAAACCATCCACGGGGCATCGAAGGAGAAATCTCCTGTCCACACCTCGCAGGAATAGAAAAGATTCGCCGAAATGCCGGCCCTATGACCTACCACGAAAGCCTTCGGCGTAACACCTTTTCGGTGACGCGTTCAATATTCGTATCGTTGAAACGTAGTTCTTCGAGTTGGCAGTACCACCAGCACCCCAGCCGGAGCCAAGCCGGAGCCAGCCCTCAAGCGGCTGAAGCCATTTGAAGGGACTTGCGGAACATTCCATTGGATATTTATGCACAAGCACGGTACCGCAGAGTACCGTTTCAGACTTTGAGAACTTCGAACTTTGAATTCATCTCCACAAGAGTTGGAATTCTTTTCAACCTCTCCGAGTCCTTGGCGATCAAATCGCCGCAGTGAACTCCCCGACTACTGCCGGCGCTAGCTAGCTAGCTATCTCCGAGTCTTGAGTCACCCCAACGCTCTCTCTCTCACACACTAACTATAATACACACAGCAACTGAAAGCCTAAGTGACCTATCATTGTTTGCTCACGTTTTCTAAGCTCTACAGTTTCCGGAATTCGGGTTGCGAAGATTTGCGAATGTTGCCAAGCCAGATACAGAAACACATAGGTGGAGTTGGAAAGAGCTAAAAGACATCCACGGGTTTTAGGAGTATTGGAGTTATTGGAGTGGTACAAAATCATGGCATGCATTGGAATCGACAGCAGACCCGCATCTCGCGCGCGAGTGGAGGTTTGCGGGAGCGATGGGCGAACGCGTGAAGGTGAGCGTCGGCGGCTGGAGCAAATGTGAGTGCATGTGGTGCTGATTTATATCTTCTGGCGCTTGCGGCGGCCTGGAGCGCGGGAGAGGGAAGAGAGTTTGCGGTGCTGTGTACTGACGGGTGTGTGTTTGGGTTTGTTTGGTTGGTTCATGCAGGCTCGCTCTTTCAAAAGGCCGCGAACGTTGCGGCTAGCTTGGAGCATCTGTTCCCAGAGAAAGTGGAGTGCGAGATTGTGGAATTGCTCAACTCGGATGCGTTCACCAAGTGGCTGCCCAAGTTGACAGACAGGTTGGCCGGCGCCGAAGGACACACATCGTCGCCGATTGTGTGGCTGAACGACGACGAGTATCTTGGCGGATGCGACGACCTCTTGGAGTATGCAAGAGGGTTTTTTGGGTCGCCTGCGCCCTCGCGATTTGCGCAAAAGTCGAGCATCTTGCAAGACGAGAATGGAGCCGGCAAGGAGTACGACTACGATCTGGTGATCATTGGAGGCGGGTCAGGTGGTATTTCTTGCGCCAAGGAAGCGGCTCTGCTTGGCGCCAAGGTGGCCATACTTGACTTTGTGAAGCCGTCCCCTCATGGCACCACTTGGGGACTTGGCGGAACCTGTGTAAATGTTGGCTGTATCCCGAAAAAACTCTTTCACCACGCTGCCTTGAGCGCCGAGTTTGCTCACGACGCCAAAGATTTTGGATGGGACGTGACTGTCGGCAAGCACTCGTGGGAGAAGCTTGTGGAAGGCGTTCGCAACTACATCCGCTCACTCAACTTTGGGTACAAAGTGGACCTTCGCGATAAAGGTGCAGAGTACGTCAACAAGCTTGGATATATACTTGACCCTCACACAGTACGCTGCACTGACAAAAGGGGCAAGGAGAACATCATCACTGCTGAGCGGATCTTGATCGCAGTTGGCGGGCGCCCAAAGCCTTTGGACTGCCCTGGCGGAGAACTCGCCATCTCCTCTGACGACATGTTCTATTTAGAAAAACCTCCTGGAAAGACTTTGGTCGTTGGTGCATCTTATGTTGCTCTAGAATGCGCCAGTTTCCTTGTTGGCTTCGGCTATGACACTTCTGTCATGGTGCGCTCCATTCTGTTGCGCGGCTTTGACCAGCAGATGGCTGGGAAGGTTGGCGAGGCAATGGAGAAGATGGGTACGAAATTTATCCACGGATCCGTCCCAACAAAGCTCGAGGAGACAAGCGATGGAAAGATCAAGGTTTATTGGGACGGCGGTGAAGACGTCTTTGACACTGTTCTCTCTGCAGTTGGACGACATGCGGACACACAAAACCTTGGTCTTGAGAATGCCGGGCTCAGTACCAACAAGAACGGCAAATTTGATACCACATTTGAGCAAACTTCGGTGCCATCAATTTTTGCGATTGGCGACTGCGAAGAAGGCGTTCCAGAGCTCACTCCTGTGGCCATCGAGCTGGGGCGAAATTTGGCGAAGAGATTGTACGGATCGGAGACAGAGGCCACAAACCTTCACTTTATCCCAACTGCAGTTTTTGCAGGATTGGAATATGCATGCGTTGGGTGGAGCGAAGAGAAAGCGAAAGAGGAGCTCGGGGACGATTTAGAGGTGTACCACACCCACTTTACCCCATTACAATGGACTCTCCCAGAACACCGTGAGTACAATATGTGCTACTGCAAAGTGTTGGTCGACAAATCACAAGATGGCTTGGTCGTCGGTATTCATCAGCTTTCTCCAGAAGCTGGCGAGATTGTCCAAGCGTATGGCGTGCCAATGAAGATGGGAATGAAATTCAGCGATCTCCGTGGTCTGGTAGGCATTCATCCGACCATTGGCGAAGAGCTATGCTTGGTGAATATCACCAAGTCGTCGGGCAAGGAGGCCGTGAAGTCGGGTTGCTGAGGTTAAGCCGCCACACCAATCAATCGCGCCTATAAATTTTATAGGCGCAAAGGTGTGGCGGCCGCTTCGGCGCGCGCGGATCAGAGTGAACTACTCTGACCAAGAACTTCACATGACAAGCAGGAAAATTCTCTGGATAAGTGGAATCATGTCGCCGCAACGAGCCATGTTTTCGTTGCGACTGGCAAATCTATGACACAGAGTGGCGTGAAAATTTCGAGTCTCTATGGTATTCTCGCATGTCACTTTGTTGAGCGCTTTCCGCCGACCAAAGGTTTATACTCCTCCAGCTTGTGGCAACAATATAATTTTCTTTGTTTTTTTCATGTTCCCTTTCACTCTGGCATCATCTGTTCGTGCTGTAAAGTCAAACGATGTGCAATGAACATATTCATGAGATAATATCTTTGGTCGTCTCAGTGAGTTGCGCGCAGACAAAAGTCTATGGCATGAGAGTAGATTAGGTTACTCACCATCACGACTTGACTGCCAACATTTACAAAGTTACGAACGCTGAGGCACTCAAAATGTTTTGAGTTTAAGGATGAGAATATTTCACAAGATGGATTTATGTCATGTTTATAATTTATAAATTGAATATACCACAATGAGGGAGGATGGTCAAAAGGTCATCCTCCTCAATGTCAGACGGTATAGGTGATGCTGTACTGTACCCCGCGGATCGATATCCGTTCGCGCGTACTTTCGCAGAACAAAGCAGTGGCCTCTATTTATGTATAGTATATATATCTCCGAGGCGAACACGTGCGGATGTAGGAAAATACAAAGCAAGCATACTGTGTGATGACTCTGGTCGTGGCACGCAGATCACCTTTGATGGAACAGCGATATTTGAGCATCCAAGAATCTCAGCAAGACCTAAGCGAGCGCAGAAGGTTTTGCAGCGGTGTTCGCTCCAACTCCAGCGTTCTCAAAAGACTCTACGTCTTCAACTGAACTCGTCTTGGTGGAGAAGTCAGAGAGGTCAGGTCCTGACTTGCACGACTCCTCCGAATTGCTAGTGGGCATTTCAATCACACCTTCCGACACATGGGTGGAGATACGCACAGTGGCCCTCTCCTTTTTCACGCCTCCGGCACCTTTCACGAGCCGTTCGAGACTGCTTGTTGACGCAGACCTGGTGAGCTCGTTCGTCGGGGAGAGAGACAAGAACTTACCCGAGGATGGTCGCAAGAGCGGATCATCAGCTTCGTCCAGTGGTGGCTTGGCGACTGATCGGTGAAGATTATGAGTGCACTTTTTCATGAAGTTGTCGTGCATCGAGTCCTGCTGAAAAGCTGGCCACAAGTTGAGCTTGAGGACCCGAAGCACTTCAGCCACAGGCTCGTTGAACACGCTAATTGAGTAGTCCTGATCGTCGTAAATTCGCTGCATGACCCGGTCGCGCTGTTGGTGGGAGATGTTGATCTGCAAGGGGGCAGAGTCGTGAACGTAATTTTCGCAAATTCGCCGGGCTCGGCTAGCAATCGCAATCGGGTCTCCCCCAGCATTGGCAAGCTTCGCCAGCGAGTTCACCTCCAACACGAATAGAACGCTCTCCTCCTGAAGTCGTTTACGAGCAAATCGTTTGAGGTAGTACGCACCCCAAGGCAAGCACAGGGCGCTTTCAAGAGTGTACTTGTACGAAAAGTGGTCATTGAAGCGGCGCTGCTCAGCAAACTTGACAAGCCTCCTGATCTTGTCCTGGGCTCTCTCGACATGAGTGGCACTCGGCAGGTTGTTTGCGCGAGCCAACAGCTTTGCAAAGAACGAGCTGGAGCGAAACACAGGCATGACGTGCTGCTCCAGCCGCTCGAGGATCTCCTGATGCACCGTGTCAAAGAAGCCGTGTTCCTTCTGAGAGTAAACGAGGTCGCGGTAGCGTGCGACCTTTTTCTCAAATTCCACAAAATGGTGCTGAATGAACTGGATCGGGGGATGGATAGGCTGGCGTGGAGAGCCAAAGTGAGCAAAGATCCTTCCCAGCCGCTCAAACTGATGCCTCGAGTCATTCTCCGAAGACTTAAAGTCCTCAATCTCATAGTATAGCTCTACAAGATCTCCTGCACAACTGAGCATGGATGCGGCCTGCACGCGCTCTGAAGCGCTCAAGCTCTCCACTGGCCCAAGCGCGTTCCCGGATGTTGCGGCTAGGTGCGAGAGCATCGCCTGTCTATGTTCCTCTTGGATCTTGTTTGCCGCCTTGATGGATTTGCGAGCAAAGACTGTCTCTAGGCCATTCTCCAACTCCACGAGGTTAGTTCCGCTTCTACAATTTGGTATGTTCTTCTTCTTATTGCTGAGAGAAGTATCAGCTTTGGATCGCCGCAGAGAACGAGAGATTCGAATGGAAAGCTTCTTGCGCCGCGACGTATTTCCGTTGGGTGCGGAGGACGAGGTCCCACATCGAGAGGCATCCTCTGAAGATTTGCTCCTCCGTTTTCCAGGGGTAGCCTCGGCCTCCACGCCAAGAAGGTAGTCGACTGACCACTTGATCTCGTCAGAGTGGATAAAGTCCATGAAGCAGGAGCAAAGGTAGGGATCGGAGAGCACGTTCAAAGCGGTGACCTTGTCTGCCGAGAAGCTGTTGCTGTGGTCTGAATCCGTGCAGCTGGACGCCAACATGAAATCCCCGTCAATGTTCGACGGCGAGGTTGGTGAGGAAGCGGAAGCACCATCATTGCTGCCGTCGCGATCGCTGCATGAGTCATTCACCTCGCAACCCTTTGCTTCACTTTCCATTGTCTCCGATAAGTTTCTCGAAAGCCATGGCATTGAAACCGACTCTAGAAAGCCAGGGGAGAGTGGAGAGAGCGGTGTGGTAGCTGAAGAGTTGGATGGCACCGCAGCGCCAGACTCTTCTGTTTGCGTCCCGAGTTTGGTAAAGTTCTCTGATACTAGAAATTGGGGCATAAACTCAAACTTGAGGACAGCAAGCAGTTTGCCGTAGAGATACTTGTACGCCTCAGCAAGAATGTGCGGGTCAGTTTGCTGAACAATACCCTCGGCGTCCACGGCAAGATTCTTTCGCAGATTCAGGATTGTTCCAATATCTAAATGCTCGTTGCGCACCACCGACAGAGAGGAGTACTCATCAAAGTACTTGGTATAGATCTCCTGCGCTCTCAGCCTCTTCGTCGGGGCTTCATACGGTATCCGCTCGTAAGTGTAGAGATCCGTCCACAAGGCCACCACTTCTTCGGAAAACTTCTCCAGCATAAAGTTTCGGAATGCCACGGAAACCACAGGCTCTTGCAGCAGCGTTTGAACCGAGAGATCAGACGGTCTTCTCTTTCGCGGGTGGAAAAGCAGGACCTCCTCCTCTGGGCTGACCCCGTCCCACATTTTCTCTTGCCCGCCGCGCTGAGAAGACCATCTTGCGTTGGAGGATGCTGCCCCCGTGGGGCACTTGTACGACGATGACTTGTTTCCCATGGTTTAGATGTGCTCTTGCGTCTCGCGCCGTTCGCGAACAGATCGACGGGCGCAGCAGCCTTGCCTTTCGCGGACAGGCTCGGACGGTGGCGCAAGAGAGGTAGACGCCCGGTCGAGGAAATACAAGTCCCCCAGTGAGCCTCTCTTCTTTCAGAGTCTGAGACTTTGGTCACTTTTTTGCAGCCCGCAATTCGACGGAGACCGGCCCAAATTCTCTCCCAACGCCTCGATACTAGATGAAAATTGGCCGTTGCTTTCCTTCTTTTCTTTGCACGCCGTACGCTGACGGGTGACCGAATCGGAAGGAATGGAGAATGAACGACCCTGAGGACAGAGATCGACGACCAATTCGCGTTGCGACTCGACTTCGTTCTGCTCGCCTCAAAGCTGCAACTCCAATCGACACGGTACTAACCCAGCGCCCTCACAATCACAATCACAACCACAATCAGAACTGACACAACGGAAACCGCGCGCCAGCCAACACGCCTTGCTTGCTCTCGTTCCTCACCGCTACCACCAACACCAGAGGCAGAAAAATTTTCAAGCACAAAATCCACTATGTGCTCTTCGCTCTTTACTATTTCGCTGGCGGTCAGTTCGCGGTCTCGCCTTGTGTTCTAATTTCTGTCTCTCGTTTTCTCTCACAGTCTCGTTCAACCTGACCGACAGACACAGAGAGACGGATAAACTAGCTTACAGTTAGTTCCACACGCCTCGGGGCATGCAAATTCTATTTCCTTTTGATTTCGTACAGTAAAACAAATGGGCGACGAGTATGTTTCGTAATGTATGTGCCGCGCACTCGTCCGCCAGTCCAGTAGCAGATTTACCGGAATCCGCACCGAGACCTCTTCTCTCTTTATCCACCTCTCTTGAATCTCTCCCACCCCTCGTGTTTCCCCACACCTGCCCTGATGGATACGAGCCGGCGCTAGCTACGGACTAGAACCTACGGTCCCCGCCACCTCCTTCCTCCTCCCCTCTTGCCTTCTCCCACTACGTTTCGTTTGGCCGTCCTCTTCCTTCTTTCTCCTCGCGGGTCGAATTCGCTTCGCAACGAGAAAAGGTTCGGCCGCAGGACTAGAGTAAAGGATAGGCACAGGATAGCACTGAAAAGAGGTGTTGGTTCAGGGAGTAAGAGGTGCTAGCAGACGGATAGGGCGTGGCTTCCCTGGACCGGTGGTAAGAGTGCGTGTTTCACGCCTATGGTTAACTAGTAAGTCCGATTGTGTTGTGGATTGGTGTAGATGGACGGGTAGGACCGTGCTATAGGATCTCTTGGGCGAGTCACAGGCTCAGTAGTATGGTTAGACGAGTCCATAGGATTTGAATAGAGTTTGTCGTATCCAAAAGAATAGCACTGGTGAGAGGTTGCGAACCTGGAGTGGGTTAGTTGCCAGTTATCGGTAACTCTAGCAAGGCGCTATTCGCCGGTCGCAGGAGATATACATAGAGAGTATTAGTCTCCACAATCGTTTCGAGAGTGCACAATCAGGGGAGTCTTACTGGAGGATAGCCGTTACGGGTAGAGAACCCGGGAACTCGATTTGGTTGACTGACCTCCTCCCACTCTTACTCCAGCTCATATATTATTGGATCGGCAAATTAGAGTATTAAGTAGGGGATCTATGATCTACTACCCAGACTTACAATTTAGTAACTGAGTGCTACTGGCGACATTACTTTACCGGTACATACAAAGAGTGAATTGATTTTTGATTGACAACCTCATAGTCAATCAAGTCGCACTTCTTCATTCACTGTCAATCATTCTAACTTCTCTAGCCTCAGAGTTGATGGGTCCGTTCGCATTTCGCGCAATTGAGACAGGCGAGTCAAAAGAGTGCTAACGTGTTGACATGAGGTGCTAATGCAAGTGCAAGTTCAAAGTGCATGGCCGCTTGAGCGAGGCGCATCATGATAGCTCACACATGCGAGTGAGTACGGGCAGCATGAGAATATTTGGGACAGCGCAACGAAAGAGTGCCGACTGCGAATGTCGACGTGAGTGTGGCTTCAGAGCGTGGCTCGTGGTTTGTATTTCGTTGTTAACGTTGTTTTAGTCTCGCCGAAATGGTGAGCGAGGTTTACCAGGTTGTCTCCATTGAGCCTTTTGAAGGAAGATTTCATGGACTGACCCGATATCGTCTTTCGGTCGAGGAGAACCAGCCTGAGGATGTCGAACGTGCCTGCCTTAGACGCGTGACGCAACCCAGAGTACCATCAATTGGAAGCCCGGGTCACAGAGTAGAGATGCGGATATTGCTGTAAATCATTTTGTCCACCTATGTGCACTTCAATTGCCCGAACTAAAAAGCATTCGTATTGTTTGAGTGAGCTTGAGTTATGGGCCCGATCGACCCCCAGGCGGGCGTTTGAAGATCACCCTCAAGGCACTTTTTTCACCTGGTGCCTGTGCTGACTGGGCACTGGCCATGCTCGCAGCACCGTGGAGGAAGGAACGCGGTCGAGGTTCCTCTGTTTCATCCAGTCTTTCGCAGACCTTCCATTCGCCCGGAACTCGAGGCAAGAATGGCGCGCTCGTTCGCCATCAATTGCACGAGAAAGAGCCTTGAATGAGCCATCCAAGTCACGGTTGCCAATGGTCCAACGGCCAAGCAAGTTGGTGAACTGGTGTCGAATTTGATGGTTCCAAGGACACGCACCGCACCACCCACACACAGATACAGATACTCAGTACACAAACAGCGAGCTCCAGCCCAGTCCGGCGAGGGGGAACTTGGAGAGTCCCAGGGCTTTGGCGAGAGAATCAAAAACCAATATTCGCTGCTGGGTACCAATTGTACCAATCCGCCGGAGCGAACTCGCGACCTCGAGGCTCTGCGAGGCGTTCCTCTCGATCGAGCTTTGGGACTCTTGGGACCTCGGGACCTGCGAGCTCCACTAACCCCGCGAGCTCCGTGCGAACCACTCTTTCTTCCTTTTGTTGGGAGCTTCGGCAATTTCTTCTTGACATTTGAAACATGTCATTGAATGAAAATAGTTACAAGTCGTAACGTCTGCCATCGACTACTTTTCTTCATCCGGTCTCTCTCTTCTCTTGGCGAGCCAGAGGGCTGACACTTAAAGTTAAACTTCACTCACTCACTTGCGCACTCACGGACTGTGAGTCACATATAGTCACATCCAAAGTTTGTTTTGCTTCAAGTCGACTGAGACGCACTACTACTAGTTAGTTAGTAGACGCACGGGCGCCTGCAGGACGGGATGAATGACGTGCGCTTCAGTTCGCATAGACTGGAATGACGTCATGTGGTCGGTGATCGCTCGTGAGACGCAAAAAGAGCACGCCAAAAGTGCAGAATGAGCCAAGCAGCAAATCTTTACGAAGAAAGACAGACACACACACACACAACAAAAGCGGGAGGGAGAGGGAGAGAGAGGGGAAGAGAAAGAGAGCGACTAGCGACAAGCGACAAGCGACTAGCGGGAAGAATTGAAACAAATTTCTCCGCTCTTGCGTCTGCTTTTGCTTTCGCTTGTGCTGGGCGTGAGCTGATTTGATTCTTGCGAACGAAGGTAAACAGCGTGAACTGAGTGGAGGAAGTGCGCAAAAAAGAATTTCTTTTTCTTCTTGCTACGTGCAAACAGTAAAGTACAAATCAGTGCAAAGGAACAAGAAGTTTGAAACTCTGAAAGTTAAAAAGGCACTCTTTTCAATGAAAAACTTCAAAAACAAATTTCCCGACACAGTAAAAAGTCACGTCATTCGAACACGACTGAAAGAAGCGGCAGGAAAAGGAAAGAACGACTGAAAGTACACGTTTCAAACCGAATCAACATGGCGCAAAACAAACACCTTCTCGTAAACGCATACTCAGTATGCTGCTCACCTCGTTCGTTCGCATTCAACAGCTGTAGACAAAGGCGCGCCGCAAAGAAAGGAGGTTTCAACTCCAAGCTGTCCCTTTTTGCAGCCATGAGGGAGAAGTAAACCCTAGCCACTCTCTAGTACGCTTTACTCGAACTGCGAGGCACGCCAGAAGACAAAACTACAAAATTTTTTGGAATGAAGATCGAGCACAGCGGAGTTCACTGCGGGAGGGAGGGGTAAAAGAAAGGAAAGAAAAGAGAAGAAAGAAAAGGAGACACATTGGTTTGTTTTCCCGCTTTGCCTGGACTTTGGCGTCCTGGTACTAGCACAGTTTTCACGCGTGAGTCAGTACTCGAGTGGAAAGGGAAATAGTTGCGATGGCAAGCAGATTCACGTGCTGGCATGGAGTCGGGACCTGCTCTAAAGAGATAAATGCTTCCCAGGGAAGTAGGTTTGGAAACGTGGAGAAGCCTTTTCATTACTCTGCATGCATGCTTTTTTTTTTTCCAGCGGGGGGATCAGCTTCGGCTTTTCTTGCATCCCAGAATTGGGAAACGATCAAGCCCTTCGATCTGCCTCACGCGAAATCGAAACCTCCAGCAATGTTTTTCTTTCCATCGTCGCGACCCAAGCCTCAAGGACGTCCCTCCTTCCCTTCCCTCCCTCCTTCCCTTCCCTCCCTCCTTCCCTCCCTCCCTCCTTCCCTCCTCTCTCTCTCTGTGAGTGTGTGTGTTCATGCCCGAGTCGCGTTCTTGTCGGTGTTGGAGCTCATCGCTAGCAAAAGTCTTTCCGTCGAAGCAAAGAAAGACCTCGTTGATGTCACATGTGCGATAGGACGTTGGAATCTGCCTAAAAGACGCGACTTCAAACTTTGCATTTCGTTGTTGTTGTTTTTTCTCTTCTCGGCGGATCGCACGTTCAACACAGGGCCCCGCAGCATCCTGCGGCACACCGAGAAGCAGCTCCCGACTGCAAGCTCCAGTGCTGCACATGATTCCAGCTGATTCTACAAATGTGGTGGCATTTGGCAATTTCTTTCGAATTTCGATTAACTGTGAATGAATGTGGCGGGCAAGCTTTTCCCAAGGAGAGCTCGTTAACTTTTCGAATGTGGCTCTCTCATGCGCCAGTGCGTGCCGGAACTAACGGCGGGTTCAAGTTGCGCATCGGCGTCAACGGTTGGTAATTGATCATATATACATTTCCCCAGACCCCAGAGCCTCTGCTTGGTTGGCAACCCTTGAAAAGGATGGTCAGGAACAGGAACCTAGATGGTTATTGGTTTGTGGGGAGAGAGAAGAGGACACCCCGGTCAAAGAAACGGAAGCTCGGAGAAATTCGCAGCTAGAGGAAACGGTTCCCGCTTGTCCGCGCGTTTCATCCGACCTTGAAAGTGATCCTCATCCTGAGAAATTCTGAAACTGCAAGTAGCCAAATCCTCTCATCCTTTCACAAGTGCTGATCATCGGAGTTCGGATAGGTTTGATTTGGTTGACGCCGTTGGGTATGGTTGGGCTTCTTCAAGACCCTTTTTTATTTTTGATTTTTTTCTCCCAGTTTGCCAGTATCTCTTTCCACTTTTCCTAATTAGAATCAGACATTTTCTTTTCTCGCAAAATCTCGCAATCCATGTGAAGGCGAATCAATTGACCAGCTCAGAACGACAGAATTTCACAAAGAGTAGAATTTGATGGAACCCAAGTGTTGATACTATACTAGAATGGTAATAAGATACTGACTGTGAGTACGATGCAAACTATGCAAACAGCAGTCATGCCATGTCATGCCGTACTCTAGAGCTAGATGATAGAACTGGTAGTATTCGTTACAGTACTCGTACCACAATGTTCATCTAAGTTCATCTCACCCTTCCTGGAAGCGCATGTGTTGTTGGCGTAAGTGGCAGTAGTCATCTCCGGGTTTTAGTTGGGACTGTAGTTCGTCCTAGAAGGAAAATATCCATTCGACGATGATTCAAAGGGAACAAAATTTAAAACTATGAACGTACGTTGTCGTGCGAGACGTGAGTCTAAGACAAGTTTGCTCACCTCGTCATGTCTCTTTCTCTTTCTCTTTCCCACTCTTTCTTTCTCTTTCCTTTTCCTCGAGGCTGGGGAATTTTCTTCTTTCCTCTTTATTTATCGATTCCTTCTGCCTTCCATCCTGCTCGTGCTCTTGCCCTTGCCGCTCTTCCATTGCTTTTGTTCAATAAGCGAATGCTTCATTTCGAGAAATGAGAATCATTCGACCAAGCCGTATCCAAGTATGGGTATCCGGGCAGAGTTGACTACGGTTTACCAGTGAGCCCTGAGACAGTCGGCCTAGCTTTGAGTAAATCCTAACGTCGTTGAAAGGATATGGTATCATATCATATCAATCCATCGCCTTTGAGCTGTAAAAGCTTGGGCGCGTCTGCGCAACTGTTCCGGGGATACGGAAGGGTACTGGAACACAACCTCGCAGCAGAGTTGGCGACAAGATGGCTTTTGAGAAGAAAAAGTAGCATTTGACATCGAACGGAGCCTTCTTCCCTTGTGGCGTAAAAGGAAAATGCTCTGGTGTCATACTGCCCAAGTTTGGTTTTGGACGAAAGTGATGTGAAGAATTTGCGAAACGCAGGAGGAGAAGGCAAGATGCTAGTACTAGCTTTCTTTCCTTCTTTTCCTGTTTCTTTCTTTCTTCCACCTTTTGCACAACGCACCAAGTCCTAGTACAGTACGTAAAAGCCCTAAGGAGGAGGTTGGAAAAGCATAGAGAAAGATAGAAAAAGGAGCAGTTGGACTTGTATCTGCCTGTGCCCCCCACAAACGAGGGATTCCTAGCTTTAAAGCTTTTCGCACAGAAAAAAAAACTTGATCCAAGAGGTGCGAGGGAAACAGTCTGCTTGGAGGCTGCTCGCTTCGATACATGACTCGTTTTGCTCATTCATCTGTCAAGTCCCAAACCAACAAATTGATTCCGAATTCCGTTGTCTTCCCTTTATCTAAATTCCATACTAGACAGCGATTGCGACTGCGACTGAACGTCTCTGACTGTGAAGGCTTGATTGATTGTCTCATTTCCTCATATTTCCTATCTGGTTTCGTGCAACGATAGCGGCAGCTGCTAAGCGACGAGTCTAGTCCGGCAGGACGAGCGGTCCGGTCTGGATTATCTTGTACAAGGTAGGCGATACCGTACAAGCCAGATTATTTTTGAAACACGAAAAGCTGGAAAGGCGTCATTACCTCGCTAAGCCACTGCTGCAAACTGACAGTGAGTCCGTGGGCTCTTTGTCGTTGTCGCGCCCTAGCGCTGAGAGCAAATGGAAAAGACATTGACATTAGGCCGACCGATAGAGCCAATGACTTGCTGTCGGCGAGTACACTATCAACTCAAGTGCGTTGCAAAGTCATTCCAGCTTGACTTGTTCCCAGCGTAGAAATGATTTTAAACTGGGGTCCATCAGACAGTTTCCAGCAAGGATTTGCGCGTTTTGGAGCTCGGGAATCGGCGTCAGGGCAGGCGATGGTTTTCTTCGTTCCATCATAAAACGAGGAATCGACGATGGTTCAGACATAGTTCGTTCAGAACTCGGAATTCAGAATTCAGTCTTTTTTCCAGACTAACCTAACGTTCGCGAAAGATATATACTAAAATAAGCCAGTCTCAGGTCTTGGAGAAGGCTGATCGATGAACAACGTTGTATTGGAATAGAATGGATGGCAAGGAATGCGCGATGGATGGACGGAGGAGAGCGCAAAAGAATGACAACAGCTTCGCGTTACCGCGAAGAGTAAGTAAGTAAAGTAGCCCGTTCAAGGACATGTCCAAATCAATTTTACAAAACGCGTCCACACTCGGCCACTGATTCTACTGATTTCCAGTTTTTTGCCTTGTTTCTTCTTACCAGTAGGAGAATTTAGTCAGCGCATAGCCGCCGGTCAAGAGCGACGGCTGTGAGGGCAGCGAGTTCCGTAGCTCTCCACTCGGTGAAACATAATTCTACGTGCTCACTGCGGGAGGGGAAACTCGCCTCATGAAAATTTTTTCACTGCGGGTTTTCCCGACTGGAGCGAGAGTTTGAGCTGCGGGAGGGGGCGAAAACTTTGTTCCCACAAGTCCAGCGCTTGCCGGGGGGCATCGCAACTCGGCGGGTGTCGACGATGGGGTCCTACGCACCAATCTTGGGCGGAAACGACGAGTGAAACTAGCGGTTACGACTGGTGGCTTTTCCAGACTGCTTGTGGATTAGCTGTGGAGGAAGCAGAATATCGTGCTGGACAAGGACATGTGCGCGTTGCTGCTGCCCACCGCGCTTGCAGATTGGAGCATGAAACTTCCAACAAGGCCAAAACTGGACGGTCGGCGTTTAGGCTGCGATCGTGTGCGAAAGTAGGACGGACATGATGAGAAAGAGGGCGGAGCAGAAATTTACTGTTAATTCAATTTATTGATTTTGACTTTGACAGAGAGAGAGGTTGTAACTGGTGATGGTGGCGCTCTTCAAGCCTTACGCTCCGATTCACCAGCAAAAAGCAGTCGCAATCTGACTGGCATGGCAATTCACCGCTTGGAGTCTATTTCCCATCCTGAGGCACGTGTGATAGTTTGCCTCAAATTCCCACCACCAGGAAAAGTCTCGTTTAAGGCACCTTGACACCACGAAGTCCAAGAGCTTGCTTCTCTTGGCAAAAGTGCACGCACCTGGCCCTTGACTGCAGCATTTTTCACCCGCTCTCTTTGCCCGACGCATAGCATAAGGCAAGTCCAGATCACGGCCTGCTCCAAGGGAAAGCAAGTTGGAGAGGCACAAACCATCGACGAGAAACCACCCACCACACTCCTCCACGGTCTTCACAGTCAGTCAGAGGTAGGTATACGTGGTAAACGAATGGTTTATATTTTGCAAATTGACAGTCAGCCCTCCTTTCACTCCAACGGGAAATAAGAAAAGGTCAGTGTACCTCGCACATCGCACATCGCACACCAGCAATGCTTTCATGCATTCAAACAATCAAACAGTCGATCAATGCATCAATCTCCCATGCGATATGCGATATGCGATATGCGATTAGCCACACGCCCAGAGCGATAATGCCATCCTTGACAACGTGTGCTTAGGCGACACCATCGCCTCTTGACGCAGGACGGCAAGGACGCTCAGCTCTCTCATCTGCGAGGACAGCTACAGTTTCTGCCATCACCAATCAACTCCCAAGGCTTCCATACAAGCATCAGTCCAAAATCCAGTATCCGGCATTGACTCACGCTCACAGTCGCGTTGAATTGGATAACGCGTAGGTCGGGAGTAGCAACCTGTGAGGAACCATGCCAGTCCCGTGCATTGCTAGGTAATACATAAATTTACACTATATTTATGGTTAAGCATCGTAACGCGTAGAAGTCTTCTTTTCGAGGAGCTCTTGCTTTCTGCCAGACATTGCCTTGTCGAGTGAAGGGAGGCGAGCATAGCTTTGACGTAAACACCGCTCACTACTAGACGAGCTAGTTGAGCTTGCGTAGCCTTTTTCCCGAGAGAAAAGTAGGTGTTCTGTAATTTCTGCCTTAATCTGCCGAATGTAAAAGCTACTTACAACCGACTGACCTGGCGGGACTTGCGCAACTATGCTGGCCATAGAAGCTGACTGTAGACCTTCCGTATCACAGTTTTTCATTATTCTCCGTCGTTGCCGGTCCAACACTTACCTATGAATCTATTCTTAATCGATTATTATCCAGATAGAGAGTAATACCATAAATCCAGCACCCCAGTTGCTTGTAAATGTCCCGCACATAGTACAGTACAGTAGCTCGCCTACTGAATTGTGAATTTCCACATCGCTTTTGCAAAAGCTGTGACTGTGAATACTGTGAATAACTGTGAATCAGAAAAAGCTATGGTGTCAAGGACTCGCTCAAAATTTGTCGGTCCAGAATCGATGGAGCCATCGTCGCCTTCTTGCGCGCAAGGCTCTTTGCAACAGGATTCATGTAAAGCTTCCAGAAGGAAGAAGCTCTCGTCCAGTTCTCTCCTGCAAAACTCTCCGATTTCCAATGCTCAGGAGAGCGTGGCGAGCCCGTCAAGCGTCAAGCGTCAAGTCACGGCAGTGTCTCTTGACGCACATCTATTTCAGCAGAGGTCTTGACCACATTGATTTGGCGCAGATTTGCAAAACGGTGGGTTCAGAAAAGGTCTGCAAGCAGGATCATTACCGCATCCTGTCAATCCAGAAGGTCCACGCGAAGCTCGAAAAGGTTAGCGCGACAGAAAAATGAGAACCGGCACGTTGAACAGTACTGGAACCGCAAGCTCTACCAGTATCAGCACCAGCGACCATCTGAAGAGTGACTTTCTTTTTCAATGAACATGCTCGCTGCCATCATCTCTCGCAGACTTGGGGAACTATTTCCCGTCGCTTTTTATTCAAACAATTCTTTCACTGATTTCAAGTTTACGCATTATGAAACTCTTTGTGGCATTCTCTCCTCAGAAGAAGTGTGGGTGGAGCGACGGTTCATTCAGTTCACAGTTCAATTCGCAGATCCCCTCACAAAAACAAGTACAGCTACTAAAGCTACTAGAGCTGGTATGCGCCTACGGGCAAAAAGTGGGATAGGAGTGGCGAGAACGAGATTGCTTGTATTGGCCATGTCAGTCAGTACTTTGAGTAGAATTTTGCTTCCGCCTGCCAGTGGCTGACTGGCTGACTCAGAGTCACGTCAGTCAATTCAATCAATTCAGTCAATCCGCCTTGCAACGAATGCGTGTTTCCAGTTCAAAAGAATCCTGAAATCTGAGTTCTGAATTCTGAATTGTGGATGTTGTTGCGTTTCCATCGACCGCGACCGCGCCAGCCCAGCAGTCCATCCAAATCAATTTTCATGAACAAATAATCCGAGCCGTAGTTACGGATCCACGGGAGCAGCAAGTAAGAGCACGTTCGCTCAATGCTTGAATGAAGGCGCGGAGAAAGGACCCAAACGGATTGTGATTTCCGGCACTAAGCACCCACCTAACTCCTCGAATGCCTCGAATGCTTCGAATGCCTCAGCCGAATGGTGAGAGACACACCCTACGCACGTCCAACTAACAGAGTATCGTCCCTCCTGTGTCCTGAGATGTCCTGTGTCCTGTTGCCTATGTCCTGTTTCCTAGTGATGTCCTGTGTCCTGTGATGTCCTGTGTCCTATGTCGCCTGTCTCGGAGCTGCTGCGAAGAACGGTAGTGAGATTCGCTCGCTCACTGAGAGGCCGGCGCTCTGACGCATACCGAGGACCACTGGCACACGCAGGATTTACGCGTGGCCACTGTCGGACCACGGCAGTCAAGTGGCGTGTCAAAATGTCAAAAAATTAGAAAAGAAAATTCGTTGTGATCTTGCTGAGCTGCTGAGCTGCTGAATTCCGCATCCCATCTCCTTTTGCACTGCCTTGCGACATGCCACTCCGAATATAATTTCCAAAGTTCAGCAGCTCAGCAACGGCACTGGCAGCGAGTACTTGACCAGAGTACCGGTACGTGCAAATGGAACTTCAAACTCGCGCTGACTTTTTTCGAGATATAAAAATAAAGATAAAAAGCAAAAGTTAAAAAAAATTCATTCAGAATGCAGAATTCACAATTCACAATTCAGCCCGGCGCGTAACTTGCTGCTAGCGAGCGGGCCTTGTCGGAGGGCAGTCTGCTCGCTCTACCCTGCTCCTTCCCGAATCTTTTCCAACGTCTATTCATTCATCGCTTGCAGTTGAAATCAACTTTGAAGAAATCGACACTGAAAGCACTCGTCCTCTATCCTCTTTCCTGTCGCGGCGTTTCCTCCCGGGAGAAGGCAAGACCCAGCCTGAAAAAAGAAACACTAGGAGGTGGCTTGGCACAGAGTTCTAGTGTTTCGACTACCGCAGTTTTGTACGACCCTGGAGAAGAAAGTGTGCCAGGACGATTCGCATTTTCTCCGAGAGGGGAAAGTTGCCTTGGGGAAATGGGTCTCCTCTCAGCTCTGGTAATCCTGACGTTCCTTCAACCTGCACTCGCCAAAAGTGCCGGGAGAAGGAAGAAGAAAAAGCAAAAGAGACTATTGAAGGGGAAGCGAACCGGTACACAATTACATATATACAGGGAGAGAGGGAGTGCGACAGGTTGAGTGAGAGAGAGAGAGAGGGAGAGAGAGGGAGAAGGAGAGAAAAAGGTAGACGGCATGAGAGAGATGCAAGCGAGGGAGAAGGAAGAGAGTCCAACATTTTTGTATTCACAGTCAGCTCCAGTACCAGCACTCTACCTGGCTAGCCCTAGCTTGTCACTCTCACTGCGACAGAGGCAACAGGTAAGATATATGAGAAAACAAAAAGACCAAACCTCTTCGCGACCGCCCCACAAACACAGGCGATTTTTCTCCACCCAACGTTGTTGATTGACAATACGCGCACAAGTTATGTCTCTGCTATGATATAATGACATGCGAGTCCGGAATGGGAAGAATTGGGCAACAACGTTGAACAGCGAAATCGTATAGAGCTGCTACCTTCCTTCCTTACTAGTTCAAATCAACCGTGTTCCCGGGCTCACCCCACGCTCTGATTCTCCGTCTCCGTCTCCTTCTTCGTTTGTTTCTTCTTTTGCCCCCTTGGCTCGCCACCTATGAATCCCGGCCTAACTCTGGTTTCACTCCGCGCTCTCTTTCGCAGCAGCAGCGACGCATTCATCAAAATTCGATTCCATTCAATGAACATTCACAGTCAATGTGTCAAGGAGACGGGAAGAGGGGAAGAGGGGAAGAGGAAGGAGGAGAACGAGGAGCGGGAGGAGGAAAGACGAAGGGAGGTAAGCAGGGCGGTACTGACAGTGAGTACTGACTACTCCTTCCCTCCTTCTTGCTCTGTTTGGAATTTGGCATTTTTACTCCGTCATTTCTTCCTTCCCCTTTCTTCTCCAACACAAAAGCCAAGCCGCCGCTGCTTTTAATTTCTCCGTGCTGCGTTCGTTCTCCCTCTGCGACAGCAGCGACACACTCCATGTCGTGATGCTGGAAATCACGGAAAGAAAGAATGAATTACAGCGACAGCGCAATCGCCACACATCACACCGCATCACACATCGTTGGTTGATTTGGATTGATTGACTGATTCATTCATTGAGAAGAAAAGCACAAAACCCAAATGCCCAAAGCCCCAAGACACGGACCACCACGGCCGTCAGGCTACCGATTGACTGTGGTCCACCATAGATAAGAAGCAGAGAGGGAGACCGAGAGAGAGAGGAGAGAAGTGAGAAGGAAGGAAGAAAAAGAAAGGAGCAGACTGGTAGCCCCCGCCAAAGCCCGATCGCTTGCAAAGACGCGCAGAGAGAGAGAGAGAGAGAGAGCGAGAGAGAGCGAGAGAGAGAGAGAGAGAGGAGGAGGCAGAGAGAGAGAGAGAAGGGAAAGGAGCGGGAGGGAGAAAGGTAGGGAGAGAGCGAGACCTCAAGTTGTGCAAAACGGAAAGAAGGAAAGAGAGAAAGAGAGAAAGGAAGAAAGAGGACAGGAATTGGTCTTTGATTCCTGTTCTGTTGTGCTGTACTCTCACGGTCAGGTCAGCCTCTGTCTCTCTCTCTTGAAGGGCTTGTCTTGCCTTGCCTTGCCTTCGCTTCCTTCTCCCCATATACTGTCGGTCTCATGTTGCCGAGCCAAAGAGCTCGCAGGTCAACAAACACAATAAACATCCTCCCTGTGACCCTTGCGGCCCAAATTCCACATTAGTGTGACCAATTCCTCTCGAAGAGCTGCGGGAGGGAGAAGCCAGGACGAGCTCGCATCGGTTTGTTTGTGTGACAATACAACAGCACATCGCACACAGCCCAGTCGCACCGGCAGTCGCGAGAGAAACCAAATACAACAACAACAACAACAACAAACCCCTCCCCACGTCCCCTGCTTTCCGTTCAGTCATTCAACCCTCACTGTCATTCTCTCTGCAAACAGCACACGGGCAAAAGTTACAACGCCGCAGAAAAACCTTGCAAGCCAAACGGACCCGGGGTTTTGAAAACCCGAACGGTGACGCGGCAAGA
Organism: Parietichytrium sp. I65-24A; assembly: GCA_012862575.1. Lineage (NCBI taxonomy): Eukaryota > Bigyra > Thraustochytrida > Thraustochytriidae > Parietichytrium > Parietichytrium sp. I65-24A. The sequence goes on from BLSF01000025.1 coordinate 313,883, forward strand.
GCGCGCGCAGGTGAGCCAGGCAGAATCGATTCCCGAGGTGCGCTGCGGAAGGCTCAAACCAGAGTGGACCAGACGGCCCGCTGCCGAGGCGGGGTAACATCGTCATGCTCGTAGTTGCGACCAGTTCTGAGACCACCAATGAGCAGGCGGCGGCGGGAGCACCGCAGTTTGCAAAACACCAATGATAGCCGGCTTGTCCATTCCATCGATAGGTCCGTGGTCGTTGAGCCGGCGGAAGAAACGAGAGCAAGCGCGCAAGAGCGAGGTCCGCGTGGACGCACTTTGAGTGCAGCTGCGAGCCAAGTGGAGAATGTGTCATCGACTTTAGAACAACAGCGAAGAGCACAGCCATCTCCCGCAGTCCCGCGGCCCCCTCAACACCCTGAATATCCCGGGTACTATGTGTTTGTACGAACAGATGTCCCTCGCGACGAGGCAGTCCGGCGTGTGGTACGCCAGATCGACGAAGGCTCCAGGAACGATAACCGCTCGACAGCACAACCCGACACCTTAGGCACAGGACTTCTTCAACAGGAGATGGGAGTGAAAGATAAAACCCGTGCAAAACCAGGAAGAAGGAAAAATCGTGCAGACAGAGATACAGACGCCAAACCTCTACTCGAAGTAGAGACAGCCCCATTGTCGGATCAGAGGCCCCGACGCAGTGCAACATCGAGTTCGTCTTCGTCCTCAGCAAAGGGCGCAAAGGGAAAGAGCTCGAAAGGGAAGAGGCGCGCGAATAAAGAGGACCAGGAGGTTCGTTCAGGTGATAGGGACAGCAGTAGCGACTCTTCCAATCGCATGACCAAGAGGCCCCGCAGTACAGACCCTCCGTTAAGTCACGGACCGTTCAACGCCCTGCCAAGCCAATCGGCTGTTCACCCACAGCAGCAACACGGAGCCGGACAAGCTGGTTATCCCGGTGCGTTCAACAATCCCATCATGCCACATCAATTTTCCCCGTCGCCACAGTTTCATCCAGGGCAGGTGCAAATGGCTCCTGGACCTCCTCTTCCTTCCCCATTCATAGCGCCGTACGCGGCACTTGCTCAGATGAATTTGAGTAATAACCAGTTAGCACACACGACCCCAAGTTCAAGCAGCGGGGGGTCGTATCAGATCGAGCGTCAACCTACATTTGCTGAGCAACAGCAGCGAATTTTCCATGCTCACCAACAGCAAACCTCACAGTCCAAAATGCGCCAAGCACGCGAGCCATTCCCTCCCCAGACGCCTCTTTCGCAACAAAATCCAATACATCACAGCGCTCGTCCGCTCAGGCCAGAGGGCATCAGGTCCTCGTCCTCGTCGTCGTCATCGAGCTCTTCGGACACCACCTCAACTTCGATAGGTAGCCGTATGCCTGTCAGACAACCCGGCGCACAGTACCCGAGCGCACCTGGCCAGCAGCTGGACGGTTCGGCAAGTGTCGCAGGCAACCCTTCAGCCGACTTCCGCTCACGGCATCCTGGGGATGTGCTTCAACGAGGAGGACCACCGCCTCGCCCATTCCCGTACCAAGAGGGGAACAATACTAGTCCCGTACAAGCCCTCCCTCGCCATCTTGCCGCACGAAGCGCAAGCGCTGGTGCGGTGATAGGTAACGCTGGCGGTGCACCACCGCCAGCACCCCAGCAGGCACCTCAGTGCACAAACAGATACAACGGTGTGTCGTGGCACAAACGTGACAAGCGCTACACGAGCCGTGCATGGATTGGCGGAAAAACGGTTCACAGGGGCGCCTACCACAACATGCATCTGGCCGCAGTTGCAGTAGATATGGTGAAGATGAAACACCAGTACCACGTCAAGATCAATTTTGCGGATCAACAGGATCACTTTAACATCCTGAGACAAGTGCTAGCTGCGGCGGAGGCGGGGGACCAACACTCACGGACAGACTTGGACACTCTCCTGGCAAATTTTGAATTCGCCACGCACGAAGTCTATCGACCTTATGCCGATCTGATTCTTCAAAGCCGGCCCAACCTAAACCCATTGATAGCCCAAGGAACAAATTCGGCGGGGATCATGCGGAGCGCTACAGCATCACCACAGCCTTCCATCGCACAAGGGCATGAGCACACCCCTTTGATGCCTCAGCGGGCACCTTCAGGTAGTATTGAAGAGCAAGGCGGAGCAGCAACTCAAACCCCAACTCGTCCCGCTCAAGACGGGTTGGCAACTGTGCGACATGTGCAAGGGACGGCATCCTTCTTGCAACCGGGGCGGTCACTGGAGGATGCGCGCCACAGAGCTACGTCGCACACGGACGATGACCTTTTCCTGGGAGTCTTCTCCGCTCTTGAGTCCAGCGGTAGCAGCCACCAGGGAAACAGCTCACCGGAAAAGCGACACAACGACACCTACTGAAATGACCACTGTTCGAAACACCACCGGACACTTATTACAAGGAGAACGCGTGCGTCCTCTCGGCCATCATTCATTGCATAGCGGCCGAGAGCTGCGGTGCTTCTCCTTGCTCCTCAACCAGACCCACCAACCAAACTTTTCTTTTTCACAGTCGAATGTTCCTCTGCGCAGACGCGCATGTCGTGCACAGCCGGGCCCGGCCCCTCTTTTAGCACAGCTGACTCGGGTTCAATGGGTCCCTCCGTTGGCGAAGATGCCCCGCATTTCTGGTGCCCCCGACGTCTCCGAGACTCAGACTCCCCAACAATCTGCGCTTACCCTCCGTCTTTCCGCATGCCCATCCCTCTCTCTCTCTCTCTCTCTCTCAGTCACTTCTTCACTTCTGGCTGATTGCCTCTCCGCCTGCCCGCCTGCGCGTGTATTGACATGGAAAAGCACCATGAGCTGCTCCGTCCTCCCGTGCTTTCGCCGCTGTGTCTCAAGGAGAACGCTTCATTTGGGACGCAACATACATCTATCTCTCTATCTCTCTGTCGCTTGCTCCTTTGCGCGCGCTCTGTGCAACAGAGACAGAGAGAGATAGAGACAGAGAGTGACTGCTTAGGGCCGAAGAAATGCAATGCGAAAGGGAGAGGGGCGGTGTTTCCACTACTTAATAAAAGGAACGATAGCAGAGAGGTGCAAGCTCAAGCCATTTGCGCGATGCAGCTCCATGTCCGAGTGAGCTCCACACTCCGACAGTGAAGAAGGCTGTTGCCTTGGAAGGCACCTTTCTCTCACAGGTCAACAACCCCTAGGTCGGATGGTCGGTGGTCTCCCTGCATTGGAAGAGTTGGTCGGCGGCAGCTACTGACTGTGAGTGTGGTTTTACCGGAGTCTCTGCTCCGTTTGCCATGAGAAGGGCAGTCTCTAACACACCATGGTGCGGTGCATGTGAGGATGTGAGGGTGCGCCACTGCTCCTTCTGCAACCTTGAAGGAGCAGCTCTATTTTGAGACAAGGTTGTGTCGCCAACTCTCTCTCTGACTCTAACTCTCTCTCTCTGTCTTTCTCTGTCTTCCTTGGCGAATTCCTGGACACTGTTCAAAAAAGTCGCACGGCCTGCTTGCAGGCGTGCTTTTCGTAGTCTATTGACGGTGACTTGGGACGACGAGTCCATTACCCAACGCGGTCAGGAGGTAGGAGGGTGGGTCTGTGGTCGATGGTCGATGGTCGCTTCGATTGTACGCATTTTTACGCATTTTTCGCACACGTCGTGCCACTTGTGGTACTGCCATGTCAGTTCAGTACTTAGACTGCCGGCCAGTCAGTGTGTCCAAGCTCGATATTTTCTTTCGCATTGCGCTCATAAACTTCTGCAGCTTGTCCCCTTCTCGACGGTCAAGAGTTGCGCTCACCCACAACTCAGATGCTCTCCCTAGTCGAACCGCTCCTACACTGGCCAACATCAAACAACAAACAACAAACAACGCGCCGTCGACGATGCATGAAAGTCTTTGCGAAAGCTTTGAAGGATCGTAAGAAAGCGAGCAAGCGCAAAAGTGACCGTGAGAATGAAAACGTGAACTCACAGTCCGTATCGCAAACTCTTTTGTCGTTGTCAGAGCTGCTCAGCGATGTCCTTCCTTACACAGTCATCTCCAATTGTTCCAGGTTCAATCAGTTGAAATGTTCATCGAAACAAAAAAGGACACAAAACAAAACAAGTCAAAGCAACGCGGAAAAAGAACAGAACAAAACAAAACAAAATACAAACGAACAACGTCGGCCAAGCCTCTGTGATTTATTATAAATATGAGAGAAGGAGGGAGAGCGGGAGGGAGAAGGGGAAGGAGAGAGGGAAGAGGAGAGGGAAGGGGGCAGAGGGAAGAGACCCCTACTAGTACAGTCTCCTCACTTGGACTGATAGGAACGCGCCTCGACCTGTTGGGCTTTCTCTTGCTGCCCCACACTGAACATTTACCGGCACTGAGAGTGAGTACTTAAGCCGCTTCTAGTAGCGCTCCGAGCTCCCGAAAGTTCGGTTTCCAAGATCAGAGCTCTCAATACAAGTTGTCACGTCTCTCTCACGTCTTCCTTCCGCAGTTCCCTCATGGCTCGTTTTTTTGCTGTTCTGTAATTGCAATGCATGGATTTGAGAATGTGAATGAATTGTAGTAAAGTTTAATGAACATTGAATTGATATTACTTCGTCTTCGCGACCTTGCGATATGAAGACTTGTGCAGGAGGAAGAAATCTGAGTCTTACTTACCTCCATATCTGAGGCGTATGAACGGTGAAAGAGGCGGGTGAAAGACGTGGGTAGAGGGTAGAGGAAGAGAAGGAAGGAAGGAAGGAAGGAAGAGGGACAATTACAGTAGCAGAAAAATTGCAAACAAATCATTACAAATTTGACTTTCTGAGAAAGAATGATGTGATTGTGAATGACAGTGAATGATAACAATCAAACAATCAAACAATCAAACAATCAATCAATCAATCAAACAATCAAACAATCAAACAATCAAACAATCAAACAATCAAACAATCAAACAATCAAACAATCAAACAATCAAACAATCAAACAATCAAACAATCAACCGATCGCGGCTTTCTGCACAGCGCACATTTTCCTTCTCTATCTGGACATATGAAAAGCCTCCTGCTTTGACAACCGGGCTTCGGTCCAGCCAGCGAAAAGAAGAACTATACTTGAACGTCCATTGAGGACGAAAGCAAACGATCTTGCGACCGCAATGGCCGACGCTAGATGGACTCTTCTTCTCATGAACCGTTGCGAAGACTGAACACCAACTAGACCAAGGTCAGGTCAGACAGCTGTGCTCCCGTCTACAAATTACAAATCAAAGCTCCGTTGGCGAGAGAGGCAAGAGCATGCAAAAGCGCAAACTGCGCGAGGCTAGTCTGGCGAATGCATAACTCACATAGTGGCACGTGAGTCTTGACGAGTGCGATGCCAATTGCTCTAAAATTGTGAGCTACTGTACAGCGCGTTACGGCACGCGCCGGAGCAGAGTACGTGAGGCAGCTGTTGTGGCTTCTTGAACACATCACTGTCAATCGGGGGAAGCTTTTTCGTACGCACCGCACAGCATAGAACATCCACTTTGATAAGCGAAACGAGACCATTTCAATGATTTCTACACCTGTGAAATCTGTCCCGACGTCGCTTCATCTCATTTGATTTCGTTTGCTTTTTAGTACATTAAATAAAATATGTTTTAAAAAAAACGAACTTCTCCGGCATATTGCTGCCGCGCCGCGATCTGATCTTGGCTTCCAAGCCACCGCAATCTTTGTGGGAAAGACAATTGACTTTCATGCTCGGCTCTATGTCCGCATTGCCGCTGAACCTTACGACAGGTTCTAGCAAAATTTCACTGCTACTAGAGGGGGGCTATGGCCGCTAAGCAAGCTGAACTGTTCACTTGCGCTGAAATCGCAAATTTTGGTTGTTTGACAATGTTTGGCAATGTTTGACAATGTTTGGCAGTGGGAAAGAGCGGGAGGCTTCAAAGATCGCGAGAGCAGAGCACAGGGATGAGAGTAATTGATTCGACAGGAGCAGGTAGCTGTGCGCTGAGCAGGGCTAGGAACTTAAAAGGTCAGTCAATTTGCGCATTTCGCAGATCATCTCAATCAATAATCAGTAATCTGTAAAACAGAAAAGTAAAAGAAGTACGGATACTAGCACTGGTTAGTTATCAGTGCTAATATCCGGCTTTCAAGAGTTGATGTTTATTCTGTTCAGCACTGTTGGGTCTAGCTTCCAACTTCTACTAAAAGACTGCAAATCTTTATCCATAATCCATAAGGCATCGTACGAGTTAGAGAAAACGAACTTCGCGCCGCGTCTGGTTTCACAGAATCCGAACTTCCCATGTGGGAAGAAAAATGACGAAAATTGTAAAGCCCAGTGAAGTAGACTAAGTAGACACACCATCCCCCATGTCCTTGTCATCCAAGTATCCAAAACCTACTATCACAGTAAAAGCTGATCATAGAAGCTGTCCTGCTCAATGATCACATTGCAGTTTTGCACGCTGGGCGGTGCCACGGTACCGGACCCGGCAATCCATTTTCGCAGTCTGTCCAGTCTGTCCTTTTAAAACCGCAGTTTCCAACGAGGCTTACAAACAGCAACAGAGCGCTGTGAAAGTTGAAACTTCTTCATAAGGCACGTGTCCCGAAGCTGAGTAACGTTCTTGACTCGTCATTTCCGCAACAGCAGCAGTTTCCTTGCAGGGACAAAAAGCCGTCTTCATTCGGCCGAGACATGCGTGATGTGTTACGTTCGAGCGATGAAATGGCTCTGGGATCTCCAATTTGTTAAAATGGAACTAATGCGCATGGGACCCTCGTTCCCGCGAAAAGATCGGAAAGCGCTGCGCACCCACCCTTCTCTGCTCCTGGACTCCCTGGACTATGTGGCTCTATCTATCTCTCTCTCTCTCTCAAGTTCAGGTGAAAGCGCCTCCATTTTCACTGTGCACTGTCATTGAGACGGTTCCGTAGACGCTCTGCATTCACCATATATCACCCTGAACTGAGAGAAATACTTTTGGTGTTGCAGAATTGGGAAATATTCACATGAATTTAGCTCTCTTGGTTCTTACATCTTGAGAACCTGAACGACGTTCCAGAAATCTTGGTTCTCACCATCAACCGATTTTAGCCAAGAGAGTAGGCTATTTAAATTATATATCCTACCTACTAAAAGCCAGGAAGGAATAGGAGGCGTTAGGCTCTGGCATAGCCCTTACGTTTTCATTGAGGAAGGGTTAGCTGAGCTCTCTAACATCACCCTTCTTTTCACCTTATGAAGGACTTATCCAGTACTCTATAAGCCTCGCTGTCTCTCTTGGCGAAGCCAGTGATAATCCCTAGCTATACAAATTCATAAAAGGACTGTCCAATCACGGATCACAGCCAAAATGACGTCATATTGCCATCGACAAAGCGTGAATTGCATCATCCCCGATCCGTCTCTCGAAGCAGAAGCTCCTAGTGAGGAAACTTCTCCGCGATTGCACTTTGTGCTACTATAAATGGTAGCCGTGCTTATTCAAAATTGCAAATTTGCACAGAAATGGCAAATGAAGGAGCAAACAAGAAGATCATCAACAGCGTTTAGATTTAGATAGCAGACCCCGAATGCGATCGACATCGACAGAGAAGAAAGGATTGGAGATTGGAGAACACGTTAGCGAGAAGACACGGAACGATGCCAAAGCCACAGCGCGAAAAGGACCGAGAGAGCGGCACTGGACGCGGCAAGGAGGTTGCCAAGGATGGATCTGGGGGCAAGTTCGTGTGGGGCACGCCAGGATCGGAGATGAGCGTTCCGCCAATGTCCAAAGGAGATCCGAACTACGATTCCGACCATGAGAAGGAGGATCACTGAGCCAAGTGGATTGCTCGGTGGATTGCTCGGCGACGTTCGACGCTCACACCGCGGGCCTCAAAGGAGCCTGCGCAGATGGTATGGAATATTTAGATGGCACGATTTTGTACAATTTTAATTATTGATCAATCACACTACATGAAAAGAAAAATATGTTTCCTATTTGGTTGTTGACTGTTTTTTTTTAAGGTCCTTCTACTTCTCGCAGTACGTTTACGATTTTGCTCGCAAACTTGCAGGTCGATGGTTGAATACGAGAAGCAGTCGGTCAAAGTGGGCAACCAAACGGACAATCCGATATTTGGGAGAAAGGCTTGGCCTGGAGTTGCATTGTACGTTGTACGTGGTCATTGCTTGCAGAATTGCAAATCGAAGTCTGCACGGGTGCTTGTTTGGTACATTTGAGGCCGTGGGTCAGATTCGGCAACATGTTGGGCAAGTGAAGTGCGCGGTACATTTGCGCTAAAACTCGCTAATAAAAAAGATAGACTATTGTTTCATATTTTTCAGTTTGTACATTTTTACACCTTATAGGTCAAGATATTTACATGGCCGACTCGCGCTTCGGTGCCTCGTCGGTAGCTCGAAAAAAAAGCGTTCGACAGTCCGATGACACCGCTCGCACTCTGCCCGTACAAGTTGTTAACGATCACAAAGACAAAAGTGAGGAGGAAGAACAGGAAAAGGAGTGAAAAGGTCTAATAAGGAAAAAGAGGCCAGCTTGAAACTAGTTCCTTTCGTTTTCAAGCTTGCCAGCTCTTCTATGCTTGCGTTTCCGATGCTCGGAGTGAAACAGGACGATCGGCTTGGGGCTACGAGTTTTTGCGATTCTAACCAAACAAGAAAAATGGGACACACGCGAGGTGAAGCTAGCGAAAAGATTGCCAGAGCATGGAAACTCAAGCAAGGACTAAAGGGGCCGAAGGCACTTCTACGTTGACATGACGAGCCTTGTCCTCTCCGTCCGAGACCAGTTCACTAGAGCCAGAGGAGTGCCTCTCGACATCTCCATCCAGATCATCCACAACAACCTCGCCCTCCTCAGCGACTTCCCTTGTGGCGAGCTGTGTCTGCTCCGCAACAGCTTCCGAGGACACATCGTCGGGAACGTTGATCTGCTTGCAGCAAATGAGGCCTCCATGCTCATCAAAGAACGAGCAAGTGCCGAAGCGGACGGACTTTTTGCTGCAGACGGTCTCACACCTGTTGGACCTGGTGTGCTTTAGGATACCGTGAAGGTCGTCCTTCTTGGACTTGCTTCGGGAAAGCTTTTTCGCCAGTCCATCCAGCGAAATGCCGAGTTTTGCGAAGAATCCGCTGAACCCTCCCTTGTGTTCTTTGCTCGATCTGGAGCCCCTCTTGCTCGAGCGGTGCGAGGAAGAGTGGTGTGAGTGATGATGTGAAGACTTGTGGTGGTGAACATTGTGATGCATGCTTGGCTTGCAGTCCTTGCTACGTCGATGACGCATGCTGTGTTCCCCGCTACGGTGGTGGTGGTGATGATGGTGGTGGTGGTGGTCGCGATCACGTCGCAAGTCGCGACCGCCCGAGTGGCTCTTCCTCTTGCGCTGGCACGAGCGCGACGAGGAAGACGAAGTGTTGCAGTGCTTTGTTGACTCGTCCGAGCTCAGCGAGCTCGTGGAGCTCCCGCAGCTCTCGGTTTCGTGCGTTTGATGGTGGCTGTGCTGGTGCTGGCTACCCGTGCCATGAGAACAGCAACTGCCGAGGCCGGTCCAGACGGACGCCTTCGAGCGTGATTTCGGGCTGTGGCCACGATGATCGCGGTTCGACCGGGGCGAGCAGGGCGGTGACGATTGCGGGCTGGCGGTAGCAGCGTTTGTGGCAGTGTTTGTTGCGGCGGTCTTCAGGTCCACCTCGCCAGCGTCGCCATCGTCTTGTGGATCGCTTTCGCCCGACGCCCCATTCTCCGGCATGAGGCCGTGAAACCTGTGCGCGGACTCAATCATTGGCTTGTGCAAAGCCGTTCGCGCATTCTTCATGCGATTTCTCAAAAATGACGCCGATGCCGCCGTCGTGATTGCTGCCGGGTCAATCAGCCCTGCGTCCTTATCCGTCGGCACAAGCAAGGACGACACCAGCTCCGAGTTCTCCGCGCCGAGCACATCTTCCAGGCAATGCCTTGCATCGCTGACGCTCATCAACCTCACCGACTCCGCCAGCGCAAACACGAGCGCCTCTCTCAGCACATCCCTACAGTCATCCGCGGTGACCGACGTCGAGTGCACCTTCTGCCGTTTGACCGCGTCGTACATGTCCGTCGTGGACATCCCATCGATGTAATGGCGCAGCGACACCGACTTGCAGATCGCGCTGGCCGTGCGTTTCACGCTCACCACGTCCATTTCGCCAATTTCTCCCAAGTCGCCCAACTCCTCCTCCTCTGACGCAGCGCCGCCCTCCATCCGCCGCGCCACTCTTCGCGCTCCCAACAACGACGCCGCCTCGCTACTGTGACTGTTACTGTTGCGCTCGAAGTGTACCTTGCGCAGCGCCGCGCCGCGTACGAGACGCGCCACCGACAAGCGTGAGTGGATCCCACTGCCACTCCCGCTCCCACTGCGCCGGGTCTGCTTTTGTCCGCGCGCAGCCTCCCACTGATCCCACTGAGCAGCCGCCGCCTCCTCCTTCTTCGTCTTCTTCTTCGCGAAGGGAGATTTTGGCTGTTCCTCGCTGCGTTCCGCGCTTGCTGGGGAACTCTCTCGCACCAAGCTCGCGCTCATTCCGTGCCTACTTGTCTCTTTTTTCTCTCAGTGTGTCTCTGTCTGTCTCCGTCTCTCCCTCTCAAGCTCCGTCTGAGGCTGGTGGTAGCCGCGGATAGAGAGTGGGTAAGAGCCCGGGGAAGTTTGGGTTGTTTGGGTTGCCTCTGAGGGCCGCCTCTCTCAGATGTGCGAAAGTTTTCGAGTTTTCGCTGTTTGTTTGCTGTGCTTCTCTCTCTCTCTCTCTCTCTCATGTGCTTGTGAGGGAGAAAGGAGGGATGGAAGGAAAGTTGTTAGCTGGACTGGTGAGAGGTGGTACGACTCTCACATCTCTCGCTAGCGTCGCGGCAGGTCGTACCGAAGCGCTTGGCCGGGCAGTAGCACTCCAGCGAAGTTACGCAGAATGGATACTGGATTGGTAGGATCCGAGGGCTGGGTGTTCGTCCGCTAGCGCTCAGATAGCCACGTGTAGAACGCCGTACCGCCTCCCTCCGATTCTACCACACCCGGTAGCCACTGATAGCTTAACCGCCAGTACCTCAGCACTATCCCTCCGCACCAGCTGCTACGCGCTGCCACCGTAAATCACTAACTTTAGCACGCACTACACAGTGCTACTGAACTGGGCGCGGGGTTACCTTAAGAGTACCTATCCACCTTAGCTGTAGTATTAAGCAAGCATATGCAGTTCTAACGTAGCGGGGCGTAGGAGTGGAGGCCGTAAAGTGGCGCAGGGGAATTTGGAGTTTGGAGGTTGTTTGGCGACGGCGAAGAATGGGGATTCCGTAAAGTGGAGACATGGGCAGGATGGGATGAGAGAGCATTGCGTAGTATAGTATATGTGAGACGAGAGACGAATGAGGAGCGAGTGAGAGTGTGAGGGGACGGATGCGTGTGAGGGCACTGGCTGGAGGTCATCGTAGGATCGGGACTCCCTCCCCACCCATTCTCTTTTTACTCCAAAGACTCCAAAGACCCCAAAGACTCAAGGCTATTTTGCATAATCAACATAATCATCAATTGTTGTTCAGAAGAATCAGAAGCAGGTGAGGGAGGAAGAGCGCCACGTTGCTGGATGTCGCTGGAACTTTGCTCTGACTGGCCAGCCTTGCGTGGTGTGAGATGCTGCGATGAGAGGGCGCTGGCCGGTGCGTGTGGCCGTGCTAGGGTATGAATCGATCGATGAGTTGTTGACATGGCTGACAAGTGAACAGAATGCAGAATTCAGAATGTATTAGAATATATCTTTTGCGTTTTGAAGAAAATGAGAGGGAAAAGGAAAATGAAAAGGAAAAAGGCGTTGAAGCGGACTGTCTCGCTGACTGGCTGGCTCACGAGACACGTCACACGAGTCAGCCAGTCAGCCCTCGTTTGCTACATCTGCCATTTATTTTTCCAAAAGTCTGTCGAGCTCGCTCCCCACCAAGCTGCTCCGCCACTCCCTCACTCCTTCATCGCACAGTGTCAGTTCAAAATCAGAAGCCTCTTTTCTTTTTGACTGACCAAACCGTGACCATCAGCTCTCGCGGCTTTAACCAAATCTCAAGGGATGAACACTCGAGAGTTGAGAAGATTCTTCATGATGAAATCAGATGGGCTTCAGCGCTGTCGTCGAAAGATGTCGAAAGTCTGAGGTAGAGTAGCCTCTCTTGTGAGTTCAGATCCACTGTCAGTCTGACTGAATATGATTGTGCGCCACGCACTTTCCAAATTTGGAGAGAGTGAATGAGAGTGAGTGAGCGAGTGAGTGAGTGGAAGGAAGGAATGTGAGGGGACGGACGGGCCTTCCTTCTTTCTTTCACTCCTTCGTCCCTCTGTAAAATGTAAAATATGCATAAGAGGGAGGGAGAGTTGGTCAGGGGCAGACGCCAGACGCCATCGTGTTGCAACAGGGATTTTTCCAGTACTATTGCGTAAATAGGCCTTACGCTAAAAGCCTGTACATTTCCCCGTCGTCTTTCTCCCGCTCCGTCACGTTTGCCAACGCCAAAGCAGGGGCTGGTGGGACTACCAGGTAGCTACTCACGGACATAGCATCCCGGAGGCTTGAGGCATCTTGAGCCTTGAATGGCTGGCCATGCTCCGGGTCGTGTTCGATCTTCACCGTTGTGGTTCATTTATCCTAAACATTAAATCTATTAAGATTGACTTGCGGAGCTTGTAGTTCAGACAACAATGCACACGCATCAGCTCCAGAGTGTTGTGAGAAAGACTGACATCTGCCTCACAGGTCGTATCGCTCTTCAGAGAAGAAGAGGCGGGAGCCGCAAAAGCTCCTTAAACAAATGATGCAATACCCGATACCTTTCTATCACTTTAAGTAGCCTTACTGGCCTCTGAACTTCCCGTCCAGAGTGACACGCCACCTAGTGTGGGTGGCGCTCCTGACACGAGACCCAGTTCACATCGCTGATTTTTTACATCGTAGGTTTTCGCCTCGAGTTGCATTCGAGAGACAACTTCCCTATCGAAGCTCCTAGCCCAGCAGTAAGCAGACCGATCGAAAGTCGCTTAGGGCGGGAAACTCGCATTTGCTTTGAATGGCCAAAAGAGCAACTAGGAATATCTTGGCAAAACGGCACAACAAAATGACCCAAATTCCAGCCCACCATCCGAGACCATGTCCTGCTGCACTCAGTACTGTACCATGGTACTCTTTACTCACAGTCAGTACATGACTCAAAAAAATCGACATTTCTTGCACCTCCTTTCTTCTTCTCATCCGCTGCACGTCGTAAAAAAAAAAGCCTCCTTTTCTTCTCCTGCTTCGTTTCTCTGGGAACTGGGATTCGATTGCGCCGATTTGCAGCGGTGCAAAACGAACCTACTATTTCACCTACCGGATCCGCTAGGCCCCAGCGCCTCGCCATTTTTAGCTATTGTTTACTTAGGACGCCTTACTCACCAAAAGGTTCCGCCGTCGGGTACTAGTCAGCTGCTGGCTCACTTGTAGGCCAGCTGTGATCAGCGACCAGCGCCGTCCAGCTGGACTGCGCTGGAAAGAAGTGAGCTAGTACCTTACTACTTCGGAATACTCGGAGTATTGTAGCTGGCCCAGGAACGCTCCTCAGCCTCTACCGGTTTTTCATTTCTCTCTTCTTTTCACACTTTGATTTTTTGAAATCAATCTGACTGTGAATAAAAGAAAAAGACGACGTGAGTTCTAAAATTCTAAATTCTCAAATTCTGAAATCTGAACGTAAAGAACTACTGAACTCTGCAAAATATATCTATCTATTCTTCTCAGTGAATGCACGAAAGCTGTCTGGGTCGGATCCTCCCGTGGGTCAACACGACACGCACGCTAGCTGCTGGCTACGGCTGTGGCGTATTCTGCGAATTTTTCTACTCTGGAAAATGGAATGGTGCGCCGAGAGAAGGAACGGGAAGGAAACTCGCGGAGATGAGACAAAGCGAGCGCACGACGAGTGCTTTGTGCCAGCCGTTGGTTGGCGAGGGCCAATTCAGCGTTGTGTTGGTTGGTTTGGACTGTTTGGACAGGGCTCAACGACGCGGATTTGTTGGGAGTGATCAATCACGTGCTTTGCTTTCAAAGATGAGAGATGATGGATGGTGATGGATGATGCATTGTTCCGCGCCAGCTCGTGGCTTATGACCGTTGAGCGAGGAGTGGCCTATTAATTTACAAATAACCACACTACGTCTTTACCCAATGCGTGTTAAAATGCCGGGGCGGCAGATATGTGCGATAACGTTCCATATTGTCGATAAGGCTTTACTATGTGGTTTCAAAGAGCGGAATTTGAATCTGGTTTTGCTGTCGCGCCTTTTATTATGAAAAACTGGCGGTGGGGATCAACTTACCGGAACTGGGGCGGAGCCACTCGTTGCAACATCACTCTGCCACTCTGTGCGTGCCGTGCACACTGCGCGATGCAACGCATGCGAAACACACTTTCGCCTCTCTCTCTCTCTCTCTCTCTCACTCTCTCTCTCTCCCTCTCTCGTCTCTGTCTTTGTCAGAAGCTTCTTGTCCATCCTTGTTCCCGCATCAGGTATTTGTGTTCAAGAAAATGAAAATCGAAAATCGAAAATCGACTTTCGCGAAACCATTGGAATATGATGGAAAGGGGTAAAAAGAAAAGATGTCGAGACACCAGTGGAGGCAGATTTGTATGTCACGCATTCCCACACAGCGAGTGGCTATGCGTGGCTGCCGGGGTGCAGAGTGCAGAGTACCACGAGTACTCAGTTCCACGGGCTGCAGTGCAGTGCTCAGTTACAAGTCCAACTCAGTCTGCTCCGGTAAGTAACTGCAGTGATCTGCAGTTGAGAGCCATCGATCATGATGTCGATGCAATAAATGCTGTCCAAGAGTCCGAAGATTCGCCAAGTTGCATCAAGTTGCCCCGCATGGCGTTTCGGAGCATCGTTCCACAGCTGTTCCTGCGCCGAGATATGCACTGAGTACTACTCACCGTCTGCAACTTCCTTTGATCGAGTGAGTGGTGAGGCTGAAAGTGCGGCACCCCGCCTTTTGTCGGCAGTTGCACGCGTAAATCCCATCTGGCTGACGGTGAATCGAGAAACTTGCGGCGGGCGGAAAGATTTGGAAAGTGCGGAAGGACTGGCTGAAGGTCTTGAGTCTCTGGCGATGTCGAAGGCGCCAAGGTAAGGTCTGTCTTTTGTGAGTTGAGGATGATGGATAATGATGGATACACGAGATGAGACACATTTTCCAGGAGTAGTACAGTACACTAGGTAATCGCGGTCCGCAAAGTCTCATCGCTTCGCCACTCCTTTTCGACGCCTTTCGGCCTTTCGAATTGACAAATTTATGAGTTTGTGAGTTTGTGACCGAGTCGCAAAAACAAGCGCTCCCGCTTGAACAAACCTTTCGAAATGAGACAACTTCTTGTTTCCTTTTTAGAGTCTGACAGCGAGTGTCGTGGTGCAGAGGAGGAGAGGGTTGGCTCTCTCAACACAGTCAGTCAAATCAAACGTTTTCTAAATTAGAACAAAGTTTCCGAAAAATTGATCGGCAGAGAAAATGCTGACTGGTTTTGCTTCTTTCTTGTTTAGCGAATGAGACGTGGAACAGATGGAACCAAAGCTACTTTCACGCTTGTTTGTTGGATTGTCTCATCGCGCACGGACATTTGGAAAAAGTGACGCTGGTGCCACCTGGTGCCTTCATGAGCGGGATCGAGAAAACCTGCGAAACCGGTGCCGCCTTTGCTGCGCAAAGATGACAAGTAAGGAAGACCCAGCACAGGAGATGGGGAAACAGAAATGAGAAATGAAAAAGGTTGGGTGGCAAAACTGTTGGGTTGTTTTTCTGTTTCTTTCAGTTCAAAATGCGGTATCAGGGCTTTCGTTTATCTTACAGCACGGTCGTAGCTGATCTCCTTGGCTTGCTCGTTTGGCTTCTGGCCCCCAAACACGGACTTGGCAGCGAGTTTCACTTTCTGGAACCGGGAAGCCAGCGCACTGGTGACGGACTGGTTATCGCTGTTGTGCTTGGAGCTGTGCTTGGAGCTCTTGGAGCGCTCGTCTTCTGTGAGCCTGGAGTCGGACAATGACTCAGGCTCCAGGAACGAATCCTCTTGAGGGACTGTGATTACGCTCTGCTGCTGCTGTTGACGGAATGGATCGTCAAAGTGCTCCAGCACGAGCTGCGCCGACTTTTGGTTGTTGAGCTTTGCGTAGTGGTTGAGCTGAATTTGCATGAGCCTCTTGAAGTGTCCGGTGGTCACATTCTTGTCGCTCTCAAAGCTAAAGTCGGGGTCATCGATTGGAGGCCGCGTTGGCTCATCCTCAGGGCAAAACAAGGTTGCCATGTACGGATGCCGGAGTGCCTGCTCCACTGTGAACCTCCGGCTTGGCTCCCATGTGAGCAGCCGAAGCAGCAAGTCTTGTGCGCGCGGGCAAAAACCGCGGAATAGAGTCTTGATTGGATAGATGGGTTTCGGGTACTGTTGTGCGAGGCTGCGCAAGTATGCGTGCATCTTGGCGCTCTTGGCGGTTCGAATGAGGGCTTCAGGTGGCGGCCCGAGAACCTCTGCGAAACGGCGCAACAGGTCATACTGGTCAGAGCCGGGGAAGAGCGGCTTACGCATGAGCAGCTCTGCCAAAATACATCCGACGCTAAACATATCGAGCGGTTTGCTGTACGTGCCCGCGGCCACAACCACCTCTGGGGCGCGGTACCACCGCGTCTGGATGTAGTCCGACATGTGTCTGGCGTCTTGTGTCTCTGGGAGATTGAGGCGAGCCAATCCAAAATCGCAGATGCGGAGATCGCAATTGGAGTTGACGAGGATGTTGCGAGGCTTGAGGTCGCGGTGAATGATTCCAGCGCTGTGCAAGTACAGGAGGCCGCGCAATACTTGGTACAAGAAGAATTGGCAGTGCTCGTTTGTCAAGTGCTGTGGAGACTTGATGATGGTTGTCAAATCGGTCTCCATTAGGTCAAAAACCGCATAAATATCAGTGCTGATGGTGCGCTGTTGGTTTGTCTTTCCTTCGTTGTTGCTGTTGTCTTGAGTTTGGTGGGCCATTACATTGCGCAGAGTAATCACGTTCTCGTGGTTCATCATGTTGAGGAACTTGATCTCTCTGTACGTGCGCTTGCAGGCCGAAACACGGTCCAACGCGCCCTCAATCTTCTTGATGGCAACCAGCTTGCCAGTACTCTTTTCTTGTGCAGAGTACACGACGCCGTACGCTCCTTCTCCGATGCGGTCCAGAACGCGATAGCCTTGCTTGCTCAAGGAGAATGTCTCACTCAGCGCGCTGTAGGAGCCCTTCTCTTGATCATTCGAGTTCTTCTTGTGTGAGTTCTTCAGCTTCCCGTTCTTGTCGGCCTTGCTGGGGATAGTCGTGTTGCGGTACTCTGCACGCTCGATTTCGTCGTCATAGTCCTCCTTTGACTCCTCGACGGAGCTGTCAGGGAAGGAGTTGTCCTCCGCGAAAAGCTCCCCAGTTGGGCAAGAGCCTGGGCTCGAATTCCGCATGTCTGCCATCGTAAAGCACCGTATCAACCCTCTCTGCTCGTCTGTCAAGCTGCACAATCAACCTGACTCGAGTTGATTGACTGCTTGCGGCTGAAGGCACACACAAGTTTCCAGTTGCGTGTTTGCTGTGGCAACTCGAATGCTGGGCTTTTGTCTCCCCTTTTTCTGTCGGATCTGTTTCCACTCACTCGAGCTTTCCGAAAAGTGTCGGAGAGCCCTCCTGGTCTTATCTACCAGCAAAGTACGTGCTTTCGGATGTCAACAGCTATCTGTTGTACCTTTTTCGACACTTGTCTCAAGTCACCGACTAGAAACTGCCTTTTGTATTCGCCTGGCAATGTGACTGACTAGCTTTCCGGGTATTTCCAAGATAGAGGGACACGCGAACGCACTGGCACATCAACAACATTGTGCTTTCCTTTTTCTTTCGTCCCATTCGAACTCTCGCGATCGGATCTACCGTCTCCAAGTGATGTTGACGGGATCACTTTTCGCTCATTTTCCTGTCCTTTAGTCGAGTCTTACCATGCACTACCCATGCACTTCCGAAAAAAAAAATGAACTTCTATTACTTCTATCAAGAGAAACAACTCCAGCTGCTCGTTACTGCCTACCAGCTCCCCACCTTCAATCCCACCATAGCGCTCAGCAATAGTCCTGTCAACAACGACTTGGATGCAAGCCCCTACGACTTTTCATTATTCTTGATTCGTTTCCTCTTCTGCCTTCGGATAGCCCGGATTTGGGACTTGAAAAGTGGTATTTGGATGCCAGTGCTCAACTATCCGTTGGGACATTTGTAGCGACGTCTTCGTACGGATTCAGAAAACAAAGTCTCACAGAATCCTTGTAGATTGTGTGCTACATTCATATCAGCATTTCTTTATTGGTGTCAGGCGGGGTTCTCCAGCTATGTTATCCGTTGGAGAAAGTGGGCTTCTTAGCGCTTGGCTTAGCCCAAATGTGCGTTGATTAAGTCGTTCGAGGGATCGAGCATTCCATGAAATCGGAAATACGAATGAGAGCTCTATCAATTCTAGAGCGAGAAGTGCACAAGCAACTCTGAAAAAAAGTAGAGAACGAGAGTTTTAGACGAGACCCACTGGCAAGGTACAAACGACTTCCGATGCTATCTCCGACAAGGGAAGACCACGTCATCGATGTCGGGCCAGAGCCACACTTTTTTTCTTTTTCTGGAAGCAGCTAATGTGGTCGAGGAGCGGAACAGATGTGTGTCCAAAGCCAACAGGTGGATTGATCCAGCCAAGCGGAGGATTATTCGTTGAATGGAGAACTAATAGTCCGATACCTTCGCTTCGAGTTGTCTTGCTTTTCAATTGCACCATGGTGCGTACTAATGCAACTCTCGTGCTGGTGTCGAATCCTGAATTTTGGATTCTGGATTTTGGACTAGGTTGCCTTGGATATGCATGGCACGTGCCCTCAATCAGAGCTGTTGCGGATTTGGTCAATGCCTTGGTCGATATCCTTCCTTATGCGTACCCATACGTACATAAGAGCAAAGCTTGAAGCCAAGTTTCTCTCTGTTCATTGTTCGTGCCCAACAAGGCGCGGAGATGTACGTGAATCCTTCTTTTTCCGCCTGGTTGCTTTCTGGAATGCGTCCACGGCGCTGCTTCAACAAATACTTCCCCGCACAGTTGCGGGTTTGACTCCGGCTCGGGGAGCGCCATGGAGGAGTACGACGACCTGATACGCGCGCCCGACGAGGGCGGCGTGGTAGACTTGAGCCACCAGGCATGGGTAAATGTGGACCTTACGCTGTTCGACTGGGCAGAGACGCTCAAGTCGCTGAACCTGTCGTTCAACAAAATATTCCAGCTACCGCCTCAAATCGGAAAGCTGACGTTCATGAGGGAACTCGATCTCACTAACAATGTTCTGGATACCTTGCCGAGCGAGATCGGCCTCTGCGTGCGTTTGAGAGTCATCAAAGCCGGAAGAAATCGAATACGGAGCTTGCCATCGTCGATCTCGGAGCTCCAACTTCTCGAAGAGCTCTACTTGGAAGAAAACTATCTTGTCCGACTGCCGGACACAATGGGAGCGCTTAAGTCGCTCCGCATTTTGCACATCCAGAGCAACAAGCTGGAGGAGATTTGTCCCGAGCTGAGTCAATGCATCTCCCTGGAGCAGGTGGAATGCTCCAATAATGTACATATTAAAAACGTCCCTCAGGACGCCTTGAGCAACACGACCTTGATGCTCTGGATTTGTTCACATAATTACGTTCACAAAAAGGCAGTGGAAGAGTTGGAAGACGCAAACGAGGATCTGGAACTCGCTGCAGAGCTTACAGACAAACAACAAAACCAGCTGAGGGACAAGCTAGCGGAGTTGGAGAAGCAGAATAATATTCTACTGCAAGAGCGGCCAGAGAAGTTCTTGAAGTTTTTGGCGTTTACGGACAACGTCAAGTCTCAGGTCAAGACCCGCGTGAAGACACAGTCCGAGTCCCAGACTTGCGTATTGCAATAACACACGCTCGCTCTCTTTCCATTTTGTAACTGAAGCCTTCTCCTGAACGAGAGTACAAGGGAGTTTAATATTGAACAGTACTGATTTTTAGAAAAAATTACTTTCGTCGTCACACCAACATGTCATGGGGCAGTTCATCATTCCCATTTGGTTCCACACAAGCCACCGTCACAACTCAGCTCTCGCTGCCGATCGCTTCACAGTCAAGCAGCAAAGCAAACGAATGTCTATCGGCCATATCAGTCCGGCACCTGCAAACGCTAATGAAACATTTGAAACTCTCACACCAAACCAGCCTCTTCAAGTCACGGCTATCATAATTTTCATTCTCAACAAGAGCAATGCCAACGCCATCTACGGAATCCCACGCACTCCAAACACGCAAAAAAAAGAAACAAACAAACAAAGAGAGAAACCGCGCACGTATACTGTCTTGGCTGCTTGGATGAGCATTGGAATGGACACACTGGCGACTAGCTACTTATCACCAAAGTTAATAAAATCAAGCCGAATGACCTTGCTTCACTGGACCTCCTCGGACGGATTGGGTATGCCCCAGCGTCGATAGCTCTCGGCGAGGTCCACCGGGTGGTACCACTCCGGGAACTCCAGCGTGGGGTTGAACCTGTAGTCCAAGAGAAGCTCCTCACCGTCCTCGATGTCCCGTAGAGCAATGAGCACTGCGGACTGGACGTAAACAGTCTTCTCGCGCAGCATAAGCCACCAACTGGGGGTGACGCCCGAGCTGTCCTTGTAGATGGCATTGGGAATAAAATCTCTCACATTCAACGTAATGTCCGGCGCACTGACGAATTTGTCCGTAAAATCGTACGCCAGTGCCATCACATTCGGAGTGTACCCTCGCGGCGGGTGATTAACCTTGTGCGCCACCGCGAACCAATTGGCCCTCTTGGACACGCTCCCTAGCCTCGCATTGAGCACAGTCCCATCATACCGCTGCATCGCGTGCTCGTTCCTGCGCCCGTTCTCCTCGCCAAACAGCTCCTCGTACGCATCCCGCGCCGCCTGCTCCCCTTGCGTTCCGCGCCTTCGATGAAACTCGTCCACGATGTGCTTCACCTGAAACGGCTGGTACGCCAAACCCGGGTACAGCGCCACCACCGTGCCTTTGCGCGCACCATTTCCTCGCACCACCACCCCTTGCCCCGCATTCTCCACCCCTGAAGCCTCCACTGCCGGGAAGAATCCCGCCATTCGAGTTGCCATTTCGCGAGCGTCCTCCACGCGAGCGCTCACCGCGTCCGCCTCCACATCCACATCCGCATTTCCCACGCGCACGCCGCGAACTTTGCGCAGGTCCGGCCCGAGCATTCTGCTGTCCTCTCTGTCTTCTCTGTCTTCTCTATTGTCGCTGTTCTCGGACGAGCAAGCTCGGAACAGCTGCCGCACCTGAGCGTCCACCAGAGCGTTCAGCGCGGCGGCGCCGTCCGGCGAGTCCAAAGCGCTGGAGGCAGCCGCCACCTTGGCTTCTGCATCTGCATCTGCATCTGCATCTGTGTCTGCGGCCGCCAATGGGTCGTCGCGAGAGGACAGCAGAGTATGCGCCACGCACCGGTCAACCCACTCCTGCACGTTCACAGGACGCCGGCGCCAGCGAGACAGAAGCCCGCGGAGCATTGCCTATTGCCTATTGTCGACTGTCTATTGTCGATTGTCGATTGTCTATTGTCTATTGTCGATTGTCGATTGTCGATTGTCGATTGTCGATTGTCCTTCGCCTTCTTTCGACTTGGCTTCTCCTCTCCGCGTCCGGGACCAAGTGGAGATGGGAGATGGGATGTGTGGGATGCATAGCAGATAGCCGCAGGCTAGGGACTATGCAGACTATGCAGGCGCTGTTTCAGGTCCGAGTTGATTGTTGCGAATTTGAAAGAGTTTGAAAGAAGAACGCAAACGCGCGAGTTGGGTCGAGGTCTTGGATGACTTGGAAGGTGGAGGGTGCATGCGGTGCAGAGAGATGGGTAAATTTGTTTTTGTTTCGAAATTAAGCGGTCAGTCGAGAAGTAGGGCGTGTGAAGGCGACTCTTTTTGAACTCGTGAGGAATGGGAAATGAGAAGTGGCGGCGCGCTTCTAGATTGCATGCGGGGAGGACGGCAAAGGTGGGAGATGATGGGTTCACTGTCAACCAGGGTTCTGGGTGATTTGCATCTCACAGTCAATCCACGTGGAAGACCTCCATCCTTTCATATCATGAGGCTCAGCGTGGAGTCGTGGGCCGCATCGATCAGATCCTCGAGGTCTTCCCTTTCTTTCAAAGACAGTCAAGATTTATCGCAGGCTGCGAGTCGCGTACTGCTGCTTGCACTCATGCGTGAGAAATCAGGTCCCAGTGCTATCGCCATGGTGAAGACGACAAAGGTCATTTCTAAGCATCGCAAATCCCACTCTTCCCTCCATCTCGAGTCAACACGCCCGAATATGGCTGCAAGTACTCTGCTTGAGTAGGAGAGAGAGATAGAGAGACTTTATGACCATCTTTCTTTTCTTTGGAGACGCGAAGAGCGGAGAAGTGGAAAAGGAACTATTGACTCTGTGCGAGTTCAAGCTACTTGACAAATGCTTCTTAACAAAAATCTGCGATCGACGGAGACGGAGACGGTGCGCTTTTATGAGCGAGTAGGTTGGTTCGAAACTGCACCGAGGAGCGGGGCCTGCGCGACCTCGCGAACGCCACCTCCAAACACTCTCTCAACGTCGCTGCGACCATCGTTGATATCACCTGCAAGTTGGCCTTCAGTTCCATCATCGTCATCATCGTCGTCGTCGTCGTCATCATCATCAATACCAGCAGTACGCCCAAATTCGTCCCTCCGCTCGGACTCGTTGACCGGGACAAGCGGGATCAAGAAAAACACAAACACCACTGATGCAAGCTGCAGCAAGGCAGTGATGAAAAACAAATGACCAAAACCATAGCGATCGATACTCATGCCCCCGAGAACCGCGCTCCCACTCCAATTGAGACGAGTGATACTCTCTACGCTATTGTATTTGGCTCTCCGGGCCTTTGGCACAAAGTCCATCAAAATGGCCTTTCTCAACGGGCGCGTGCAGTGCTGTAGCGTGCTCACAAAATAGATGGGGAGCACAACGTGCAAATCTTTAGGCCCGACGTCTTTGCCGTAATAAGCGAGCCCTGCGAGCCCGACTACGCTCAACGCACTGAGCCAAGCGCACACCTGTACCCTTCCACTGGACTTTGCCCACCGACCCGCGAACACGGACACCGCCGTCATAAAGATGGGCAGGGCTATATAGACGGTATTCAGGCTGATCGGCGACATGCGGAGGAGAGTTTTGAAATACAGAGGGAAGAATTTGACGCTCATTCCGCTCCCCAGGGCAGAGATCACATCGGAAGTGACGAGAAGAGCGGGGATGTGCTCCTGGCCAAAGCAGAGACATTTCGGTCCCATAAACCACGACCCGTGGTGCTGCAACACCGGAACCGATTCACTGGATGCAACTGGAAACGCAGTGCGCGCACTCTGTCGGCCGCCCCTCTCCTCGCTGACAGCATTTTCGTACCGAGCGCGCCACATGGAGTTGCTTAGAGACTCGCGCTCCAAGCCAAGCTCTCTGAGATTGCCATTTGACGCGCTTCGCTCAGTATAGCGACCCAAAGACCGCCGACGCTCCTCGATCCTTCCTCCCGCATTGCCTGCGTTACGTCCCATGCCCCTTCCTGTGCGCATCGGCGCATACGGGCTTGGCTGCATAGGGACAAAGTCCTCGCCGCTTTGCTGCACCTCGAGGACTTCATCGACTAACCTCTGATATCTGGTAGAGTTCCCTCCAGGGGTGGAAGGGATGTGGTGGGATTCGCTGTCCATGCCAAGAGCCCCATCGTCGCTGACGCAGAAGAGGAGCAGGACAGGAATGATGTTGATCGAGACACCTACTGCAAACACCATCGTGAGCCGCCGCCAAGTCCAATCGTTTCCAAAATGGACAAAAAGAGCAACGCAAATCGCTGGTCCTGTCACACTAGACAGCTGCGTGAGAGCAAATCTGACAGTATTGAATTTGCTTCGCTGGCCTGTGCGCACGCTGTCTGCAAACAGAGTGTCCAAGCTCGTGGCGGTCATTCCTTGGAAAGCTCCCATCACTCCAAGCGCGGCGGTCATCCACCAGTACCTTCCCATACCCGCCAACGGGCTGTCATCATTGTCCCCAAGCGCCTCCGAATCCTCTTCGCCCAACACATACGAAAACCACCATGGCTCATTGTCTGAATGGGACGTTCCCACAGTGCTATTCCAGACCAAAAACTCGCTGCTAGAATATTTTGCAACGTTACCGAAGGTTTCGTATTGCTGGTGCTTGCCCGGGTCTCCGAGCAGTGTCCAGAGCAACATTGCGCATGCAAGCAGTCCCAGCAGCCCGGCAGCTTTGAGCACGCCATCTCTGCGCCATTGGTCGGCTACAACGCCCGCCAACACAGCCGCCAGAGCCTGGGCCACGCCCTGAATCCCCTCTGCAGCACCAACCGCAGTGCTGGTGTTGGCAAGCTCTTTAAGATACACTGATAGAATTGTAAACGCCCACACTCCACGCGAAGCGCTGGACAAGAAAGAGAACGCCAACGCTAGCCGCACATTGCGATTCCATGCAGAGCGCCGCCGGCCGCCCATTTCTCTGTAAAACTATATATATACTCCCCCGCGACCCGCCCACTCCACCACTCCACCACTCCACTACTCAAGGGCCCCCGACGCCACTGAGCTGCTTCTATCTTCCGCGCAGACTCTTCTATCTCCTCCAAGGTAGCGCAGCCACGAGGCAAGACCAAGTACGCTGGACTGTGAGACTGCGGGACCGGTTAGAGAGAGAGACAGACAGACAGAGAGAGAGGGAAAGACGGAGAGACGGAGATCAGGGGAAAGGCGTTGCGCGTGGGCGAAGTATTGGCCGGAAGGAGCTGCGATCTGGGCTTTGTGACCTGCGACAAGACATCTTTGGTCGCTGAGTGAGCGAGCGAATGTTAGAACTACGTGTATATCGTATGTTGAAGCGCGTTTATCGACGACTGTGAGTACCGGTACTCACAGCCAGTACTCGTATTGATAGTGACAATAACATTGGTTGGCGGCTTGGGTGTCCGTCCAAATTTCTTCCGCCGCACGATGCTCGCCTGCCTGCCTATCTGCCTGCCTGTCTGTCTGTCTGTCTGCATGGCAGTGCTCACAAGTCCGTTCCAAGCTCAAATTTTTAATAGCCATGAAGATGAGATGAATGAAGACTTTGCAATGTGCGTGCACACAAGCAAAACTCCTCATAAACTTACTGTATAGCGGCGTTTTACGGTTTAGGAAAAAAGAGGGGCAGAGAAATGAGAAAAGGGGTTGCCCGCAGGCAGAAAGATGATCTATCATTAGAATTCAGATGGATTGGCTGATCAAGAATAAATGATGTGTCGCAGGTCAAGGAGTTTTCGGTGAAGCAAGTTAAAACTTGAAGTTGGAGTCGTCAAAGTCATCTTCGGCTGTCCCGGAGGACTGCTTGGAATTTTCTGAGGGATTGCCGGCCTTGGCTTTCTTCCGTCGTGGCTCCCCATGCTGTTCAGGGGCGACTATGTCTTCAGCTCGGTAGGTAGTGTTGCTTGCAAAAAATCCTGAGCCGACTTCTGTCTTTTCTTCACGAATGATTCTGTAGAGAGGCCGTTCGGGCTCCTCTTCCTCGAGTGAGCGTTTTCTAGCATCGGGGCCATTGCCCTGCGATTTACCTTCTTCAGAATCTTCGATACGTTTGTCCTCAGTGCCGTCTTGGTCGTTGTCATTATCGCTCTCTGCTCCGCTGCTGGCTTGCTCTGCCACTCCGTCTTCTTCTTCGTCGTCGTCCTCTTCTTCGTCGCTTTCCATAACACCCCACAGCGTCCTATCGACGGGGGTTTCGTCTTCTTGAGACCCGCTCTTCTTACTCATTCCAAATACATCACCGTACAGGCCGCGGCCAAACTGATCCACGGGAGCATTGCCCCAACCGCCAGGGTGAAGCCCCCATGATGCCCCGGGCGGAATAGGAGCGTTGACGCCAGGTATCTTGAGCCCGGGGAAGCTTGGTGGGGGGCCGATTCGTTGCATCTGGAAGAGCCATGGCGGCGGCCCACCCTCCTCCATTTCGAGGGCCTCCATGAGCGCTGCAGAAATTTTCCCAGGGACGTAGTTCCCTGTGGTCGCCTCATTCTCTGCGCCCTCATAGTACAGTTCGCCGTGGCGCTTGAGCGGCGGCTTAGTCTGGTACTTGAAGAACGCGTCATGAAGCACCTCGTAGTCTACGTCCATCTTGCCGAGCGAGGGATTGATCCTCTCTCTCGCCCGCGTGCGCGCCTTTGCATTCGCCTCCTGCTCGGCGAGCGCAGCTCGTATCTTGTTGATTCCTGTCTGAGCAATATATTCTGGCAGCTTGTAAGACACGCGCTCTTTTCCTCTCTTGCCCTGCAAGTACTTGCGAATGTTTGCCCAGTGCCTCGGCACCTGCACGGAGTTTGGGAGCGTTTTCAGCTGCATCAGCAGCAGAGGCGCCGGCGACGCCACGTCATGCGACTCCACCAAGTCCGGCCTGGCCACAATTTGCTTGAGCTCGGCCACTGTGAAGCGCCTCAGTTGCTTCTTCTTGCGTCTGCCCACGGCGTCCTCCAACCGCAGCTCCTCTTTGTCGTCCGCTTCGGGAGCATCATTTCCCTCTTTGGCGTTTTTCTCGTCCTCGTCCGCGAGCTGTTCACCGTCGCTGCGTTCGTCGTCGCCGTCGTTGTCTAATTCGACATCTCTCGAATCCTGCAGAAGCTGCTCTTTCGCCTCACGCTTTGCCCGCTCCACGCCGCTCACCAGCTCGCTCACCGGCGTGAACTTGCTCAAGATTTCTTGCAGCTCTGGCGCGAGCTCCATCCCCAGCTCCTCTGCCACGAGTTCTGCGTCCTGGCTTACGCCGCCATCCTTTCGCTCTTGCTGTTGCTCCTGCTGTTGCCCGTTCTCGTTCCGGCGTTGGCCGCCATTCTTCCCACCATCTCCAACTCCATCTCCAACACCTGCGCTTGAGCCAACGCCATCATCCTCTGCACGATTCGCGGCTGGCTGCTCTCCATTAGCTGCACGCTGTTCGCGACGTTGTTGCCGCCGACGCTGCCGTTTCCTATCGTTTTTGGACACCATCGCCGGCGCACAACCCAACTTCTCCCCACAGCTTTGCCACTCCGCCACTCCGCCACTCCGTCTGGCCACGGTGGCGCCAAGTCAGTCCAGCTCCGTCACTTTCGCAGAGCTTGTGTGCGAGGACGTGCGCGGAGGAGATCTGTGACTGCTGCTGCTGGTCTGTCTGTATAGTCTGTATGCACGACTATGGATAGCGGTAATCACAGTCAGTGGACTCACTTACTCACCTGTCTGTGCTCCCGTGTTCTTTTTTTAAGTGTTGCGAGAGTGGCCAGCTATCGAGATGTCGCTGTTTGGACATGTCTGGACATGTTTGGACATGTTTGGACGACTGGACGACTGGGTGACTGGATGACTGAACGACAAACACCGCAACGCGCAACGGCGGCGTGGAAGATAGTGAATATTGAAATTGCCATCACAAGGAGGCGTGAATGGGAATGGGAATGGGAATGCGAGCGGTGCCATGCTGCCCGGGTGCAGGATCGTGTAGAGATGGATGTGCGTATTTAAGAAGTGTCCAGCATGCTCGCCTGCTGAGTTGGTTTCGAGGTCTGGAAAGAACGTGGTCTCTTGCCGGGTTTCCGGCATAGGTACACCTGTTTCGTGTGGATTTTCTTGGTCACGAAGGAACTCGGCACCTATCGTCTCGATGACGCCATGTCGCATCTAAAGCCACGCGTTTAGCTTTGAGGTTTCACAGTCTCTGTTTGTGTTCCAAGTCCTTTGGCTCTGCAAATACGAATACATCTTCGCTTGATCATTGAACCAAACGTAAAATGGCTCTTGGATAGTGGAGAGTCAACGGTTATCTTTTAAAATTCGCACGAAAACCTTGGGGACAGGATTGGCCAAGTCGAAGACAGACACGAGAGTGGGTCATATACCCTTTCGTTTTGCTCGTCTGCGCGGTGAAGTCACTAGTTTCCTTGGCTCAAAACACTCTACTCTACGTTCACAAGAACCGAGAACCCGAATTGCAATCTTTCGGTTCCCCCATTTAATTTTGGAATAAAATACCTTATATATATCATTATAGAGACACATAATTGGTCTTAACATGAGACTATTTCAATGTTCACTAGGACTGGGTGTGGTTGGTACCTCTTCTCATCCTCTCCAAGAACCAAGAGCCAAGAACCAAAGGTCAATGCTGACTTCCAGGTTCGGGTTCTTTGTCTAGTAGAAGTAAAAAGACCTCGGAAGTATGGCTTCATAGTGCTTTACTGGACCTTCTATGACATATGCGTATCTAGGCAGAGGCAGTAGCACGATTTGAAACAAGGTAATTTCGAAAGTGAAATTACTCGCAAGTAAGTTCTGGTAGGGTGACTCGCCACTGCCGCCACCGAAATGTCCCAAGTTCACCTTCTTACGGAATCCCACCCCAATGTTACCAACTCCTATTTCAACGCTATCACACACCACAGACTGATCACGACTGTTTAACGTAGTCTAGCCAGATGCATTTATTCCCTCCGTCTATTCTCGACTAACCTCTCCGTAATCGCCATACTGTATTGGCTGTGAGTACAAGTGAGTACTGTACACACCTTGGTGACGGAGTGAAGAATGAATTTGATCTTACTCCGCTTGCAAGCGTATTCCGTCCGATGTTTTGTTTGAGGAGTAAAAGGAGGGCTTGGAACGGGAACAGGAAACCATACCAGCTCTCTTGGTATGTCAGCGACGAGCCAGCGAGTGCAGCGCGACACGCATGCAGTCGAAGGCTTCCTTTGCTGGATGGCACACGCCCTGTCATTGCTGGAGACCCAATTCCAGTTATTCCAAATGAATGGAAAATTCCTAAGTGGGGAAAGTAACGGAGACAGCACCCATCCAAGGAGCAGCAAGGTACTGAGTACTCTATGCCCGCTGTACCAGTGCTAATAACAAACGCTACGATGAGGACTGTGATCGGAGGAGGTAGTAACTGTAGGTAAGGCGTACCATGGACTGCGAAGGCATGAAATAGGAACTTTCACGCCGTAGTCATTCATATGCGTCGCTAGCAACGGAGAGGTATGATTGACGAAAGTTCGCCCTTCGCTTCCAAGTGCCGCTAGTACTGGCTACGAGCCAGTACTTCCCGTACCTTCACTGTAACTGCACAAGTTCGGAAAGAAGAAGGAGGCCGGGAGAAGGCAGAAAAGTTGCGTATTAAAAGGTACTGTCAATTCTCGTTTTCCAGTACGTGGGTGGCAGCTAGCGTACTGCGTAGGAGTGAAGTATGAGAGGGGGATTTTGTATTGATTGTTGAGGAGGAGAGAGAGAGAGAGAGAGGGAGAGCGAGAGTGCGTCTCCGATTAATTTGTGATTCGGAATTTTTGGAGCTTGGAAGCTTATTTGTTCTCCATGTCAATTCGCCCACGGACGGTGTGTCAGCATAGCCTGTCCTCACTGTCAGTTCAAATCTCTGTTTTCACAAGTTCGGAATCACAGTGCAGGGAGTTTTGTGCAATTTTGCTTTTCGACTCGCAGGGATTCGCTGTCAGTACAACGCCTAATGTCTCCAAAATCAGAATTTGGAATTTACAGAATTCAGAATTCGCAGTAAAAACGAAAGAGGAACAATCCCTTGGTGGAGCCTTTCAATGCGTGATCTACTGACAGCAGTCTGCAATCTCATAGCTCGCAAAAATTATACATCCGCGGAGGCCGACGTGCATGGTGAGCGCCCGTGCCAGCAGTGGAGCGGCCTCAGTCAAGAGTCTGAGTACGAGTGTCGCGAGTGTCACGAGAGTTACGAGACACAGAACATTTCCCGCCAGATTCCTGAATGAAGAAGGACATTGGTTGAAACTAACAGTTAGGACTGCAAAATTTGGACCTGCGGAGTTTATTTCTTTTAAATATTTGTCATTTGGAAATAGCTGGATGGAATTCAACTGTGATTCATGCACAGTCAAACGAGTTGGAAGCAGCTCGAGCTTTTCGATGTGAGGGAGGGAGGCGTATTCATACCTCACAGATCCTCACAGCAGCTTTTTTGCGCGCCACTACTCCGGACCGGTAACTGCTGTGTCGGGATTGTACAGCACGACACAAAATAGTACTGAACTCCGTACTCTGTACAGTAAAAAGAGCTCACGAGAGGAAAATTCTAAATTCTGAATTCTAAATTCCGAAATTGCGCATGTCGACCCTTCATTTTACCACTCATGTGCGCTGATTCGCGTTGAGAGACTGAGAGCGAGTCCGTAGTGAGCTCATCAACGACACCCGTGCATCTCACCTCGTGGCTTTGGAGACTCTTGGGACCTCAAGAGAGCCAATGCAAGCTGATTGTCCGTCGGTCGCAATTGGTACACATAATTTACTGTTCTGTTTCTCCACTGTCAAATTTAGAATTTAGAAAACTTCATCTGGTCAGGGGGTGCTTGCTACTCGGATTCGCAGGGCTAGCTAGAACACGTGTGTGGCGAAGAGCTAGTACTGGCACTGGCTGTGAGTACGCGTAAGCGGGGAAAAGGTACGATACCTGACGCTAGAGCGAACCATCGCCAAGCATCGCCAAGCACTCGGAACGAGTCCTCGAAATTCCAATGTCGCCTCTACAGCGGCAAGCTTGGCGCTGCAGTGTGCACATCTCCCGAAGAAAGAAAGCCATTGACTTCGAATCCAAGGCTTGATTGATTGATTTCACGACCGCCATGCAGCACGCAATGAGTTTAGGGGAAAAAGAAACTTTTCTGACTCCGGATTCACGTGTGTGACTTGCGATACTACTCAACAAGTCCTTCGATGTACTCTTGGACTAGTGTCGCAAAATAAGCAATATCTTGATGCCTCGATACAGCATTAAGATTGTTTATGAAACTCGCCTAGGTATTACCACTCATCTTCATTCATACAGTGTACCTTCTTCTCCTGACACGAGGAGTGGAATGGTATACAGTGGGATAGTGGCCCTCCAACCGCGCTATTGGAGTGGTAACTGCCACCGAAGCTTCACAGCATTCAGGCATACACAGAGATCGCAATTTCTACCTTTCCAAGGTCACTCCACTACCTTCCAGTTTCAGGAAATTGGGCTCCTCACACTCAGAACAGACCACGTAGTGCTGTACCGTAGTATAGCAATCAGACTACTAATGCTACCTCCCCTCCATCCTTGGTCGCGAGCTCGCAGTTCGGGATCTAGTACTCGACTATAATATAATAACAGTCCGCGCCACAAGAAACACTCACACATCTGACCAGATATTATAGTATACGGTAAATGCCTTTACCGACTCTTGTGGTCACACATGGCCACGCACCGAAATGTTTTCCTTCTTGGCTACCTTTCACTATCCGAGTCCTATCCACGTGGCGTTAAGCGCTGCAAAGTGTACTAGAGGTGCCAGAAGTTCTCCTACCCACCACTCTATGTAAAACGCATAGTGGAGAGGCAGTTTTACGGCAAGGACTCTTTTGCAGTGACGTTTCCGTGGCAAAGAAATTGGTCTCATGGCGCGGAGGCGATAGACCTCCACATATTCGAATGGATAGGCGCGGGCCCAAGAAGTTGCAAATGGAGCCACACGACGTGGGCAGCTTACTAGGTGCTGAGTATCAGTACTTGGTGAGCTTTCACCCTCCTCCTCTCACCTCAGAGGGTATACAAGGGAGTGCACCGCAGCGGAGAAGGAGAAGAAGGAGGGAGGAGGAAGCGGCAGTACCAAGTACGGGCCAGCTACTAAAAGCCGTAGTAGTATTGCAAGTGCCCGTGTTCGCTACATGGTGTTGGATTTTTGCAACTGCGTGAATTTGTTTACAGAATAATTTTTTGTTTTCACGGTCAGTTCGAAATCCAATACTAGCTCACTCTGAAATCTCTGAAAACTCGTTCTGGGCAAAAGGCGAGCCGCGTAAATTCGCAGGCAATAATTCTTTGATCAATCAATCGAAATGTTCTGAATTCTGAATTCTGAATATTCCAGCGTCTCCATACTTCACGATCGGTCACGTTGAACCAACAAATGCCTGCATAGGGAGCAAAAGGATGCGTACAAGTACTTCCCCTCCAATGTAAAGCTTAGCCATCTTAGTCCGCAGCATCACAAATGGCATTCGTTTTAAAAACAGTATTCAGAAATTCAGTATTCAGTATTCAGTATTTAGTATTCAGTATTCAGACTCCGAACGACGGTGATTGACTTTGTAATTCGGAAACGAAGGAAGAAGGAATTGTGTGCTTTTTCACATCAAGCTACGATTGAATGGATGGACGGATTAACATATTGCCCCATCTCAAACTCAACCAGCATGACTTTTTTCTGTGTGATCGATTGTGTTAGTTTTTTGTTCGAAAGAAAGACTCTGAGCATTGCACCCTGTCTGTGAACTGAAGTGACAAGTGCCCAGAGTATCATCTCCACACACAATGCGGTACAGTACTAGTACTTACCGAGACAGTGAGCCAAGCAAACAATTCTCTGCAAAATTATCCATTCCAAAATGAACGAGTCAGTAGCAGAGAACTAAAGTCTCATAGGCACGTATTTAGCGAGCATGCTACGGTATTCGCAGCTCGAATGACGGTTCAAGCCCTCGTTCTTGATCTGGCGAGCTACACTTCTCTGATAGAACTTCATAATTATCTGATATCCTTCACTACGACTGCCGATCGCTGCAGTGACTTAGAGGTACAAGGCCATACCTCCATGGTATCATATACTGTTAGAGTGCGGTGTGGGTCCTGCCGTCTACGTGGTGTGTGAAAGCTTATGCAATGTCCTAAGGCTCAATACTGTTTTTTCCTGGCAGTGATAAACCTTTGCCTAAGCGATACAGCACGAGGAGTAGCCGATACTACGCACCTGCCTTACTACCAAGGAGGAGGAAGGAGGAGGGGCTCGCGGAAGGAAAAAAAGCGAGAGGTCCTAGTCTTAGCTACCCCCGCGCATAACTCTGAACCAACAGAGGGGAAACAGGAGAGACACAAGAGCAACCCCTACCTACAGCACTATCCATTCACTAGCAAGCGTACGAGAGAAAAAGGAAAGAAGAAAATTGTAAAACCAAAAACATAAGAAGGAAAGAAAAACAACGCAAAAGAAAGCGGGAAGAGGAAGAAAAGGAAGGGAAAGGAAGGGACCACTACAACCTAGCTACACGTGATGGTAAGTGCCGAGTACCTCTACTCTACGGAGCTCCTTCACTAGCGGCCACATACCCAAAACCAATCGCGAATCCAATCTCTCTTCCTCTCTCCTCTCTCCTCTCTTCCTCTTTTCCCTTTCTCTCTCTCTCTCTCTCTCTCCACTTCTCTCTCTCTCTCCACTTTTCTCTCACTCTCCTCTCAGTCTCCCTCTCCACAGCCAACAGCAGCAGCAGCAACAACAACAAACACGCAAACAGAGGCAGACGGGCAACAAAGTACCGAGCTGCGCGACTGAAAGAAAGGAGAAAGGAGCAAGGCTTCATTGTGTGCGCGGAGTGTGCTGCGGGACGGGCAATTTGTCAATTTGTCAATTTGTCAATTTGGCAAGCGGGAAGTGGAGGTTGAGCAGTTGAGGAGTTGAGGAGTTGATCGTGCGAGTGCGATTGAGTGGGAAGTTGCTCGCGGAGAGCTTGCGGTGGCCTTCCCGGGAAAGTCCGGGTTGGGGATTTAGCAAAACGTCGTTCCCTAATTCTTCAGACAAGCGCGGCTCAGCAATGCAGATGAATCATTCGCTGAGCCCGACGCAAGCGAGCTTGCAAAGCATGCTGGCAGGGCATTCCAAGTTCTCTCTTGGCGGCATGCCGTTGAACCTCGGCGCGAGACCCCCGAGCGGTGCTTACTCTGCAAACTCTGCACTCAGTGCAATGCTCTACGACCAGCGCTTCGATGCATCTACATTCCCAAACTTTCTTCAATCGCAACTTGGCTCGCCGGCAGGGCTTGGGATCAATCGTCAGCAGAGCTCTTCGCCGCTCAGCGGGGATCTTAGCTTTATGCAAAAACAGTATCTGAACCAGAGTGCAGCTGCTATCAAAGCCGAAGAAGCGAAACGCTTTCTGGGAGAAGAGAGTCTATACGCCAGTGCAAGGGCCTCCATGGGGCGCGGACCATTCGGTCATCATGGGCTGACACTCGATATGCACCGAACCCCTCGTGCGCGAACCGGGTCGTTTCAGAATTCGGGCAACCCGTCCGGAGCATCTTCTGCTGCTGGCTTCGACCTGTACCCTGATGAGCACAAGCTAGCACGTCCATCTGGTAAGGTGAATGAAAAAAGAGCGCGTGAGATGCCATCCATGCCCCTCCACTCGTTCGGGCCAAACGGCGCTGCACCGTACAAGAGCGCGAGACTGAGCCCTCCCTCTGCCCCGCCTGCATTCGCAGATTTCTCAGGCTCTGGCGCGGTTGCAGTTTCGCGCGCGGAGGGAGCTCCGAGTGCCCCAAGTCGACGAAAGCCTGCATCGAAGGCCTCTGCCAAGAAGACCGCAACCGCCCCTCCTTCAGCTCCGCCTGCTGGGTCCGCCGCTCAAACTAAACTAGCTCAGAGGACATCCTCGGCTTCGTCCAAAGCAAGTGACGAGGACTCGAACGATCCGGACAAACGCCGCCAGCTTACATCCAAATACCGTGGCGTCTGCTGGTACAAAAGAACGAGGCGATGGGTCGTGCAGATCAAGGTGAATGGCATTCGAAAGCACGTCGGATACTTCAAAGACGAGCTAGATGCGGCTATTGCCTACGACAACGCACTGACTGAACTCTCTGCAATGCCTCCGAAGCGCAAAGACCGGAGTATGCCTAAACTGCCCGGTGAAGCGGAGGACCCTGTACCGGCTCCTGTAAACGCCGCCTCCTTCAAACCGCATTCCATGGCATCCGAACCTGTACCTACCATGAACCTCAACACAGCACACCTCAGCAGCAGCAAGCCTTCTGCGCCATTCACTATGACACAGTCTCCCACGGCCACTCTGCTTGAAGCCCCAAAACCGAAAACCGGAGCCAAAGCAGCACCGAGCCTTTTCTAGCCAGGCGGATGCCGCGTGGAAAATACAATTGTGAAAGACTAGCACCTGAACCTTGCACCTCTGACTCTCGTGAATTTCTATCTCTAGCCTCAGCCGCTCTCTGATGAGGGGCGGCTTGGTGTGGACTGACATTGACGTTGTGACCTTTTGTTCTCTACATTTGAAGGGATCTTTTGTTTCGTGAACAAATCGAACGGATTGCTAATATGAATTCTATCTTCTTGTATGAGCTTCTTTCTACTCTTCAACTTTTACCATTCTTCTGAACTTGTGTCTCGATGAGACGCAGAACAGAAAAAGTCCACTCTGGGTGAATGTCTCGCTTGCCATCTCTTTGCAGTGATTAAGCCATAGGCAGTGGCAACTCTCGAGCACGAAGGAAACTCTGCCGAAGACGGGCGTACTTTGGCCAGTATGTCCGAAAAGGAATGGTTACATCTAAAAGTTGTCTCTCAATCAGTTTTAAGGTATATATAAAAAAAGGAACACATTGCAATTATGCACGAAGGTGATGGTGAGGGCGAGGGTGAGGGCGGTGGCGCGGGATGGAATGGAGTGGAAGAAAAGATTGGGCTGAGCAATCGGATATCCGAGCATCCTCAACGTGAGTGCGTTTATTTGCTCTCAACAGTACCAACGCGGTTCTCCTCGAGCTCCTCCTCTGAGGGCTTGAAGAACTTGATGCCAACCCAGACCATGATGATGGATCCGATGGTTCCACCGACGATAGCTGCAACGAGAACTCCGGTATCGGCTCCGCCCTCCTCCTCGAGGTTGCGTCCACGCAACTCATTCGCGTAGGTAGTTGCAACGGTCATTGCCGCGACGACAGCTGTGGCAGCCTTCATTTTGCTTTTCTGTATCTCGTAAACTAGTCGTCAAAGCTTGCTTCTCGCTCTGCGTTTCTTGGAGTTTGGGGTCTGCAAGGTCCTGCCTGGAGTGTCAGCAAGCCATTGCACAACATGTGAGATGGTTGAGTTGACCCCCTTGCTACCACACTGCACCGTCCATGCCAGAGTGTGCTAATCGTCCTCCCCTTTTTGAGAGAGCACCTTGGCTGTGGAAGGCGGCGGCTGTGAGGGTAACGCGTAAGCAGCGAGAACTCGATTGGTGGGAATGTCTAGAATGTCTCACTCAAGAATTATCCGGCAAGCAAATTGCAAAATTTTGGGGCGTTGCTCTTCTTCTGTATCTCTCAGATCCATTTGTTCTCAGAAGCAAGAAGAAGAAGAAGAGGAGGACGAGGAGCAAGCTATGTGGCACTCAAGGAGTCATATTTGCCATCAAGAATAGCTACTGACGACTGGCGTGACTCCTGTTCTCGATGTCCTTCAATGCCGCCGTCGCTGTCAGCCAGCTCTTGAGAGCAGCTAGCCACGACCACGAGAAACTGCAAAACTGCAGAGCAGCAACTGCACTCTCTTTCTCTCTCTCGTCGACACGCACACACACTCACACATCGAAAAGAGGAGTTGTGCCAGGAGCTCCTTCTCCTCGGACCAAGTCCTGCCTTCGTTTGCGCTAGCGGTCCAATTATCTCTCAGGGTGTGCGGCCGAAAGGACTCTTCGTTTCCTCTGGTTTCTTGCACGAACATCTGAACTCTGAACTCTACAATTTGCAGTGCGTGAGCCTTGAGACCGAGCCTCTGAGTGGGGAATTGCGACCGGACAACTAGAGCTCTTTAGACCGAGAATGCAGAGACCAAAGCTTCGCATTCCAACCCCTCACCCTTCGTGAGACTGCTCTAGAATGCAATTGCAATTTCCACCTCTGTAGTACTCTGTACTCTGTAGTAGCACCCGACTGCGACCGCGAGCATGAACTCGGGAAAAGATTGCAATCTACTTGTGAGCGCTTTATTTACACAACGAGTCCGCAATGTATTCTGTCTTGACATGTGATAACTACTTCTCGTGCGCTGTTCTGCTCACTCGCTTAGTCACAGTCGATCTAGACTAGAACCACGCCTTGCAAGAGGGAGGAAGGAAGGAAGGAAGGAAGGAAGGAAGCGACGCGTTGACTTTCGGACCTGCCACCATCACGCTCCTCGGCTTCCTTAGCTAGTTCTGACATGCTATTCCTGAACGCAGCGTTCCTCGCAGAAAGAGCTTTCGTCCGCCTTGTTGTTCGTCGACTTTTTTTTTGCCCTTGCAAGCCCCAGTGACTGCAGCACCATGCAGCACCAGTCGCTGGCAATTTGGTTGCTTACTTTCTGCCTTTCTTCTTTTTTTGGTGAAATACTAAACAGATAGCACTGCTCGTATCTGTCGAGTAGCTCAGCTTCGCCCCGCTCCGCGAGATGGTTTCCTACACAGGACATGATGACATGATCGATTGATCGTCTGTCACTCGAGAGTAGAGGAGTAGAACAGTGTGCTAGTGTGTGAGTAGTGCAGTGTTGCGAGTGTGCAGCTTCTCGGCATGAAGGAAGTTAGATGTGGTGGTGGGTTTTCTCTCCTTTCTCCTCTCACTGCACTCGCTGCACAAGATGCGCCAACTCTCCTGTCCTCAACGCCTGTCCGATGCAAAGCATTTCGTGCCAAGCTTAGGACAGGACTGTGAAGTGAAGCATCCGGGGCGTGTCAAGACTGTGGAGAGCAAGGAGCACGGCTCACATGCATCCGAGTCTGTCGAAATTCGAGAAATTTCGAGAACAGAAAGGACCTCGTCTACCGTCGAGCCTATCACGACGGCGGCCTTGTGCAGTTGCATGTCGACGAGTCTCGGTTGCCAGGCAAAAGTGCCGAGCTCCATCGCGCGCAAATCTGCGGTTTTTTAGACGCTCCGTGCTCTGTGTCTTCTGCGACAACACTCCCGCGAACCATGCGGATCATGGTGTCCATGAGCTCAACAAACTCAATCGTAAATGCGTCAAAACGCCAAGATTGCAAAGCCTGGCACCTTTGGCCGCAGTAATCATTGGAACGCTGGGACTTTTTCCTTCCCTCATCCGCGCCAGCTCCGAGCAGGCGGCACTCAACACTCATACTCACTGAGAGAGAGACCTCACCGATGGGAGTAAACAACAATAACATTTAAAATTACTTGCAGTGTTTACATCAAACTTTTCACTGTGAGCCATCAGACCGCGAACTCATGCGACCTTTTCCCTTCGCAACTTCGCTTTTGCTTGCTCTCGTTCGCAGTTGGGAACAGAATAGCAGACTAACGCACTCACGGACGAGATCAAGGATAGCAATAGTGCACACCGTGCGCCGGATGTAAAAACCACCTACACGAAAGGTTACGACAGCGAGATTTGTGACCCTTCGAGCCCTTTCAAGAGGGTCTTAGGCTCCTTAGGCGACGGTTTGGATTTACTGTTAGAGGATGCTTTATCATCTTGCTTGTAGCTCAACATATCCTTTCTTTGTTTGAGAGCTTTGTCCCGCTCATGCCCCTGTACTCACCGTCAGCACATGTGTTGGGCTGGCACAAAACCGAAATTTTAGAAGCACGGATGCGAAATGCATCGGGTTTTCTGGTTCAGGTGTAAAAGATCGACTCTGTCAAGCAAGCAGTCAACCGAACCCCACGAGTTGCGGGGGTTACTAAGAAGTGTTGGAGGGAGATGAGTACGGACGTATGGGCTGTGACGCCCACAAGATGTGCGATTCCCCTCGCGACTGCGGATGACTGACAGTGAAATGAATGTCCTTGACGAGAAACTGCGGTCAATACTTTCTATGCTCACCACGGCCAGTGATCCAACTAATTAGACTCTTCTCAAGACCGCACCTAGCCTATCTTTCGATGTCTTCCCAACCTGCAGGTTTCGCTTGGAGAATTTCCATACATTTTCATGAACAAAGATATCACAGGTCGCCTCAATTTTATGAAAGGTCAGTCTATTGAAAACACGTGCGGTTGTGAATTTCAACGTATTGTCAATCAATCAAAATAACGATCAATTGGGCCCGACCCAAAGCATCCACAGAAGTTCTAAAGGCATCATGTCTGTGCGCTAGGTGGTGATACAATACATCGATGACACATCAAGCTAGGCTAGACGAGAAAAAAGAGCTGCATTCCCATGTTCATAAATTCATAATGAACATGAACAGGACGCGGCTTGTGGCATCCAGAACCAGCTCAGCACGAGTGTTGAAATTGGAGAACTGGAGACCGTAAGATTTCTCAACTTACTCTCATCTGCAGCGCGACAAACTTAACTTTCTCGAGAAAAGATCAGTCTTGCGCTTCCTGCAGTGATCTTTCGGAAAACAACGCACAAGTTGTTTGCTCGCTCTGCGATCTCAAGGGCCCAGCAGCACCCTTGCAAAACGGAATGTGCCATGCTTACAACATGTTGATGCATGATATTGCATGATGGGTTCATGAGATGGACACTAGCCTTTGCCTCTAATGACAATTAGCTGGTACACACCGAAGCGTTCTCTGCTCCTCTGCTCATTTATGGATTTCTAGCTCTTTGCTGCGGGCACATTCTCCTCTTTTTTTTCTCGAGCGGCGATACACATGCCCTAGTACGCAGGGTCCCGCCGTTTTAGCCAACTTCAAAGTCAACTTGCCGGCTCTTCATACCGGGAAGCTTTGTACTCTCAGATCGCAAATGGCCGAGCTTCAAGTCCTGTTCTGACAATTCAGAGCCATTCTTTTTGAGCCGAGACCGCCTCGAGGCGCACTGCGATGCACAGTGCTGCCACTCCAATCCTAGTCTAACCGCTAACACTTACTGCTGTAGGTGTGGTACTGTGGTCTCTGTAGCACGCTACGGCACGAGCACTAACAACGCCAATAGCTGTTCACTAATCGTGCCAACGAGCGTGACCAGTGGTACTCTATCACTACCGAATACTCTAAATTCTTCAGTATTGCTCTGGTGAGGGAAGGGCATTAACGACCAACTAGAGAGCAGGTAAGGAAATATGAAGACTAGCTCAGAGGAGAGACACTACCTTTGATAGCTAGATACGCTAGTAGAGCTCTCCTGGCATTCGTAGGTATTCGTAGAGAGAGAATCACACGCAGAGAGTAGGTGCTCTAGCTAGTCTCTAGCTAGAGTAGCTACTGATAGTACAGCCAGATGTGTTATAAAGTTGCGGTAACGGCGATCATGATGAAGCGATGGACGAGATGGATGAGATGGATGGCAGGCTGGGAAGAGCGTTTGAAGCACGTGTTTGCAGTGCATATAGGCAGGCTTCCACGGTGGAAGAGCCAAAACGCACCAGTCGATTAACAGCACACATTCACACATTCACGCATTCACGCATTCGCTGGGCGTCGAGCAGGTCGAGCGCAGATGAAAGTAAGGGTGCAGTGCGCAGAGACTTCGCGGCTGTGCGTGGCTTGGACGTTTCGTGACCCGTGGTACGAGCATGTGGAGCGCGCTCTGGAGAAGATCGGTGCCTGCCAGAGGGGCAGATGCGGGTCGTTGGAAACCGTGCGCATGGAGGAGTCGCCGATAACCGTGAGGTGTGAACACGGCCATGAACATGCCATTCCGTTCTGGGTGAATCAGTCGCGTTCCAAGCTCAAACACGAGAGCGTGGAGGCTTCATCAAGCTGCTTTACTGTCAAATTGTATGTTCTCGGAGAAGAGATCGATAGCGCGGCTGATTACCCTTCGTCCTCCTCGTTTCCGAAACAAAACGACACTCTCCTGTACACTATGGCGGACATCAGTTTTCTCTTTTGGTACCTCGAGTCCAAGCACTTGCTGGCCAAATACAAAGGCGATTCCGGCCTCGTGCCCGAATCTTATGCGTTGTCTTGGGACGCGTCCGCTGAATACATAGATAGTGAGTTTGGCAGGCAAATCACGAGCGAAGAACCTTATGTTCTCAAACGTGACGGCGGTTCGAGTGGCTATGACGTGCACTTTGTCACGGACGTCCAAGACGTGCACAGGCTGATGCAGCAAGCACAAGAAATGGAAGAGGCGCTTCCATTTCTGGAGGATCGCGCCGTCGCGAACTGGTGTATACAAAAATTTCTCTCCGACCTGATGACTCTTCAGCATCCTGACGGCAACCTTCCCGAGGCTCGACACAAATTCCACATTCGTACGTACACTGTGTCTGTGGGCACCAGGGTCTGGATGTACAAAACTTTCGAAATTCGTCTCGCACAAAACCCGGTTGCAGCGGAGGACTCGCTCTTTGAAGACCTTGGGCAGCACTTGACGAATGGTGCAAACTACAACGGGGCAGGCCGCCGATATTTGTCCACGGAGTTTTCCGAGTTGGACTTTTTAGAGACCGCGATTCCGGAATTCCTTTTGCAGCTTATCGATCCTGAGCAAGAGCCTGACACAAGCTCTGAAATTGGCTTTGAAGGCTGCAGGGAAACAGGTTGGCGCGACTTTGATCAGTATCCGGCTGCTGCAAAGCAGAGCCTCTCCGCGTGCTCCATCATTGGACACGATATCATGGTTGATTCTCAGGGGAGACTGTTCCTCTTGGAGAGTAACCACTCACCCAGTGCTCCACCTGCAGATTTGGATGATCCTCAATTTCTAGCCCATCTCGACACCCTTATTAAGGACCTGTTCAAGTTGTTGTTGGCCCCAAATGCTGATCATGAACCTTTTCTCCACCTGCTCTAGCTCGCAGCACGCGCCAGCCCCTGATTAGCAAGAGGCACTTCGTCCGTCGCTTGTTGACGAACAAGAGTAGTCTCGGGCCACTGCCCCGAAAAGGGCAGTAACAGCTTCAAATCTTTATCGAACTTACTGTTAGTGACCGTAATCAATCATGTTTATTTCCACAAGCTCGTCTTCTCCGACGAACGTCTCGAGAATCATTTAACCTCATCCGCCCGTGCTTTTCAGCCGAGCGCCTTGATTAAAAAGCTCCGCTTACCATACTAAAAACTTGGGCTCTCAGTCAGAGATAGTCAGAGCCAAGTATGTGCTCGGCATTGTACTAATTAGAAGTCCAACTCTATTTATCTTGGACAAACGAAAGACGGAGCCGCAAGAGCGTTCGAACGGCACTTGGGTCTTCGCGAGCATGAGCAGATGGGCGGGCTGAAGCTTCTCGCGTTGTTCCTGCTATGTTGCTGTGCTCGAGGCGGCTCGAAAGAGGCTGGTACGGAGGCAGGAGGAGCGGCGGAGGCAGAGGCAGAGGCAGTTTTTGTGCGTAGCTCGGAGCGCGGAGTCCACGACAAAGATCTGCTGGAAGCGCTCTCGGCGTACCAGTCAGGGAAGGCGGAATTGGCGGGCAGAATTTTCGCCCGGAAAGTTGAGTTGGAGCCCAGGAACGTGGACGCATGGCACGTGTTCGGAGTGGTGGACCTGCTGGAGAAAAGGGTTGCCGAGGCGGTGGACAAGTTTGAATTGGCAACCCGATTGGATGGAACAAGAGCAGACATTTGGTCCAACCTTGGCGAGGCGTATCGGCTCGCGGGTGAGCTTCCTAAGGCAATCGCGGCGCTCAAGAAAGGCCTCGAGCAATCAGAAACGCCTGAACTTCACCTCAACCTTGGGACTGCACTCGAAGATATCGGAGATGCAAGCGGAGCACTGCAAGCATATCATCGCGCGCTGGCGCGAGCGCATGACTCTGGCAACAAGCGCATGGCAGAAAAGATTGCCAACGCGTATGCAAGGATAGGAGCGTCCGAGCTGGCGATAGAGACTTCCCTGACTTGGAGTGACGGGCTCTCTGGAGTATGCAGCAGCATGCTGGATGGCGGTGTCCGAGAAATTAGAGCAAAGAACCTTAATTCAGCAGAGCTCCAGCTGCGAAGCGCTCTCCAGTGCTTCGAATTGAAGCTTGACCGCTTAAAAAATGACGTCGACAGGGCTGAAGAGAACCACATAAAGTCTAGACAGGCGACAGCCCATTGTCTGCTTGGAACTTTGTACTTTAGTTTGCAGAACGACTATATTCGCGCTGCGCAAGAGTATTCTAAGGCACTGAGAATCGACGCATCACACGCTCTTGCACACAACAACTATGGCTCCCTCCTCTGGCAAATGGGGTATGAGCAA
Source organism: Parietichytrium sp. I65-24A (assembly GCA_012862575.1). Classification (NCBI taxonomy): domain Eukaryota; class Bigyra; order Thraustochytrida; family Thraustochytriidae; genus Parietichytrium; species Parietichytrium sp. I65-24A. The sequence goes on from BLSF01000025.1 coordinate 356,944, forward strand.
GAATCAATGTTGCATCTTCATGAGGCGAGTCGCCTAGACCCAACGATGGCTGAGCCAAACGTGAATCTCGCAAACTCGTACTATGAGTTTGGCGATATCAATCTCGCAAAGAAGCATTATAAGATCGCAATTTCTAAAAATCCCGGGCTAGAAGCGTCATTAAGAATGCGGATGCTCTCTTTGACGAGGCCAATTTTACCAGCATGTACCAGTCGACAGAACTGTACAAACGTCTGGCGAGTGCCCATCGGTAAGGTTGTAAAGAACACTATGAAGCTTGCGATGGACGCACAAGTTGGCAATAAACCTTGGCTAATCGAAGATCCAGTTCACCATGTCGAGCGGCTTCCATTCTTCAACGTGTATCAAGGCGAAAACGAATTCTTCTTCCAGGCAAGAGTACATCGTTTATACATGGCCACCATGCCATTCATCCTGTCGGAAGAAGCTAACGCGCTTCCAGCTTCGCCATCCTGTGACGCGTTGCTGACTGGCCAGGCGCCATCTATAAAGGTTGGTTTTGTCTCCAAGTTTTGGCACGATAATCATCCACATGGGCAGCTCCTCGCAGGTGTCATATCCGGCTTGCGACAACTGCAGCGCGTAGACAAGGTCTACGTTCTCTCCATTCCGAACCCACGCGGGGGGCCATCAAAGGACCTTTTCGATGCAGTTGGCGACCCTGAGAGAGTTGTCGACCTCAAAGGTGGGCTAAGTGGAGCAATGAAAACCATCTCAGCGCTTTGTTTAGATGTCCTCATTTACGCGGACACAATGAGCGAACCGGTCTCACACTTTCTGACCAACTTTCGCTTGGCTCCTGTGCAAGCCTCTTTCTGGGGCAATCCGATCACGGCTGGTACAAGAAACCTTGACTACTTTATTAGTGGAGATTGGATGGAGCCGGGTTGTGCTGCCATCTGGTGCTCTCCGCACCATGCCCCCCACTACCATGAGCAGCTGGTGCGTCTCCCCGGGCAAGCCATACATTATCGTTCCATCAACGTTCCAGCCAAAGCGAGAGCAGCGGTGCAACGAAAGAAAGCGAACTGCATGGAAGCTAATAGGGTAGTTTTCGGCGTCTTACAGAGCACTTTCAAACTTCACCCAGCATTCGACCTCGTACTTAATCGCATTCTCGATGCAGTACCCAACAGCGAAATCTTGTTCTTGGAAGGCAGGAAAGCTAATTGGACTGTGCTTCTGAGAGAGAGGTTTCTTCAGACAATTCCCCTGGGTGCTGGAAGGATTGCCTTCTTGCCCAGAGTATCCTCCAGCGAGGAGTATTTCCAGCTTTTGGCAAAATGTGACATCATTTTGCACCCTTTCCCTTTCGGAGGTTCGAAGACCTCTCTCGACGCGCTTCTTCTCGGCCTTCCACTGGTTGCCATGAATGGCGCTTTCCTTCGTGGAAGAATGGCTTTTGCGTACTTGAAGAAACTCGGACTCACACACTTCGTGGCAAATGACGCGGACCACTACGTTACTATTGCAACTCAACTGGCGCGAGACTGTACCCCGCGATTGTCATTCATGACCGCTCTGAACTCTGCGGCTGAGGACACTCTTCTGAATGACGAATCTGTCGTGAAAGCATGGGAGCAATGGATGCTCAGAGCAGTAGACTCCGCGCGACTAGAGCTAAAACTCAGCGAACAGATTCGCATTCTGAAGGGTGAGATCGGAAGAGCAAATAACTCTGGCAATTTGCATGGAGCGCTGCAGCTGTCGCAGGCTATTCTTGGTCTTGGGGCCACGGATACAAATACATTGAATGACCATGGAGCAATTCTCAAGCAGCTAGGGCAGCTTCAACCAGCTGTCGAGTATTTCCGTCAAGCAGTCCAAGCTAATTCGCGGAATTATGTGGCGTTAAACAATCTCGGAGTGACTTACAATGAAATTGGTGACCTCGACATGGCCGAAACGGCTTTCAATGCTTCATACAACAGTAATCGCACGTACCCGGGTGCCGTGTACAATCTTGGCAAGCTTCTCGAACGGCGAAACAGGACAGATGCTGCCTTCGGGCTGTATGCTTCGTATCTCAACGTTAGTGCTTTGGCTCCTGTTGAGCGGGCTGCTGTCCTCATTCTGTCCCTGTTTCGCTTTAACTCGGCCCAGAGTAAGGAAGTTGCTGGGCAACTCGATGAATCTTCAAGGAGAAAGCTTGCACACCTTCAGAGCGCTCGTCAATTTATTGAAATTGCCAACAGTGCAGTCCAGCTTATGGATCCCGCTGACTTTAACTTTGCCCAAATCACACACCAGTTTCTTGTCGCCGAAACGTGCCAGAGTATGACGGTGACTAGGATTGCAATCGTGACGCAGCTCTATCATCCAATGATGCAGTCCCGACATCTGGATCTCTACTCTGCGTTCACTACGAACCTTCACAACGATTACATACAGGAGATTCACCTACTGGCTGAACCTGGATTTAACTTGGCCGACTTTTGTCAGAAAGGTAGAATATTGTCTGATGGGCCAAGCTGTACAGATGCACTGATAAGAGAGAAAGTCGTGTTGAGAAAACACCCCGGTCGGATCACTTTTGCGGAAGGGTTCGCCTACATCAACGCGAATCTTGCGGGGAAATATGCCTTTCTGGTAAATGCAGACATTGCTTTCGATGACTCTCTTTCTCGCCTGCCTGGCCTTATGCCTCAGGGGCGACACATGCTTGGGCTCTCGAGGTGGGAGCGCGACGCGCACGGGTCGTGGTATTGGGCTCCGAGGATCGATTCACAGGATGCTTGGGGTTACCTGCCGCCCCTTGCAATTGACTTGTCGGAACTCAACATAGAGCTTGGTCGCCCGCGTTGCGACAATCGCGTCGCCAGCGTACTTGAAAAAGGAAATGTAACCCTCATGAACCCGAGCCTTGACATTCGTATCCTGCACCATCACAGTTTTAGGGAAAACACAAAAACATCACCAGTACCTGGAGATGGCCAGGTAATTCTGCTGGAGTTGCCGCGGTTTACCTCACTCTAGCTTCGGCTTTGTTGCCAACGCGGGATCAGTAAAATATTAATTGCGCTTTTAAAATTAGATTACTAATATTGCTTTGACTTTAAATCATTCTTCTCTATACAAAAGCACCTGTTTTCGTCAGGCCCTCGTGAGCGTGCGCACTCAGAGATGGGACTGTGGGCGAGAGTCGCCAACCCGCGGCAGGTCATTCAGCTCGCGGACAAGCGCGTCGGTTGTCACCTGGCGACAGAAGCCGCCGAGCTCTCGCAGAGCAAACTCATGTCTCTCCATCGTCAGCGTGAAGCACGCATCTGTCACCACAGTCACCAAGTATCCCAGATCGCATGCGTGCCTCACTGCAGAGGACACGCACTGATCCGTGAGCATACCGACGATAACGAGCTGCCGCACGCCGAGGTTTCTTAGCACATAGTCAATGTTTGTGGACACGAACACGTCGCAGGACGTCTTGGGGATCACCATTTCATCTGCAACGGGCCGCACGCGCTCGTCCACTTGCGCATCAAAGCAGCCTTTCGGCAAGTTGAACCCGGAGATCTTGTAGTCCAAGCTCCTATCGCGCCCGTCCTTCGTCAGGCTCTCGATCACCGTGAACATCACCTCCACCCCGCTCCTCCTCGCTGCTGATTGCACTCTCGCGATCTTCTCCACGAACGCCTCGCGTCTGGCCGCGTCGGCAGCCGGCAAGTCCCCGTCGTACAACACGCCGCTCGGAGCGAGGCTCCCATTCTGCACGTCCACAACAAGCACGGCGCTCTGCTGCGAGCGCAGCGCCACCTCCCGCTCCTCCGTCCTTGGCTCGTAGCTCGCCATTCTTGCCTGCTCTCTTCGGCGCTTCCTCTCTTCTCGCGAGCGCCGCCAGCTCAACTCTGAGCTCAAGGTCCACTTATGTCCACTTATGTCCACTTGCCAAGTTCAAGTTCATGATGAACATTGAACATCATTGAACAACAAGTTCAACGTGTTGATTGATTGATTGATTGAGATTGAGATTGAGATTGAGATTGAGATTGAATTGAACTTGAACTTAAACTTAAACTTAAACTTGAAACTTGAACTTAAACTTGAAACTTGAACTTGAAACTTGAACTTAGTGACTTGACTTGAACTTAGTTTCAAGTTTCAAGTTCAAGTCCAAGTTGGCGGCGTGGTGAACGGATATCCATTGGACAACATAGACAACTTTTTTGTTTCGGTCCGTGGCTGGCGAAATGGACTTGGCGTGAGCGCGGACAGTCGTAGTTGGTGCGAAGGAGGAGCATCTTGGGCTGCTGTGAGGTCTTCGTCTTGCGTTGCTGCTCCTGTTCGCATTTAACGTGGGTGGGAAGTTGTTTCGTTTCCGTGCGCACAGCTCATGTCTTGGGGTGAGACGTCCAGCCGCGAGGCTTCACGATGGCGGCGGGATGTACGAAGAGAGGCAAGGTTGCTCCGTTTTGGACGGCCAAGCGCCGCGGTGGTGCGAGAGAATCGACAGGTGAGAATTGAAAAAGGTAGGGTGAACGGAACGGAATGGTTTTATTAGATTCGTGCGAGCGCTTGACTGTGCAATGGGCGAAAGGCTCCGAGAAGGCTCTCGCGTGAATGTCCATATGAGGACCTCTGCAATGGCCTCTGGCCAAAGGGCGGAGCTAACATGTCTCTCGGAAGTCTTTAAATGAGATGGGAGCGTCGCTCCTGACGGTCGCCAAATGGAGAGAGGGGTGATGCGGGCTCTCTTCGAGGAACCAGTTGTATAAGTTGCGCCGATTTTTTCGTGGTTTCAATGCTTGCTGACCAAGTCAAAAAAGGCAGAATACGAGCGCTGATCGCCCCTGCCGCACTGCCGAGAATTACTTGAGTGGAAATGGCCCTGAATGATTCTGCGAGGTGGAGGTCGGCTACTGAGGGACGATCATGTTGTTGCGCACAAGCACCGGAACCTCGCTTGCCAGCCACGGAGCAAGACCGAGAGAGAGCAGATGGGCAAGGCCAAACTTTGGAGAGTTACGGACCCAGAGCGGCTGGAAATGGGCTGTGAGGCAGATTTTCCCTCCTCTGAAAAGGTAAACATGACATGTTAGCTTGCGGCTGTCAATTCAAGTGCCGTGTGTATGTGAGATTTCGGTACTTCCGCGCAGCTTACCTGTACATTTTTACTGTCTTGCCGTCGAGCTCTGGCAGTCGAAGCTCCGGCGGAGCCAGGGGGTAGCTCACAGGAATGTCGAAGCAAAAATCGAACTCAAATTTCACATTCTCGTGAAAGTACCAGCATTTTCCTTCCCACCTTCACAGAGCACACGAACACGCGCAGTTAGTAATGAGCCTATCACATGACGCCATGAAACCCGTCAACTCTACCTGGCCATGACAATGATGTCAGTGCTCTATAGAATACGTACTTCGTTCCAGCCTCGTTCGCTTTAATGGTGAACCAATCCTCGTCATTATCCTTATTTGCGCGAACGTATTGAATCAGTGCCCGATACTCCTCTTTCAATCGTTCCGTCCACTCCGCGTCACGCGGGCCTGCGCGGATCTTGAGCAGCGGAATTCTTTGCACGTCAGCTTTCGTCTTCTCACTATACGCATCGTCCATTTCGGCAAATCACTCCGCTAATCTTCTCCCAAAACCTGCACAGAGTTGACGATCGCAGCAAAAAGAAACCTGCGTTGCGAGCTATACACACAGAACAGCTAGTCCCTTCTTGCACCCTGTCCACCTGTCAAGACCAATACAACTAGAACAGTGAGAAAGAGTGTCCTCGGTATAGTCGCGTACGACAAAGTAGTCCTCGCTCTGTGTACTCGAGTACAGTGCTAACCCTATCGAACTCATAGCGGCTGTCCTGCACACCGAGGACCTAACCAGCTGGGGAATATAGAGAATAATGATTGATCGTGAACAAAAGGGAAGACAGTGTGCGCCAGCTGGGTGAAACTGGAAAATGAAAATGTCTTTTTCTTCTCTTGTTTTGCCTCTCTTTCGTTTTGCTACTCAGTACTGACTGTGAGTACTGAGTACCGGTACTGCCATCGCCATTTGCATCATTTTTGCATCGCCGAGAGAGAGTGAAGAAGCGATCGCATCGTATGCGGATTGCGTCGCATGAGCGAACAATACGATCATAGAGCGCACTGTCTCTTACGAATAAGTGACTGTGAAAGAATTATCGCATGAACCTATGAAACAGTGAAACGAAAACACGTTTTGGCCAAGCTTGCATAGCTTGCATAGCTTGCATAGACGACACGTAGCGCGTGCTGCTTACACATCGCATTACTCCCTCGGATTGCGTTGTGGCACGCACACCATCCACCATCCTGCGCTGAGTGACCAGTGTGACCACAGCGCCGAGCAAAGTACCTTGTGTCACCGTCAGTGCTGATTTGGCGACTTACAAGCGAGGGAGCGCAGTGCCCGTAAGTTGTGGACGCGTGTTGCAGAAGGCGAAAGTGAGATTGCGGTTGTCAGGCCGGCCTTTTAAAGCGGCAATATGGGTAAAGTGGAGCTCTGGTTTGTGCGACATGGGGAGTCCAAAAACAACGCCATCTTGAACGCCGCAGGAGGACTTGGGGCAGTCATGTATCCTGTGAAATTCTCGCAGGACCCGTATATTACAGAGAAAGGGAGGGCGGTGGCCCAGCAGAACGGCGAGAGGCTGGTGGCGGCAAACGCGAAGTTCGACCTGTTGCTGTCCTCCGCCATGATCCGAACGATCGAGACGTCGTTTTACATGTTTGTGAAGACTGGAGTCATGGACAGCATCAAAGTGGTTCCTTACATCTCGGAGATCCCCCTGAGCTTTGGAAAAATCCCCATTTACGAGAATATCCCGCTCAAGCGAGTTGATCAAATCAAGTCACTTGCGAAAGAACATGGAAGCGACCTTCTCGACGCTCTTGACTGGTCCCTGGTGGGCGGGCCAAATGGTGACAACGCCGACCTTCTCCCGCCGAATGGAGACAACTTTCTCAAGTGGCTGCACTCTTGCGATTTAGTCAAGCAGCTGATCGAGGAAAAAGGCCCAGAAGAAGTTGTGCGTATCGCAGTTGTCACCCACTCAAATTTTCTGATGAAGAAGGACACCTTGCATCTGGAGAAAAAGCCGAGCAATGCAGATATATGGATTGCGAATATGCACATAACGCCCAGTAATGGCGTCGGAGAAGATGTGCTAAGCTTGACGGACCTGAAGGGCTGGTATCGCGAAGAGGTCGCCACCATGCAAGAGAAAATCACAAAAAAGATCGAGAAAACAGACGCCCGCTCGGGGAAGAAGACAGAAAAGTACACCGCAAAGCTCAGTCGTCTTAGTCTTCGGTTCAAGGCGAAGCTCGAAAGCTCCAAGTCCGAGGACTCTGAAGAGGCTGTTGAAGATGCCGATCTACAAAAAGCGCTGGAGAAGAAAACTAAAAAGGAGGAGAAGTACAATCGCCGTTTGAGCAAAAAACAGCAAAAGTATGCCCAAAAGAAGGGCGGCTTGGAAGAGAAAAAATCTCAATATGTCAACTTGTCAGACCTACAAACACAAGAACACCTTGCGCAAAACGAGGAGCCGCCAGCTAGCGCTGCATGACGCGAGGGATGATGTCAAACTCAACCCCCACCAAATATGAGTGCAGCACGTCTCTTGTTATGTATACATGCACTCGCCGTAAATAAAAACAAAACCTCTCCGCGGAGCTATTTTCTTGGCTCACAGTCAAGTAGGCTCAAGATTAGAAGGAAAATAGGAAAAAAAAAAATCTTGTCAACCTATGAGCGATACACAATTTTTAAATCTTTCGGGCTGTGCCAGCGCGTTCTCCTGCTCAAGGGCCTGATAGAACAGCCTGTCTTCTGCGTCCTCTAATATTTGCTTTTTAAACAACTCCTTCAGGGACTCAGAAGGCGTGAAGTTCTTGGAATCGCGCTTGTTCACTACCACAATCGCTTTACGCACGGAAGCAGTCAACAAGTCATCAGCGTCAAGAGTGTTTAGCACAGCTTGGCCTTGGACCAAAGCAGAGACGGCATTTGACGGGCCATCGGACTCGCCGTCCTTGTATGCATTACTATAAATTGGCTGAAAGACGCCCTTGCTCTGTGCGCTGATGTCTTTGGAGATTGTTTTGGCCCACTCAATTCGTTCGTGAGGGTCCAGCGCAGACAGTGTTTCTTGCCACGTTTTCGGAGCCACGTAGCCGATTGACGCATCACGCTTTGGTTTCTTCACCTGAGACTTATCTTCCTCCTGCAGCATGTCGTCCGCGACATCATCGAGGATATCCATCTCGTCGAAGGCATCATCCAGAATGTCATCCAGATCAGACATTTCCGCAGCTGCACTCGGCGAGGGAGAGTTCTCGAGATTTACTTCCTCCTTTTTCACCTGCTCCGCTTGTTTCTTCTTGTTCCTCAGCTCTTCTTCCTGTTCCTCGCGCTTCTTCTTCTCCTTGGCTTCTTGCTCTTCCGCTAGTTTCTCCTTGTTCCTCAGCTCTTCTTCCTGTTCCTCGCGCTTCTTCCTCTCCTTGGCTTCTTGCTCTTCCGCTAGTTTCTCCTTGTTCCTCTGTTCTTCTTCCTGTTCCTCGCGCTTCTTTCTCTCTTGAAGTTCCTTCGCCTCCTTCTGCTGCCTCTGTTCTTCCTCCTTCCTCCGTCGCTCCTCCTCTTCTTCCTTCTTCCTCGCCTCCTTTCTCACTGCGCCAAGCGCCTTCTCCCTCTGCACAAAGTACGCTGTCGTCAGCGCCGCGAGTAGAACTGCCAGCGCCACCGCAAAGAGCATCTCTATCAATTTGTATAAGCACTCTTACCGGGTACGCGAGGACGCATGCACAGCACGCGGACTTGTCTCTCCTGCAGCTGATCCTTGGGCTAGAGCTAGGGAAAGGGATAGAAGCGCGGATAGCTACGCTGATGAACAGAGTAAGGCTCTTGGGGTTCTGAGGGAACAAAGAGAGCTCGTTGGGTGTCCGTTGGAGACGTTAGCTAAAAACGTTATGAGTGTGACAATGTGTCACAGTGCAATCGCTGTGATGCGACTTTGTCTGATTGTGATTGTGAGTTTGGAGAGAAAGAAAAACGCGAACGCCGTACGAGGACGGGGAAATAGACAGGTTTTGCGTTTGTTTCAACACGAATTCTGAGAGGGTGGCAGTGGCGAGATCGGAAACGCGGAATGGCGGACTTTAGGTATGGCGCACCAAGCACGGCCGAGCAAATGGTGAACAGGATGAGGGTTGCCGACCGCGAGAGGTTCAAGATGGGGATGCAAAAGGTGCCGCAGAGCTATGTGGGATCTGGATTCGTCAAGTTTCAGAGCTCTGTGGTGATTCGTAACTTGCAAACCGGGGCAGCTATGACGAATGACCTCTGGACCGAGGTGGCTCCCGGAGAGTTTTCCGTTTTTGCAGAGACTCCCGACGAAGAGATGAGAGGAACCTTTGCGAGATCCACGTTTGTGCTCGTCAAGGCCCAAACACAGCCGTCGTCTCGTATTCAACCTACGAGGCCATTTGACCGCGAAGATTCGCAGACACTGCACTTTGGTGAAGAGTTTCAAATAATGTGCAACCCGTCTCTTCTCGTAAATGAACAGGTCGGAATGCTATCTGCGGCCTGCTACCTCAAATCAGACGGCGGGTTCGGAAGCGCGGCCCACTCTTTGTCCATGACGACAAAGCAATCTGATCCCAAGACTCGCTTCATCTGCCTCCCAGTGTCTGCTAAAGGTTCTCACGATCCGTTTTCAAAGACAATACTTATGGCAAGCGGAAAGCCAATACCCTGCGATGAGACTCTGTGCATACGCAACGTTATGTCAAATCTGCCCCTTGGCGTGAGCCTTCCGTCAAGAAATACGTCTGCGAATATACCAGCAGGCGCAACGCTGCAACTAGGTTGCGGGCCATCCTGCATCGGCCTCGAGTGGAAATTGGAATTTTCTGAGAACCCAGATGATGCCGTAGATAATCGCGCGCTGCCCAAGAGAATCACTAAACCCAAGGAACTGCTTCGCAAGGTACGAGAGGTGCTTTCGAAAAACGGTGGTAACATCTATGGGATACGCGAAATCAGCAGGACCTTTAGGGTCATGGATACGGATCACAATGGTAGTCTAGACAAGAGCGAGATTCTTTACGGTCTGGAAAAGCATGGCATTCGCCTTGATGCGGAGCAAGCGACAGCCTTGTTCGAATACCTTGATGAAAACCATGACAAACGGATTGACCTCAACGAGTTCCTCGCGGCGCTGAGAGGGCCAATCAACAAGCGGAGGCTAAAGCTGATTCTCATGGCTTACAACGTTCTCGATGTGAATCATGACCAAGTTGTGACTTTGGACGATCTGTTGCAGATCTATGATACTACCTGGCACCCAGATGTGATCGATGGGCGCAAAACTCACGAGCAGGTCTTGCGAGAGTTCTCGTTGCAATGGGACAATGGAGGCGACACTCGAGATGGACCAAATGGCAATATTCGAGGGGATGGGATCATCACAAAGGACGAATTTATTCACTACTATCGAGACGTATCTGCTTCCATCGACGACGACGACTACTTTGAGCTCATGATCAGAAATGCTTGGCACATCTCGGGGGGGTCAGGCTGGTGCGAGAATACTTCAAATATCCGAGTTCTGGTGGAATTTCTCGACGACAGCGCTCGCGTAGTCGAGCTTCAGAACGACTTTGGGATTTCTCGGCAAGACATGCCAGCAATCCGCGCCACTCTTCGAAAGCAAGGCGTTCAAAACATTCGCCGGGTATCCCTAGCCGACTGACCCGCCTCGCGTCGCGGTGACTGTAAAGTACTTGAATTAATCCAACGCCGTTCTGTTTCCTCCGCATACCTCGGTCTATTTTAATTCCCTCCCGCCATCCTCAGCTCCGCGCGGACCATGCGCCCAATCCCCGGGCCATTCATCCCATCAAACGTCTCCAAACCATCTCTCGCAAACTCCAAGTCCGTTGCTAGCCGATCGTACTACGCCACCACGAGTAGCCCTTCCCTTACCTAGCCTGCCTACCCCTGGCTACCCATTACCAGTAGACGCTCGCTTGCTCATTATTATACTCATAACTCACATAACTATACATAACTCATGTTTTTCAAACGTCTGTTGACATCTGTTGTCAGTGTTGAGACATTGTTGAGACATTGTTGAGACATTGTTGACAGCGAGAGCAGCGAGCAAGTCGTCCACAAACACCACTCTGAACAAACGCCACTCTGAGCAAAGCCACAACGCAGCTGGCACGAGGATAAGAGGATAAGAGGAGACGAGGAGAGGAGGAGAAGAGGAGAAGAGGAGATGCGCGCGGAGGATGAGAGGGGATCGGTGTCAGCGGAGGCGATGCTCGGCGCCCTGGAAGATAAGCTAGAGGCGATCGACAAGCTGGTCGGCCTGGTGAGCTCGGGAAGCGCGGAACCGGAGGATGAGTCGCTGCTGGAGGAGCTCACGGAGTTTGTGGGCGGGAAGGTGGAGCAGGTGGAGCGCGTGGCGGGGTTGAGCACGAAACAGGGCAAGGGTGCTAGAACGAGGCTCTTGTACGTTCGGGGGAGACTTTTGGCAGCTCGCGGGGAGAAACGCGAGGCGCAGGAACTACTCACCAAGCATGTGAAGCTGGACCCGCTGAACGTGAAAGCGTGGGATAAGCTCGGGGAGATGTTCTGGGAGAACAACGAGTTTGAGACAGCCAAAGACTGCTACGTCGCCAGTCTGGAGCAGCAGAAGGACAACCGCATCCTGCGCAATTTGTCAATGCTGGTGAGGAAACTCAATTGCTCTAGCGCGAAAGAAAAGAGTGAACGAATGGCAGAAAGCCTCAGTCTCGCAAAGGAAGCTCTCGCGCTGGATTATGACGATGAAGAGTCCTGGTACGTGATGGGGAATACTTTTTTGGAGCTGTTCTTTGCAAGTTCCCACAATAGGAAAGATCTCGAAAACGCTCTTAAGGCATACAAGAAAAGCGAAGACATCCACATTGCCAAGAACAACCTCCTGAATCCGGACCTTTTTTTCAACCGGGCTCAGGTTCTCGGATTTCTGGAAGAGTACGACTCTGCAGTGCAAGACTACAAGCGGGCAAAAGCCCTCGACCCAAACCTTCCTTGTGAAGAGAAGGTGGATTTAATCCTCAGAAAAGTGGAGAGTGCGTCTGCTCTCATTCAAAAGAAAGGGCAAATGAAACCAAAGCGCCTGTCTGGTTTAGTTGAAGCTCTCGGGCCGAACGCACGTCATGACGTCGCCTTGCTGTCACACAACAACTTTGAGCGAATGCCACAATACGTCTGCGTGGACACCATCAAAGATCTGAATCACGGCGCGAATGAGGGAAAACGTATCGATCTGAGCGTAGTCATGCCACTTTCAAGAAGTAGCGATCCGCCAGTTTCATTCCTAGTCGTCGATCGAAGCGGGAGTATGTGCGGCCTTTCAATATACCATTTGGACGCCAGCGTCCTCGTAAGAATTAAGAGCGACAGAGATCGGATCACAGTTGTCAATCCGATCCTAAGGACCGTCAGTCTTGGAAAGGAGCAGTATCTGTCCATACAGCTTCACCAGCCCATGCAATTTTTCGTGAATGGGGAACCTATGACATCCAGCTTCGCGAGGGCCTCGTTTGATTCTGTTAACCAGGCCACGTGACGGATGTGGTTCAGGAGCACGCTTGCAATAGTCGCCTGTATACACTATCTTTCTTATTATTCTTGTTTCCTTTCCACTGAATAAGTTTGATTTTGCAAGGTTCTTAATGTTAAAAGAAGGCGAGGAGCAGAAAAAGGCTATGACAGATTAGTTTTGTGTACACTCTCAAGCGGTTCTTTTTAGTGTTCATTAATTATGCAGCTGGCACACGCATTTGCAGCGTGTTTTGGCAACCAGTTCCCTCCCGGTACTATAAAATTTGGCAGAGACTCTTACGGAGTTGGCGCGGCTATCGCAATAAAAATTTCGAGGAAAGGAAATGTTGCGCATACTCCTAGGACTTTGGCACAATTTCGCTCAACGCTTTAAACTTGGTGACGTCGGAGGGGGGAAACCGAAAAGTAGGCCCTGGGTTCAGCCTGACTGTGGCGTTCTGATATACCGAGGCGGTTGCAAAGTAACCAAAGTGGTCCGGTTTGCCAATATCCTGGTAGGCAATACCAAGATCTTGGCCATTCTTCCAAAATCTGACATGAGAGCCTTTTAGTTTTTCCAAGGGGCCTTTCTGCGAAGACAGCGTTATCGCCTTTTTGCTCCGCAGCCTTTCCTCCTCTTGTTCCTCCAGCGGCTCTTCCTCGCCTAGAGAGATCGCCATGCCAATGACATCGCCCTCTTTGAAGTCCTCCCCATAGTCCCTTCGCCAGCCGTCGTGCACTTTTGAGCCATCGACATCGCGCAAGCCGTACCCTAGTTGACACATGCCAACTGGGCCATCCACTCGCGCCAGCGCCTGCGACCACCCCACGCGGACATGTCCAGCGAGAGTCTCGTCGCCAGATTCGAGCGCTCGCTCCACCACCATCTCGCAGAACCATCTGCCACTACGCACTCCGTGGTTCACCCTAGCAGACCTGTACCCTTTAAATCCGCTCACCTCCAGGCGGTCCTCCGAGAGCGTTGCCTTGGAGCACTTGTCCCACGTGCTGAATGCCACAAATGGTTCCGCCGCGAGCAGCGACATGAGGTCCTTGTTCGTCCGCGCGCGCTTTCGGCTCTTCTGCGGCGAGTCATTGTCGTCGTCCGCCATACTCTCGTCGTCCAGCAGGTCTTCGTCCTCCTCCTCCTCCTCCTCTTCGTCCAGCTCGTGCGCGCCCGACTCTGGCGAGGACAGCTCCGAGTCAGACTCATCCGCTCGCTTGCCCTTGCGTCCCGTCCCCATCGCGCCGCTGCTCCCTGCTCCCTGCTCTCGCGGTCAACTTGACAGAGTCACACGAAGTATATATCCACACAGTATCACACAGTGCAAAGTCGCTTCGCCCTGACCGAAGAGCCTTTCAGCTTTTCCAGCGCTTGCGTCGCTCTTTCTTTTTCTTCCAGCGCTTGCGTCGCTCTTTCTTTCGCAGTCTGTCTCTCAGTCCACGACAGTCCACGCCAGTCCTCCGCGAATATCCCTCTCTGTGCGCCTGTGCAGACTGTGCGGAGGGAAAAATAATTGCAATCAAAAGTCCCCAGAAAAGCGCGTGGAAAAAGATGGAAAAAGACAAGAAAAAAAAAAGGGAAGGATTTTAATTTGAAATTTGAAATTCGGAAAAAACTCTCGAATTGATCTTGTTGAATTTTGGACGATAAAAGTTGGTTCAATCTGCGACTCGTGTCTTGTGCCCTATCACCTAAGTAAGATCATCATCACCCGGTGGTACTAGTACTCAGTACTAAGTACTCTCAGTACCGTGACTGATTGAATTGGATTGGGACTTTTGCACACCTTGCGGTAGCGCTCAATATTGGTTGTCTACCACGCTCACATCACTCTGACTTTTCTTTTCTTTCTTTCCTCTCCTTTCCGGAGCCGGGCTACCTCTCAGCCCCTAATGATTGGTAGGAATCGGGGTAATCCTTGATCTACCCGATTGCATATTGTGGGAGATGCGACATAGTGGTATTTAATTCGGCGCTAGTATTGTACGCGTCGTGCACGAGTAACAAAAGCTCTCCCGAAGCCTTCGCGCTCCTATCCATCTATTACCTGTTTCTCTAACCGTCCAAAAGCCGGCCAACGCCCGCTCTCGCAACCTTGGGCTCGGCCGGAGTCCTACGTTTTGCATAACGTTTGGCATATGTGAAGGGTTAACTAATGGTACACCTTACTAGGGCAAGACCTTTCGCCTAGTAGCCTCATAGGCACTTGTGTAGCCCCCCCCAGCAATCCGTCTCGTTCGCTCTCCAACACATTCCAACACTCCCACTCTTCCCTATCTCACCTACCACAAACTATAACATCCTCAGCTTAAAGGATGTGAGGGAGAGGCACACTCACGCTCCTTCGGTAGCACTCACATAGCTCGCTCTACCCAGCTCACCGTACTCAGTACTCCCTTTCTACTCCGTTTCCTAATACCTGCTACGCACCCACGCTCTATCGCTCGCTATGGCCGGGCCTTGCTCGCTTCACTCACGCACTCCGTATAGTATCTAATAGCACCTCCGCTAGCACCCGAGGAATCGCCCACTGCAGACAGTCCGAAAGTAACGCGGGAGAGTGCGCACACGTCCGCGGACAGGTAAGGTCTTCTAGCGCCGCATCTAACACCCCGTACGCCGCGCACCCGGCGGAGCGACTCCCCAGCAGCTTAGTTTGAGGGAGAGAGAGATAGCCGTCGCGCCGTCGCTCTCTCTGCGGCGCCTGTGCACGCGCAGTGCGCTGGACGACTCTTTTTCGTTTTCGTTTTCTTTTCCTTTTCCATTTTTTTTAAACGCCGCGGACACCCACTAGAAGGTCCTCGGGCACGTACGCGTAACGTAACGGCAGGAGGCAGAGAAGCAGGCGGGCCGGGACGATCGAGGAGTGCGGTAGGCGGGTCGAGTAGGCGGACGTAAGGAACAGAGCGGTGTATTTGACGGGGCTTGTTGGTTGGTCCTTTGGTCCGTTGGTCCGTCGCGATGGGCCTGAACTCGTCCACGCCAGCAGGGTCGGGCAGTGCCTCTGGCGTGACTGGGCGCGAGAGCAGTGCCCACAGAGTGGTGAATCTGCGCGATGCTCGCAGCGTCCGCGCGGATGATGTGGATCTGCTGGACACAGAGGCGCTCACGAGCGCGGAGGAGAGCAGCGCGGCGTCAACGCCGAGATCTCCCACGGAAGGCGGACCATACTGGTGCGTGATCAAGGCCAAGACACGGCAGCACAGATCCTCGCGGTTCAACAAACGCGTGGTCAAATTTGAGGCGAAACCGGGGTCTTCGTTTACCATAGGGAGTGGGGATGGGTGCGACTTGCAGCTCTCTGATGATCGTTGCGCTGTGCAAAATGCGCTTTTGGAACCCACGATGCGAGATGGCCTGGCAGGGATTTCGCTGACGCCCAAGGCGCGCATGTACCAGCTGGTGGGCATGGGGGCGAAGAAGAATATGAGCGAAGCAGTCATTCATGTGGGTACGGTGATCAAAGTAGGCTCTGTGAGTTTGGAGGTCACTGATACTTGCACAAGCGAGAATGATGACTTTGTGGAGCGATTCGCTGTGGAGATCAATCACAACACGGCCAGGCCGCTTTCCAGGCGCATCTCGGCTCGCAAGGCGCAAAACTCTGGCAGCAAAAGGGACACAGTGGCAACTTGCGGGAACGAAGCTGAGTCCGAGGGTTCTATCGAGGGCATGTCGAATGCTGGAGACGAGACTGGACACGAAGACCTCGCGCGAGGATCCATTTCCGACGCATCCGTGGATGACCATGATATCTCAAGCGTAGAAGATGACGATGCTGACGCCATGTGCTACATTTGCTGGGGCGGCGTGGATGCCGTATCCAGTGATGGTGACGAGGCTGACGGAGAGCACAACGGTGATATTCCAGGCAAGAAGAAGGCGAACCCTCTGATCCAGAATCCGTGCGGGAAATGCTCGGGAAGCTCGCGATACGTGCATCTTAATTGCTTACTGACTTGGATCAAGAGTAGCGGCTCTGGCCATTGTTCGATCTGCAATGGACCTCTTCCCCAGCACTTTTCTTCGCCCCCTCCAAACATTGAGTTGAAGGTGGTGCGCCATAGGCGTGGTCAACAGTGGGTGGGCACCAGACGCTTTCGCCTCAGCTTTGCAGATCGAGACGAGGCGATTATTGGCAGAGATGCCGAGGCTGATGTGCGCCTGACGGACAGCTCTGTCGGCAGCAAGCATGCCCGTATCGTCTTCAATCGCGAGACAAGGCAGTTCGAGCTTTCTGACTGCAACTCTCTTGGTGGCACGTATCTCCAAGTGCGTGGTGCAATGGACCTCGTTTTGGAGACCCCCACGTACTTAAAGATTGGGAGAACGCTTCTGACTTTAAAAATGACGCATAAGAGAGGCACTCTCCAAACGATGTTCCATGGCCTCTCATGGAGCAAACGTTAGATCATTGTGTACTCTACTGTGTTTTTTTTTTGGCTCACCAACCACACCCCTGCTGTCGTTTTTCCACTCTCTGCAACTTCTGAAACTCTAACTTTATTGCGTACGTGCTGCACCAGCGAAACTATCTCGCTTCCGTATTCCATCGTTTTGGTCCGTGAATCGGTGGGAATGTCTTTCCCTATTCTCGGAACAGGATTGAACACCACCATGCATCGTCTTATTGAATTACATCTTCGGAGATCTCGTTTTTGGGCCAGAGAAAAGGCGTTGTTGCTGTCATTTCCATAATGCGAATCAGCAGCTTCTGTACAAAGGTAATTCAATCTACTGAGGTTTTTTCAATTTTTACCAAAGTCGTTATTTTTTAGAAATCCAAGCATTTTCTTTGACAAAGAAATTCAGGAAACGAACAAGAGAGGCCGCCAAAAAAGGCCTTTCTCTCTCAAGTTTTTACCCCGTACTAGCTAGTACCATGGAACAATAACACAGTCGGCAAGTGGTCATTCAGTCCATCTAAAGCCACCACCCCTTTAATCAATATTTGAATCGTGTTCGAGGCTCTACTAGTAGTTGTGCCCTGGCTCTTCTCGCGAATTCTTAAACTCAAACCTTTTTTTCGGGGGCGCTTTCACCCCGAACACTGGCGCATTGTAAATCGTCGCAGCAGTGCACTTTTTCGGTTCCCTCAAATCCTGTCCATAAGGCAGCAAACTTTGTTCCCGAGACGCGGAACTGAGTTCTACTTTTTTGGTCTTGGAAAAATGCTCAGCGCACTTTTGAGAAATATCTTTGACGAGATCGTCGCGAGGAATCCGACTCTCTTGGAATTTGACACTTGTACCTGAGCCTACATCCTCGATGGGCAATGAGGTCCCAGAAGATTGTCGGAGAAACCGCTTCTCACGGTCCGAGCGGGTTTGCTTGCGGAGGTTTGCGATTGGCTTGGCGAGATAATCCGGCGGAGAACCGTCGAATTCCATGTTAAGGAGTTGCTTTTCAAGTCTTTTCATCTTCTTCGCATCGAGATATGGCGTCTTGTGAAGTTCCTTAGATATTTTGGAGAATGGGTCGCCGGGCTGAAGCATCGATGCATCTTCGTAAAAGGCAGCCGAGCCGTCCTCTAGTTCATCTGGGCTCTTACACTCAAAGTCGGGCGCATTATTGCGGCGCAGAAAACCTTGCGCCGCAGAGGTTCTTGACTTGCCAGATAGTTTTTTGGCCGGCACAGCTTTATTTACGACGTCGCTCTCCACGGCGGACCGCCTTTGTTTTCCTTGGCGCTTGAGCACATTTGGCGTTATAGGACGCGTCGTGGACATGCCTGTTTTACGCGACTCCCTTTTCTTCTCTATCCAATGTGCCTCTTCATCTGCGCCATCGAGTGACGTTCTGGTTGTCGACCGAAACAGAACCCGGGTGTTTACCTTTTCTTCTGCCTCTGCTTCACCATCGTTGAAAAGTCCCAGGCATTCCTGCAACACAGCGCAAAAGTGCCAGTGCTCCACTTGTCCGCCTCTCCACACGAGCGCACGCAGCACTTTAAACTCCGTGTCAGAGAGGTGCAAGTCAAACGTGATCAGGTGCTGCCTGAAGGAGGCAAACGATTGAAAGTACACTTGCTCATGGGGAAGATCCTCAAAAAAGTACTGAAGCTCGGACTGCCGCAGTGCCGTCAGCGGGCTCAACGCAGAGCGGAGAACACTGGCGGCTCGCTCTTCATTCGTCAGCTCCTTCTCTTCGGCTGTGTCATCACCGTTTTCACAAGCGTGTGACAACCTCACGTGGGCATGTTTCGGCTCGGGGTCAAGAACTGTTGTGCGCAAACCGATTGCCGAGTCGACCACCTCCCTCTCGTCCATGTCGCGCGCTGCTTGAAGCAGCGACACTCGACACGACCTTGCAATCTTATCCCGCGGGCTCTTGGTGGACCGAGCTCCGCATTCCCATGCCAACCACAGTAGATCCGTTCATGAACTTCAAAGTTCGTTTCTTTTTAATATCTGCTACGGACGACTGGGAGATTAAGGCAGAACAGAGTCGCTGTTTGATGTTCATTTGAATGAAAATGAACGAAAAAGAAATGTAAAGAGATAGAGTCTGGTCTGAAGAACGACTTTGCTATCCCTTTTTGCGAAAAGCTGCTCTCGTGACCATGTTCTGTTGTCATCATGTCGTGTATTGTCAATTCTTATTGCCGGGAAGCTGCTCTCGTGACCATGTTCTGTTGTCATCATGTCATGTATTGTCAATTCTTATTGTCGGGAACCCGCACTCGTGCGATGAGAACTCCGAGTGAGCGTCTCCGCAACCACAACAGAGTTTAACTCGCGACCCGTAAAGGCTCGGCACTCCACGGTGCATGATTGCAATTCTCGAGCTTGCAGTGCTCGCCCATGGTCGACCAACACAAGTTAGGAGGCGTAGCATCGTTGGCGGCCAGCGAACAAGTTTTGCTCTTCGCGGGAGTAGGCTATGGCCCATAGCGTCAGTTGATAACGTAAACCATCTTCGAGAGGAGTGAGGAGGAGTAGTAAAGAGAAAGACCAAGACGTATGGAAATACCGTTGCAGGATTTTTCGTCCTGCTCAGCCAATGGCACGGAGAATGACGAACGGTAAAGCGCGCATCTGGGGGAGTTCAATATCATCGTGGGGGAGGGAAGCCTGCTATATTCTTGGCACATTGTTTCCCCAGCCGCTGTTCGCACTGTTGCTGTCACTGCCAGAGTCAGCGTCAGTGTCCTCCTCTTTGCAATATTCGCAATGCAGCAACTTGCTTGCGAGGATTGCTGAGTCCGTTTCTATGAATTCCGTCACTCCGTGTCATAGGTGGCCGACCGGTGTAACACGCTGAAAGAATCCCTCCACCCACCCTCTGCGTTTCCGGATCCGGATGAACGGAGCAGTTGACGCGGGCCGAAAACAGAAGCAAAAACTGAAACTACAAATAAAATCGACAGTGACTTTCACAAATCTGAATTTGAGAGAATTCTGAGCTTGGGGACTCTGCAAAAGTGACTGTGCGAAACAGAAGAGTTGGACTTTGGAAAGTGTTCTTGACAGCGAGATAGTAAGTAAGACCACAGCAGGATTCCGAATTCAGAATTCAGAATTCGGAGCACAACAAGTTCCTTGCAACCTGCCAAGCCAATCGCAGCAAGCCAAGCTCACAGAGACTGACTGACTGACTGACTGTTGTCACTGTTGCCACTGTCAGGCGTGTTGTCAGTGCAATCAGTGCGATCAGCGCGGTAAGCGCAGTCAGCGTAGTCAGGTGCGGTGCCTCTGTGAAGCGCGTCGTAGTGCACTCTTATCGATGCCGGTACCCTGCGACCCTTACGTTGCGCTGGCGCCCCGCTTAGCCTTCGAAACGGAAACCTGTGCGAGCGTAGTCGCGCTAGCGAGCTCTTACCAAACTGACAACTCCTTCTCACTGCACCGAAGAAGACTTGCTCGGTAGGCCGTTGCGTGCCGAGCCTTAGTGCTTTCGGAGAGAAGCGCTTACGCTGCTAGCGTGATTGTAACTCGTCGAGTGAGAAGTGCTCCCAGCGGTCAAAGTCTGCGTCAAAGTCTGCGTCCGCGTGCGTCAGTGCTCGAGCGATAGAGCTTGGAAAGGTTGAGTACACGCCAAGGCCGTCGCAGCTGCAGGAGATAGCGTGCCAGGAAAGAGTGTCGCCACAACAGGAGTACAAGAAAAGGAAAGCTGCTTGGGCGCTTAGTTCGCGCGGTGGTTTGCTGCTGACAGTTGCGTGGTTCGTTGACCAAGATGCCGCTCTCTCTCGATGATTTCACCGTGGGCGTAACCCTGGGAACGGGCTCGTTCGGGCGCGTGAGGTTCGCCAATTATAAGTCCAATTCCTCCGTTCCGTGCGCGATCAAGATGCTCAAGAAGGAGGAGATTGTCAGACTTCAGCAGGTGGAGCACATGCTTGCCGAGAAAGCGATTTTGGAGTCCATCAGCAAGGGATCTGACGGGCTCTCCACACACCCGTTCATCGTGAATCTGTATGGAACTTTCCAGGACGACAGCTTTTTGTACATGGTACTCGAGTATGTGAACGGAGGCGAGTTCTTCACCCATCTTCGGAGAATCGGGCACCTCGAGAATAATGCAGCAAAGTTCTACTGCGCGTCGGTGACCTTGATCTTCATGCATCTCCACAAGGACGACATCATTTATCGCGATCTCAAGCCAGAAAACCTTCTTTTGGATTATCGTGGGTACCTCAAGATTACTGACTTTGGCTTCGCAAAGAAAGTTTTGTTTAAAACGTACACCCTTTGCGGTACTCCGGAATATATTGCACCTGAGGTGCTTTTGAACAAGGGCCACGGTAAGGGCGTCGATTGGTGGACCCTTGGAATCCTCATGTACGAGATGCTGGCAGGACAGCCTCCGTTTGTGGACGACGATGCCATGGGTATTTACCAGCAAGTGCTCTCCGGTACCGTGACGTTTCCAAGATACTTTGACCGCAACGCCAAGCACTTGATCAAAAAGCTGCTGGTTTCTGACCTCACCAAGCGCCTCGGCTGCTTGAAGCGTGGGGGGCAGGATGTTGCAGATCACAAGTGGTTCGCTGGCCTCAAGTTTGATGAGCTACTCGCTCGCAAACTTACCCCTCCTATTCAGCCTCAGGTGTCTGGACCAAACGATACGTCAAATTTCGATCCATACCCTGACTCGATCAACGAGCCAAAGCCTTACGTCAGCGCTTCTGACCCATTCGCATCCTTTGACTGCATTGTTTCCGACCCTACCGTGGAATAAATTGCTCAGATCTGAAATTCAGTAAAACATTTTTATATTTCCCCATTCACTGCGGTAGTAAAGATTGTCGAGAAGCAGACCCTTCGACCTCCCAGCGAGGCTGTAGTACGCCGACTGCTTTCGATTTTATACGCCGAGATTTCCTCACGTGGGCTTGACTTTGAAGCTCCCACGCAAAGCCACATTCTCGATTTCTCTGCTAGCTAGTAGTGGAGAGGGCCAAGTAACAAAACGCGTGAAGGGAAATTCTTTTTCTCTTGTGAGTTTGACGAATTAGAGTTTTACATGAACACGATCGGACACCTCAAATCGAAAGAATGTTGCGAATTTTGGCCTGCTGCACAGAGGTGCTCGTTCGCGGCTTGAATGTGTAGTCTTCTGGCAAACTTCCGTCGTATGTTCGGTACTTTGATTTTGTTCGTTCAGAGAGCTTGAATGGCTGTGGAATGGTGTATGGCTCAGGGTGGATATTGGTAGTGTCTTCCAGAAATGCTCTTGCTTCGCGTTCTCGCTGTTCTTCGCCAAGACGCTTGGCCAACTCCTTTCGCTCCAAAAACTTCCCGAGACCACGGACTACAACCGGTCCGTCTGCTTTGGGGATGTTTTCACGGTCGTTTACCTGCGGAGTAAAAGTGCATTCCAAAAGTGTTTCGTATTCCATCTCTCGCTTCTGCTGCAGCAGCTTTTGCTCCCGAAGACGGCGCTGCTTCTCAAGGGCCTTGATGGTCACATCTGTTGGAGCGCGTGTCGATCGAATCACTTCGGACGCCTGTGCATCTGGCCGCTTTAGGATTTTTGGACGGAAAGTACAGTCCTTCAGATTTTCATCTTCCATCTGGCTCTTTGCGACCTTCTTAAAGTGTTTGCCGCGCTCATTTCGATACAAGTCGTCGAAGAGATCTTGACCTGCTTTGTGTGATTCGCGCACTATCTCTGCAGACACCGGATTGATTACTGGCTTAAAATTGAACTGCGAATAAAAGTGCTCTCGAATCGCATTTTGCAGCTTGTCCTTTCGCATCTGATCTCGTTTGGAGAGCCTTACATAGCGCTCGTCGGCTGTCTCCACGAGACGCTCTGGCTTACTTTGCATCAATACCCGGTCTGGATCGCTCAGCTTTTTGACTGCCGGCTTGAATGTAGCGGCGCCACCCAGGTCGTGCACCTCGGCCCTTGTCCGCTCCTCCCGAACTTTTCTCTCGCGTTCGAGAATCTCTTGACGCTTGACAAAATCAACACCTTCGATATTGAATTTTGGGTGCATTTTCAGTATTTTTTCGGAATTGGCGGAGACCTTGGGTTTAAATCTGTACTCTTGCTCGCTTTGCTCCGCCCATGCCAATTGCCGAGACTTTTTCCGTTCTGCCAGACTGTTGCTCGTACTCATCAGACGAGTCACTACATCGCCATGCGGGACTTGGCCTTTTCGTAATGCAGATTCTTGTGCAAGCCGCTGAGACCGCTCTGAAATGGTCGGTTTGAAGGTCAAGTCCTTGTTTCCGACTTCTATCTCGAGTTTCTTTCGCGCCAGTTTCTCCTGTTTCTCTCGCTGTATCCGGGCGGCTCTTGACTCGATCGGCTCGTGGTTTATCTGTTTGGCAATCTCTTCCGAGACAAGGTTCACCTTAGGGCGGAATGGTTTCGACTGAAGCTCAGCTTCCTCTAATTCTCGTTTGGCGCGCTCCCGTGCTTCCCAACGCTGGTTGGCATCTTGGTACAATCGGCGCTCCACGGGGACGTGGTTTCTGTAGGCCTCCCGGATTCTCTGCTGCCAAGCCGCCTTTCCTTCGTTTGTATCATCGCCGTCTGCGAACGCTGTCATACCGGTCGAAATATCTGGCTTGAACGTACACGACTGACGCAATTCGTCCTCCTCTTTAGACCGTTTCCGGAGCTCCTGCTTATTGTAATAATCACTTCTTGATTTCGCAAGGCGCTCAAGCCGTTCTTCCGGGTCCTCCTTCTTCAGAGCTTGATAAGTTTTAATTTTAGGCCGGAATGTGCAGTCTTTTGAGCGCTCCTTCTCCACTTGCAGCTTGACCTGATCGATACTCTTTCTGTGGAACGGCTTTGATGAAACCCCTGCAGCGCCCAGAGGCTGACTTTTAAAAGAAGCTATTCTCTCCGCCAGACCTGGCGCACTCGCTTGTGCAGCGGCTGATCCTCTCATGCCTCCAGCACTAGCGCTTTTCGGCCTCCGCGTTTGGGCTCCACGCTCACCCTTGAGCTGTTTAGCGCCAGTCTCTGGCGAGTCCAGCATCGTTTCTGCGAAGATGCCCTCGTACATTTCCGCAGCGAAAGCCGCGTTTCGCCCACTCGAGCCTTCGTCTGCGCCGCAGGATTCCGACTCCAGCTCTCTCTGCCGCCGGCGCTCGATGGCTCTCAGTTCTAGCTCCTCGGCCAAACGGTCTGCTTCCTCGGACGCTCTCAGAGTGCTCTCGCGCTCTTCCAGCAGCCTTTGGATGAGACCCTCCCTGGCCGTGGGGTCGCGGTACCTGTTCGTCTCCGTAACCACACCGTCGTCAGCCGCCAGCGCCTCCAAATCGCGGGCCATCAGCTCCTCCGCGCGCCGGATGGCCTCTTCCACGTCGTCCACGTCGCCCGCATAGCTTTCCATCAGGCGGACAGCGGAGTAAGCGAGGTTGCGGGGGGGCTGCGGCGAGACGACGCCGTGCGGAGCGTTGGCCTTATGCGAGAACTTGAAGCAACTGCGACTGCGACTGCGACTGCGACTGCGACTGCGACTGCGACTGCGACTGCGACTGCGACTGCGACTGCGACTGCGACTGCGCGTATGGTGTTTGCAGACAGGCTTTCGCTGCTTCTCACGGTCTGTCAAACGGACCAAACAAGACGTGCTGACTTGCGCGACGGGTGTTCCTTCGACCAGCGTGTTTTTTCTACGGTACGCCGGTACAGTTCGGTACAGACTGAGTGCAGGGCGGGAACTGACGCACCTGGTCAAACGTGCCGCTCGCCTCACGTGGAAAGACTTGGAATGACTTTTGTTTTGCCCGCCTTCCTCTTTCCTACACCTGCGCCAGTTGAGTTGACTGTGTCAAAAACTCGGACGGTTGGGTGGAACCCGTACTCGAGGACTAGTACTAGTCCACCGGGGAGAGAAGAGAAGGAGAGAAGGCACGATGTAACGAGGAATGGGCCCTTTTGGCGCCGAACATCTTTTTGACTTTGAAAGAAAACAAAATGTAAGTCGTGTGATGGTCCTCTGAGGATGCGATGATATGAGGGTTCAGCAAATTTCATTTATTGACGGTGAGATATCGGTTCGAATGTTCCAGGATTGGGCTCTTTTCAATGAGGAGACGGGAAATAAGAACAAGGGACATAGAGAAACAAATTGCTGTTGCCTGCTGCTTTGCTTTGTGTGGTACTCAATGATTACGAGAGACCTTGTACCTGCTGCATGTCGGCAACCAAGTCCGCGTGTTTGATACTGGTGTAGTCCGAGCCGAGCAAGCCATATCCCTCAACTGCCCAGGTCTGGGTATCGTTCATCCATCGCTCGCCATCTAGTGCCCAGTACGCCCAACTCACTTCCGAATCCGCGAAAAACTCCATCAAGTTTGCCCACCAATCATTTCCATCGCGATAGTTGGTGCCAAACTCTCCCACCCATATCGGTGCGACCGTGGAATCGACTCGCCAATGAGCGTTAAAGTCCTTGTATAACTGATCGTACGTGTTCGAGGTCAACGAAAGCCAAAGCATTCCGGCTGAGGTGAAAATCAATGTCGCACCTGTGAAGACGGCGTTCAATTGTAGGCAACCTGGGAGACAGGCACCGTCGCGACGCAGATACTTCTCCTTCTGGTCCTCCAGGTAGCAAGGAATGGAAGCAGGCTCAACATGGCCAAGCTCACTCTTGCATTTGACGAATAGAATAGCGCACGCACAGGACACAAAAGATATCGAACCAAGAACAATACATATTAGAGACCCGCCAGCCATGGCCATACAGCCCGACTGTTTCATAGCTTCTCTCCAGATTAGTCCAGCAACGATCAACAAGAGTGAGTAAAACATACCCCATGATGCTGCTGTCAAATACAGTGCTCGATGTGGCACAAGATAAAGAGAGTCTCTAAGCGACTTCGTGGAGAACATGGCTCCCGTGCAAAGGCATCCAAGAGCAAAGAGGACGAAGCCTAGAGTCATCCAGATTTGATAAGAAAACGTGCGCTCTTCGAGGAGCGCCCACCACACACTGTAACCGTACGTGTGCGATGTCCACACCAGTTTGTTTGTTACAGGAAGATTCGGAGGGTCGGCTTGCTGCCTTCTCAAGTCGAACCCAAAGCAAAGCCCGCTCACGATAATGAGTATCTCGGGGTTTGCTTCTAAAACTCGCGAGCCTGCGAGCTCCGAGGCGATTTTCCAGTCGGAATCCTTGTCTTCTGAAGAGCCCCACGTCACGATCTTTTCACCGACATCGTGTATCTCGTTCCGCAGATCAAAAGCAGCGACATGGGATACGTTGGCGTAGCGGCTTGTCAAGAGCGCAAGAGCTACGGCCCACTGGTCTGTAGAATAAGCGCTGGTACTCCAAGAACCTTCCTCCGAGTTGACGTCACAACACCATCCCGCTTTTGAGTTGTGATTGTTGAGCACAGTCACAAGGTTTGACTTCGTGAATTCCTCAATCACCTTGTCCATTATTTGCAAACCACTCAGTCCTTTTCCCACGAGAGTGGGGTCAGCCTTGATAAATTGATCTTTGACGATAGGGTCGGTGAGGACCAGCTCCAACGAGAACGGTAACCGAACGCAGTTGAAGCCCATTTCGACAATCGAACGGGTTATGTTCGCAAGAGGCACTTTGTGAAGTCCACTCACGACGAACTGCTCCATGTGCGCGCCATACCAGTTGACACAAGCAAGGCGAACCTTCTTCCCGCTGCTGTCCACAATGTCGCTTCCAACAGCACGAAGTGGAAGTCTACTCTCGTCCAGCAACTCACCCCCAGAAGCTGCGGACTGGAGCATCTGCAGACTTAGTGCCGCAGTCGCAGCGCAAAGGAGACGTGTGAATCGCCGCCCCATCTTGTTCGTCAGCCTTGTGCTGTTTGCTAGAGACTCGCGCCTGTCTGTATCTCCGGCGAGTCGGAGGCGCACCCTGAGCGGCAACCCTCGAGCGGTCTCTCACCGTCTTGTTCATGTGTCACTACTGTTCATGTTCTTCTGGGATGCGCTAAATTACTTGTTAATGCGATAGATTGCATACCGATTGGCAATCGTGGTCGTAGTGCAGATCAGTGCACACCTTTCGAGACTTAGCTGAGGGAGCAAACAGGTAATCATGTCCGTATTGCGCAACATGGTCGAGGGAATGAATGGGGAATGGGAATGATGAGCATGCACCCAACACTAGTATCGAGGCACGAAAAGGTACAGCAAGTCATCGCACAGTGTCCTTCACGACGAGTACAACGAGACCAGTTTTGGCTGCTGAAAAGGGGCATCATACCAGAGAGCCGAGAACGGATGATAGAGATGCGAATTTGACAGAAGAAAGGGATAGAAAGGGTAAATGAAGAGAGATAGGACTGGTATGCTTACTTTTCTACGTCAAGACTCTTTTGGATAAAGCTCAAACGATCTCCAAGCGAAAGAGCAATGCCCTGGGTCTTTGAGCGGATCCGAATGGTTCCGGACACAGTTGTCTGGCCCTCTGGCTTCTCAATACTAACGTTAACCAGTGCTGCCTCATTGAAGACCGACTTGGCGAAGAGATTTGCAGCCAGGAAATGCGACTGCCCAGATTTGGAAGACCGTGTCGCAGGCTGGCTTGGCGCTTTGGAGTTCTTGCCACCAGAGCCGGATTTTGTATGATTCTCAAGTGGCTCGCCAAGAACAGCCAGGTTTGACATGTTGACGAGGTGCTGCAGGAACACGTCTACGTCTGTAATAGAGGTGTTCACCGCCACCTTGTTTTCCCACTCGAACTCGGCCCACATCTGCCTGAACTCCGCGTCGCTACACATAGCCGGGTGAATGTAGTCCATGATCTCTACAGGAATCTCATTCAAATTAATCACAGTGGAGTCTGCACTTGTGGAAGAGTCGTAGACGATGTTTCCAAAGATCTGACCGGTCTCCGTGCTTGCAACCTTGATGTTTGCCTTGAATCGTCTGTAATCATTGGGCCCGATGTTGTGGCTCTGTGGGCGCTCTACAAGTCGCAAATCCCCGACGCAACTCAACTCAACCGTGAGATTGGACAAGGTATGATTTGTACGGTTGATGACAAGAATATCCAACACAATATCGTATTCGTGAACGGAAATTTGCGCTTCCGCATATACAGGATCAGAAAAGCCGGTCAGCTGATGCACGTGTGCAAGCTGCTCAGCAAAGTCAGGAGTCTTGTCCGCCCCGGTTGCTTTAGAAAGGCCTGATTCGTCATCAAGATCAATGTCATCCGCACCGAGAGCACGGCGCGCTTTGAGCTGCCGAAAGGTGATGAGAGAGTCTGGCTGGGAGACCAATTCGCTGCCCTTCTCTTTCTGCTTCTCCTTCTGGCGCTGGTGCTCCTCTTCAATTAAATTGGAGAATACGGCCCGGCAGTCGTCCAACAAAACTGGCATAACGTCCGACTGTACTGAAGGATCAACGATGACCTTCATGCAAAAGGAAATCCGTTCAAAGCTGTCCTTGTCCATCCTCGAGGTCCCAGTCGCGGCCTTGCCAGCCTGGATGATGGCACAGCAGAGGATTAGAAGACGAGCACAAAAGTCCTTGGTCCTAGCATCCTCCGCCCCGTATTCTTTTGTGATCCTCAAAGCAATCTTCGTCAATGCAGCAACGGCAGAAGCCCCAAGCAGGTAATTGCCTTGGAGCATCAACTTGCGCAGTGTTGGCATGCCATCGTCGCCATCATCCGCATCGACATACCCGACAGCAAGAGCAGATTGTGTTGCATAGGTTCCGTCCGCGAGAACAGTGACTTTCGAGACCGGCGCCGAAAGTGCCTGTTGCACGGATTTCTCAGTCTCCTCTTGCTCCTGAGCTGCAGCCTTTTTCTCCTCATCTCCGATAAACGGCATCTCCCCAAAACACTCATATATCGCCTCGACAGCATCTTCGCGCAATTCCTGTGTCTCGGCGTACTCTCCAAGAATCCACAACGCCACTCTGTACACCTGCGCAGCCTTAATCTCCCCGATGCTGCTAATCAGCTTTCTCAAAACGGATTCGCGCATCTTCGGATAGACTTGAACAATCTCGCGCACGAAGAGCACGACATCGTGTGCACCTTCAGAGGAGAGGAAATCCATCAAAAGATGCACAACAGAGTCGGCAACGCTAGCAAAGCGAATGGCACATGTATGGATAGCTTTCACAAGCATCGCGCGATACTCCGTGGCGCTCTCCTTGTCCACGTCCTTGCTCTGAGTCTTGACAATCTCTTTCTTGAGCACGAGCATCACTTCGTTGACATTCCGGGGAGAAACAAGTTCTATGACAATTTGCAGAGTCTTGCGGCGAATTGAAGAGTTTGGCGAGCTAAGCGCGCGAAGAATGTCCATGAGAAGCTCCTGAAGGACCTTGGAGTGGTACTTGCGCATCGACATCAGCTTCTCAAGAACAATCAACTTCACATTGTTGTCGCTTTCGGCGTTGAGCAGCTGAGTGTACGTCTGCGCTGCGGCGCGGACAGCTGTTGGCGCGGACGAGAGAGAGATAAGCGTCCAGGCTGCTTCGTAGCATACTGCAGACGAGGAAGATTGCAAGAGCTGAAAGATGATCCTGATGAATCGAGACTTTTGGCTCGGGTCTGTGCGGCACACTTTTCTGGTGAGTTCGAGGATAACGAGTTGGAAACCGTCGCCAAACTTGGAAACAGAGTCCAGGTGCTGCGCAAAGTAGTCGATCGCCTTCTCCTGAGAGCACTGATAGAGCATCAAGAACGCGTTGCGGCGGGCGCCAGCGTCCGATTCATTCACAAGAAATTTTTCGATGAGTTCGTCCGCATCCGGCATAAGTTCGTCTCCAAACTCTTTTGCGATTTGGAAGACGGCCATCACCGCGGACCTACGGACCAACGGGTGGCGGTGCTCCAGGTTTTCCTTTACAGCGGCAATGAGCGGCTCGATAATTTCAGACTCTTTAATGCGGCACAAGAAACGCAGTGTGTAAGCCCTGATAAACTCATTTGGGTGCTTGAGGTTCTGTAGGAGAGCATTGCAAACCAGAATCGTCTCAGGCAAAAGTTTGCCACCTTCGCCATGCTTCTCCACGGTCTCGAAAAATAAGCAAGCAAGCTTTTTCAGCTCGTGATCATCAGACGGTGCCACAAAGCGAATGACTGTCATAAGCAAGGCTGGAAACGATTCTCCATTTAGCATGAGCATGATGAGTGTCTTCATGCCCTTGATCTGCTTTTCAGGCACCCTGCTCTCCAAATCAGCCTGGATCTCCTGCTGAGTGGAGGGAGCACTCTTCTCCAGGTGCACAAGGAGTGAGCAATTCTTCTCCATATTTGTCAGAGTTCTCAACTGTTCCGAAAGTATCAAAGCTAAGCTGGTCAACTTGTGCGACCAGGTCCAAAAGCTAAGAAAAAGCCAATCCTTCTCACCCTGTCGCCCTTCGCGTTACCACCCTCTGGCTCCCCTTCCCCCTTCCCCCTTCCCTTTTTCTCCTTCGCCGCTATTGGCTTTCTAGACCGCCTCTCTCTGCTCGAGGCCTGGACCGCCGGTGGCCAATACTGTGTGTTGCCGCGCGCTATCGGTCAAGCTCTGCGATCGCAGTCTATCAACGGCGCTGCTGTCGCTTTTGCTTTTGCTTTCCTACGACCTCTGCTGGATCGACCATGGATCATCTATCTATCCATCTTACTCTTGTATCTATCATTGATATGATAATCGATCATCGATCATCGATCATCCACATCATACCATACTTTACTATTCCAGTGCTAGCACTCACTCTCAGTGATTGATAGCGGACTCCCAGCGACTGACTGGATCACCTATCGAAGCTTAGGGAAGATTCGTAGACTTGACTCGCTACTGGCCCGTGGAGCAGCTGGTAACTAGCTAATAGCTACTTAGGCCTACTATATAGAGAGAGGCGATAGATATCAGAGTGAGACTAGTGAGACCGTCTTTCTTCGGGGGTAAGCCATCGCTATGAAAAACGGTGCAGACGTGGCACGAACAAGGGATCAAAGGATCGATCGCGCCGAGAAAGATTGCAAAATTCTCTTTGATTGAATTTCCAGGAAGTAAATGTAAGTGTCTTCTGTGTCTGTGTCGAGAACGCAGCACTTTGCTCGAGGCGAGTCACATCGGATCTTGAGAGCCATTAGTTTCGTCGGGCCCAAACCATGTCATTTAAACGACAAAGACTTGCTCAGCTTCAACATCGTACTCAGTTTCTTTCAGAACGAGATTACAACAATCGTGCGAGAAACCAAATTCTCTATTTCAGCTTGGATACAGAAACGCACAAATAAGGACGGCTGAAAGCGTAAGTTGTCTGCCACTTTTTGCTTGCAATGCTTGGAAGGCGATACCACGAGGAGCATTAGCTTTTAGACGCGGACACCTTGTTCCTCATAAACTCTTCCAATTGGTCCTCATGCCAATCAGAGACATCCACAAACGCGATTGCATTTTTGTTTTTTCCGCGCAGCACTAACTCCGGACGCTTTCCCCATCGAGTCTTGATATTAAGTACGTGTGAGTGTGCATGTGCTTTGGAGTTGACGAAGGCATAGACGCCTTTGAACCTATTCAAAAAGTTGAAGTCGACGAGCAAGTCTGCGCTCGAAATGGGTTCGTCGCTAGAGTCCACCTCACTGACGCAGCAGGACAAGCACGTCTTTACAACCTGTGCGGCAACATCGCGTTCTTCGTCTTGCTCGATGCTGGCTTGAGCGGGGTGAGGCGAGAAGGGTACCAGGCATTTGGTGGGCTGCAAGGTCAGAAATCGATATACCTGCACGTGCGACCTCGCGAAAAGACTTACCAAAAACTTGTTGCAGCTTGGAGCACGTTCCGCAGTCCACTTCATCCTTTACGAACCCGTACGCGTCGCAGAGCCCTTCATCAGCTGCCAACGCCCTAAAGTCGCAAAGGAGAGCCACAGCGGCAAGCAGAGTTAAGTAGGTAGATCGTGAGAGCATTATGAATGGAAGAGTACACCAGCACTGAAAAGTTCGCGGTGCTGTAAGCAAAGGTAAGCCAAGCTCTCTCTTTCTTTTCTCCTTTACGTTTCAGCTGAAATGTGGCAGAGCCAACACGTGACGGGTTTCCGCACCACAGAGACCACAGAGGCACACTGCGAGCAATGCCGGCTTGCAAAGTCAATAACATTTTTTAAAGCTCTAACAGTATACTAAAATTATCACTAGCTCGACTCAAACATGGAAAGATTTGCATGTTACCGCCATTGAAGCCTCCGCCTCTTCTGCGCTTTCCTAATAGACCCACGAACCTCCTCCATATTTACAGTTTGATAAGCCAGGGTGAAGAACGGTTTCACACCTTCAATGTACATGGCGTCGCCGCCAAGTTCTTGCCAGCGAAGGAGGGGTACGGGTTGCGTACACAACACAAGTGAGTCCACCTCCTCGAGGACCTCTTCAGACTCTGGGGTGAGAATGTGGAGCTCGTCTCGGTGTGTATCAACACTCCGAACGATTCCCATGGCAAGAAAGACGAAAAGCTCACAAGAGGGGTCGAAACGGCAGAGGCCAACAAAGCGCCCGCACACTGCGCCAAGCTCAAGGCGCCGATCCCCGTCGAAAGTTGCAGCGAGATCTTGGCTTTGGAGGACATCCACCGAGTAATAGATGTTTACGTCTCCAGTCGATATGACGTACGGAACTTGGCTTTCAAGAGCCGTAAGCGTGCGCGCCTTAAAGTATCGCGAGAACCGCACGAAGCGAGCTTCTGCAGGTGAGTAATGTGCACCAGACAACACTCCAGGGAGAGTGAATGTTGTTTTGAGGGATTCGACGGATTTCAGGTTGATTTCGTCAAGACGAGAGACGCTCTTCAAGTGCACAGCGATTGTGATCCGCGCTGCTTGGCAGATGAGCTCGACCATGGAAGCCCCCAGTCCGTTACTCCAACCATGGGTGTTAAGAAGAAGAACCGGGAAGACCCCCTCGGATGCTTGCAGTGACTGATACTCCTCTATTACCCGCCGGCATGCGCTCAAGTAAGTCATCGGATGCCTATCGGGGTTCGCGCCTCCTACAAGAACGGCATATTGTAGCCGAGCAGTCGCATCTTTGTGAGAGACCTTTCTCAGGGAGACAACGCCAGGGACGCCGACTTCAGGCTGGCCAATGTCTGTGTCAAGATAGTATACCTCTGTTGCACAGCCCGGATCAGAATCGCTCTCTCCAAGACGAGCCGATAGCTTCCGTAGAAAAGTAGATTTCCCGAGACCCTTTGCACCACAAACCGCTATGGCGACAGGCTGTGCGGCTTGTTTTGCTTTCCTCGCCTTGTTCGCTGCGCGACTCACTTTGCCGAGTACCTCTTCCAGGACGCGGTCCCACTCGTTGGGCGTCTCCACGGCCACTTCCGCGCGTTCGTCCATCGCAGAGTCAGGTTGTGCGCCAATACACCTGATTGGCGAGGCTCCTCTTATTTGGTGTCAGGCTCCAGGGCTCCAGGGCTCCACCTCTCTTCACGCTTCAATCAGTCAGAGTCAGTGTTCACTTGAACATTTGCAACAACTCTACACACTCTTCCACGGCTGCCAACCACTCGTCTCACTACGTTTTAGCCGGCTAGGCTTCCTCCCTATTCCTTTATTGAATCTGGAGTATCGCTAAAACGTTCCAACCAGTCCAGTGTAGACCATCACACTACCATTGCTCCATCAGCTCCATACGACGAATGATACGGGAATGGCATCGCGAGAATCGTGGTCAGTCTCGTCACGGTAGCGCTTATGTGACGTGAGACAGTGCGATGATGATGGGAATTATAGGAATTATGATGAATTATGGGAATGATGGGTGACGATTGTGACGATGGATGGCTCTGATCTGCTGTGATCTGATCTGCGCGAGAGACGATTCACTGGTGTGCGACCTTGACCAGATCGTCAAAGTGGAGAAGTGGGGCCGAGTGGGGGGGAGCCACCAAACTGGAGGAGCAGGAGCGGTTCTGGGTTGAGGCCAATAAGCAAGAAAGGCTTCCGCACTTTGTGTTGTGATCCTCGTTCGAGACAAAGACTCTGCAGGTTGGCCGAAGCCAAGGCTGAGGAAGGGCCTTGCCAAGTCAAGGTGCTATGGAAGATATCGAGGATCTTGTTGGCGAGCTTGGGCTTGAGGAAGATGGCGTGCGTTCTGCTAGAGAGCACGTAGTGAAGGTGCATCGGAGGCGCCAAGACCAAGACGAGCCGGAGGGAGAAATTAGCCAAGGCGATGTCCAGCTTCCTGGAAGAGCCAAGATCTGGAGCAAGACGTTCGGGTGCTCCCACAATGTCAGCGACGGGGAGTACATGGAAGGTGCCTTACAATCCTACGGCTATATGCTGACGGAAAACAAAGACGAGGCAGACTTGTGGCTTATTAACAGTTGCACGGTCAAGGACCCAAGTCAAAGCGCATTTGTAAATTTGGTGTCTGTGGGGAAGGATCACGGGAAAGGTATTGTCGTAGCAGGTTGCGTTCCGCAGGCGGACAGGAAAATTAAAGAGCTTGCGGACGTGAGCATGGTTGGCGTCACGCAAATCGACAAAATTGTTGACGTTGTAGAAAAAACCTTGGAAGGCAACACCGTCCGCCTTCTGGCGAAAAAGTCGCTTCCAACATTAGACCTTCCAAAGGTGCGCAAGAACAAGCTCGTAGAGATCATCCCTCTGAGCACAGGCTGCCTTGGTAGCTGTACGTATTGCAAGACCAAGCATGCAAGAGGTAAGCTTGGGAGTTACGATCCGGACGCTATTCAAAGCCGTGTCTCTGCAGTTCTCGACGAGAAGCCTGATCATGGCGCCCTTGTACCGAAGGAGTTTTGGCTAGCTTCGGAGGACACTGGAGCCTATGGGAGAGATATTGGGACGGACATTGCCGCACTCATGTTCAAGCTCATTGGAACTCTGGAGACGAAGGGCGGGCCAGATACGATGTTGCGACTGGGTATGACCAACCCACCTTTTATTTTGGGTCTTTTGGATCGGATCGCGGAAGCTCTTAGGCATCCAAACGTTTTCAGGTTTCTTCACATCCCAGTTCAGTCCGGCAACAACAGTGTGCTCGAGGGTATGAATCGCGAGTACACTGTGGAGCAGTTCTGCCTGGTTGCCGATTACATGATCAAACATGTTCCAGGAATTACGCTGGCGACAGACATCATTTGCGGATTTCCTGGGGAAACCGAAGAGCAATTCGATGATACGATGCGTCTGGTTGAAAAGTACAAGTTCCCCATCCTCAATATTTCGCAGTTTTACCCTCGCCCTGGTACACCTGCCGCCAAAATGCCTCGCATTAATACTCAAGTTGTCAAAGAAAGGAGCCGCAAGCTCTCGAAGCTATTCGAATCCTACTTGCCGTATGAATCCCTCGTCGGTCAAACGCTGCCGTGCTGGGTTGCTGAGGAGGTGTCTAAAGATGGCAAACAGACTATTGCTCACTCTCAGTCGTACGTCAAAATTTGCTTGTCGCCAAGAAACGATGAGTTGAGAGGGAAGAAGATTTTGGTGAGGGTCACCGCGGCGTATAAATTCCACGTTGACGCAACTCTTGTGAGCGAAGAAGAAGACGGCAACGCTTAGGTTCCAACATGTTGGCTGGAGCGACGTTCTTTGGTAAAGTTCCTCCAGGGCGAATCAAGTTGATGTTGTACGCTCCGCGGGGCACCTTTAAGCGGTGCAATCTACTGCAAGTCCGGGTTTGTTTCTAATACGCGGGTGGTACTGTACTCAGTACACATGTCACTTTGCGAGCTGTCCTTGTTTTCTGTCTCGCACCATCTCTCAAACATCCCAGTTTCGCATGATCAATGCCGACGCACACTCTTCCTGGACTCAATAGCATTTCTTGTAAAACTTGTTTGCCAGGTACATGCAAGTTCCTTCTGTGTAGCAGTAGGACATAGGACTGCTTATGGAGTACTGTATGACTAACCCCTCTTGGGAATTGCTAATCTAAAATACTTTCTCATGGTTTGTAGAATCTTGTAACCCTGTCCTTTGTCTTATAGGGAATCACCACTCTGTGATACCGGTAGCACCTCGAGGTGGTAAGTCTGCTGGACTCATTACCCCGATTCCAATTTAGGAACAATCACTTGCAGAGCCTCTGTTCAGTGAATGCGACGAATAACACGGGCAAGGAGGACCCAAGGCGTCATCGATAAAACTCGTCACGAGTCGCGAGCAAGGTGCCTACGCGCCCATCGCCCAGTGACGAGCACCTGGGACATGCCTAGCTGGCTAGAGCACCCAGATAGTGCGGAGGAGACCGTCCTGCTCGCTCTTAGTTAAGAGCCCAACAACCAAATCACTATACCACCAATACCACCGATGGCTGTGACCATGTGACACATGGCTTTTAGCGTGTTGGCATAGTGAGTTAGTTGTCTAACTCACTGAGCAGTCTGCAGGTACTCACTCTCAGTACCGTTCGGAGTAGAGCAGTCGCTATACCCGTCAATAGGCCCGGCTATTGTCATCGTGCGTGCGCGGTGACAAGCAGTGGGGCATAAGTTAGTAAGGCATGGCAAGGCATGGCGGAGCAGACTGGAGAGAGAGAACTGCAAGTCAGGGATATGGTGCTATGGTAGTCGGTGGTTACACGGCTAGCGCCACAGCCACTCCTATGCCGCTCTCCTAGAATTCGTAATAATTCATTTAAATCGGCACTAGCGGCCGAGCTAGTCTTTCCATACTAGCCCCGGATAATGGCTTGAGCAATAGCAGCTGCGTCTCCGGAAAACAGTAATGCAAACACACAAAAGGAAGAATCGGGAGAGGAAAAGAGTGAAAAGAGAGAGAGAGAGAGTAGAGAGTAGAGAGAGTAGAGAGAGACAGAGGAGCTAGTCTGTGTAGAGGGAATACAGTGAGTGCGTGCGTCGAAGTCCCAAGTTCTCCGTACTCGACACTCGAGTATACTCGTCGGGGGGCCACAGCCTGATAGTCAGATAGTCAGATAGCCGGATAGCCAAATAGTCAGATAGCCAGATAGCCAGATAGCGGGCGGGAGTGGAGGAGTAGCTGAGCAGGCGAGGGAGAGCAGCCGCTGGGCTCTAGAGAAAACAAGCGAAAGGTGAAAGGTGAAAGGTGAAGGTGAAAGGTGATCGGCCCGAGGATACCGAACAAGCGGGGCAGAGGGGAGTGCTTGAGCGGGATCAGCAGCGAGTACGCGCACTCCCAGCGGACCCGGAGTGGGCACCCGGGAAGCCTTCGGGCTCTTGCCGAGGTGGCTGTAAGCATATGTCCAATCAGCTGCGCCAGACTCCTTTACCGCTTGAATCTCGTGGAATGGAGTCCGAAAAGGCCGGCCCTATACTGCAAACCGGTCCGTCGGACATGGCCTACCCTTTGCAAGGCTCGCACGCATCCTATGGTGCGGGGGTGGGGACCAGGAATCAACAAGGCGGTATACCACAATCATCATCGTCCTCGTCATCAAATTTACATTCAAGTTCGGTCCACAGCAACGTTGGTCGTCTCGGCCCAACGAATCAGCAGCCATTCGGTAATTCCACCGTCCACTCAATACCCCGTCAAGTCCACCTAAACGCAATTGGAAACCAGAGCCCACATGCGGTCGGAGCGCAGATTCAGCAGTCTCAACGTCAAATTCAACTTCAACACCCTCACAACCCACATCACAGCGAAATTCATCGTCACCATCAACAGCAACATGCCACATCTTCTCACCAAAACGTCGGGAACTCCGCCGCACAAATGTATGGACCAGATGGTGTGCCCCCGCCGCATCCTCGAAGGTTGTCCCTGGGCGGAGGGGATCTGCTGGACTTTGACGAGTTTCTTGGCGCTGTGCCTGCCGACCCTATACCTGCCTATTCTTTGTATTCTTCTTCCCACGGGCATCACGGTGGGGACTATGGCAGTGGTGGGGACGACCTAGATGCGGCGCAAGCCAGCGAATCTGGCTTTGTGTTCAAGATGGAGAGAAATGGAGTGATCCTCGCACCCAATCATGGCTTTCACACCTTGACAACCCAGGAACATTGCCTCGTCATGGCGCAACAGCTGCTCGAAATGTCTTGTAAAAATGAGTTTTGCGACTTGGACGTGATTTTGTCCGGACCAGGTGCTCGCAGGAGTGCGGTATTGCATATGCACCTTTCACATGCCTGTGCAGCTTCCCCGACAATCCGCTTACTTGTTTCGCGGCATCGC
Source organism: Parietichytrium sp. I65-24A (assembly GCA_012862575.1). Classification (NCBI taxonomy): domain Eukaryota; class Bigyra; order Thraustochytrida; family Thraustochytriidae; genus Parietichytrium; species Parietichytrium sp. I65-24A. The sequence continues at coordinate 395,070 of BLSF01000025.1, forward strand.
CGTAGTGAACTCGGGAAAAGGAAACGCGGGGACCAACTAGACCAACAAAATTCGCCATCGGGGCACTCGCTGGGTGGGGACACTGACTCTTATGAATCATCGGCTCCTAATGTCATAAGTGCAAAAGGAGACGACGACAAGTTGCCGAGTAGCTCTGAGTTTTTGAGCACAAAGAGGAGCAAAATTGAAGTCTCCTCCTCTACCTCCGAAAAAGCGCTTGTGAATTCCCAATCGCCTTCGCCGGTGCATGGGCAAGCCCTCTCTCAGAGCTCTTTGACGTCGCCGTCGTCCTCGAAAGGCCAAAGTCAGTCTACCCTGAGCGAAAAAAATCAGAGCATCTTGAGTTCTGCTCGTGTGACTAGCCAAACGGAAAGAGGCTTCTCCAGAACTGTGATTGAGCTCAACTATGGAGAAATCGACTTGCCAACACTGGAGACTGTTCGCTTGTACATTTACACAGGAATACTGCAACTGCGCCCCAAGTCGGTGTTCAAGGTGCTTGATTGCGCTTCTTTGTTTGATATCAAGCCACTAGTGCACTTGGTTCTTGAGTACGTGGAGTCTAATATTTCAGATGAAAACATGGCGGAGATTCTGCGAATAGCGCGAGAGCATTCCCTCGTATCGTTGTATGAGAGCGCCGTTCAGTACATTTGTAATCATTTTGACTCTTTCACGGCCACCGAGAGCTGGAGGACAATCCCTAGCGGTGTCGTGGCGGACATTGCGAAACGGGACAGCCTTCGCACCGAGAACGAGATGAATGTGTTTCACGCCCTCTCTTCCTGGTCAAATGCTGATCCAACAAACAGGTATGAGACGTTTTTAAACTTGGTGTGCACCGATCTGCGTCTATCCAATATGAGCCGCACGGAGCTGATGGAGTTGAGTAAGCACGACGTTTGCACCTCTTCGAAGGCAGTCCGAAAGGCTCTCTTCAACGAGGCAAATAGCCGTGTCAAAAGCGGTGGGACGAGCCAGACCGGAAGGTTACGCTTATATGGCCCTTCGGACGCTGTTGCGCACATTGGCGACGTCGCGGAGAGCCACGACTTGGAGTCGTCGCGACATATGCATGTGTCTCATTGCGAGAAAACGATTGCCGGGCATAGCCCCGTATGCGGACTGGCGGTAGTCGGTAAATACGTGGTCACCGCCTCAGCCGACTCGAAGCTCAGGGTATACAATTCAGAGAACGATTGGAACTGTGAACGGGTGTTGGAAGCGCACACCCGAGCAGTGGTTGCCTTTAAGGTTTTCGATGGCAAGCTGTTTTCGGCCTCACCGGCGCCGGATAAAACGATACGGGTTTGGTCGACCAAAACTTGGAATTGTATTCGGACTCTGCATTCCGGCAAGTCCGTTTGCTCCATGACAGTTGTGAACAATAAGTTGATCGCAGGAACAGATGATGGGCTTTTGAAGTCTTGGAGTGTCGAGGGATGGGGCCTCCTAAGAACTGTACCAGCGCATCAGCACATGATTTGGGCTCTTGCTCAGTATGGGCAAAGCACCCTCATCAGCGGTTCCTCCGATACGTCTATCAAGATTTGGAACGTAAACCGGAACGAGTTTACTCTTGAGAGGACGCTTAAAGCACATGACGATGAAGTTCAAGCTCTTGCTGTGGATTCGCGGCGACACTGGCTTTTCTCCGGGTCGGACGATGGACGTATAAACATTCACGACTGTAAGACATGGACACTGCTCCGCACTCTGTGCTGGCAAGGCCGCCCTGTAATATGCCTTTTAAATTTTGGAAATGGCATTGCTGCTGGACTGGGAAATGGTTATGTTGTACTTTGGGATAAGCACACCATTCTTTCCCATGATGAGTGTGCGGTAACGTTGACAGAGCACAAGTCGTGTGTTATGGCTCTTGCGAGCATGGACGATAAGCTGCTCTCGGCTAGCTATGATAGAACTGTGAAAGTGTGGGGACTTTAGGCGAGCCCTGGTGTTTCTCTGGTGTATCTCCGTTGTTGTCGTTTTGTTATTATAATAATCGCGTTGTTCCACAATTGTCTACTTGACTGTTCATCCATTTTTACCAACGCACAGTTTATTGAGGCCGAGCAACTATTCAGTTCTCACTTTGTGTGTTCTGCTTCTTCTGACTTCAACGTGCGAAATGCTCGAAATCATACTCGCAATAGCTTGCGCCAAGTGAACGTAAGAGGAAGGACGTGTACTTGACTTATCACTTTAGTGTTGAGAAAAAAAAAGATATGAAAGCGAATAGCCACTTGTATTATTAGCAAAAGAGCTTTCGACACTCTCGCCACACCAGTCGGATGAGCATTACGGCACTGAGAGCGTTCGCAACCATGAGAAAAGACCATACCTCAGACCAGCTGCTGGAGGAGATATAACCCAGCACTACACCCTGAATTATTGCCCCGAAAGATCCTGTCCCGTCGATGATGCCTGTAACGAGAGAAAGCAGTCGGTCGTTCCCTTGTACCTGAGTTCCAAGATCAGCAGCAACGGCAGTGGTGATCAATGCGTAAGGCGCATTGATAAAGAACCCGACCAGCATCATGAGCCAAATATTTGGACCAATTTGGTTTCCAATCGAATTCGTCCATGAGTAGTACAAAGCCATTACCGGAACCCCAATTACCTGAAAGGCAAAAGCAACAACTCCGCGAGCTTTCAGTCTGTCCGACAAAACCCCAGCAGCAATGCCGCCCAGTACGCCGCCAACATCGAAGAAGCTACACAAGTACCCTGCTTTCTCGGCAGTGAACCCCAAGCTTCCAAGATAATATGGGCCCCAGTAAAGTAAACTATACGCACACATTTTAGAAAACAAAAGCGATACAGAGAAGGGCAGCAAGCCCGGAATGCGCAGAGCATAGCACACCGTCGCGCCGAACGATGACTTGCTCTCCGCTGCCGGTTCTCCGGGTGTCTGATCCAAAGCGCCATCCGCTGGAGAGGTTAGTAAGGGTGTTTCGTTATCTTCACCGGGACTGAGCATCCGCCCCGACTGGGTTGAAAGAACGGAATCTAGCCCTCCGCGCTCATGAGCATCTTGATACTCTATCGATGTCACTGATTCGTGATCGCTCTCATAGTCGTCAACAATCAAGTACCCGTCACGCATCTTTAATCCGATGTGCTCAGGGCTCGGAACCAAGAATGCAAAAACCACAAGAGCGCTGAGAAACATGATTACTCCCGGAATGACATAGCCCAAGGGCCAATCCTCATGATGCATTCCAACGCCGACTGAAGCCGCAGTTATTACTGATCCCAATATGTTTCCCAACGAAGTATGCGCATTCCAAACTCCCATGACAAAGCCTCGACTGCCGTGCCCAAACCACGAGCCCATCACCGACACAACGCTAGGCCACCCGACGGATTGGAAAAGACCAAACAAAGCGTTCACGGTGCCAAAATAGACCAGGGAGTGAATCTCCCATACATACGCAAGCCCCATCAGAAACATACAGAGTGAAGAACCAAGCATACCAATGACTAGGAAAATGCGCAGGTTGACACGATCTCCAAGATATCCGGAGACAAAGAGGCCAACGGTATAAAAGCTGAGAAAAATAGAATCCATGATCCCGAGGAGCACGCTACCGTCCGTCATATCTGGTTTCGCTTTCACGCCTTCGTCGATAACGAGTTTTCCATCTTCAAGCTTTCGCCAAAAGATACTGTCCGCGGATTTGCTAGCAGGTGTCCTCGCCGGAAGTAGGCCATTTGAATTTTGAACGAACATGACTTCAGAATTCTGTTCTCCGCAAGTATTTGAGATCGTCCAGCACCGAGGAAGTGAACACCACTCAAGAGCGATAGGTCTTTGACGGCTTAATCTATGGCATTGCCCAAAACTGTACTCTGCGCAGATGTCGTCAGATCCCCAAGCGGTGCAGCGATATTTCCCAGAAGCCTCTCTGGCGCCAGTAATGACAATGCCTGCATGGGATACTTTTCTTGGCACCAAGTCCTCGTTGAACGGGGCCCAACCCGGATTGACGTTCTCGTCATATGAGCTATTGCCAGTTGCCGAAAGCGGATGTAGGACGCTTTTCGTCACACTTGGTACCTTTCTCGTGAGGTGAAAGCAGCAGTACGTCAAGAAGGTCAGCGCAAACGCCCTGACGCGATGCCGGCGAAGAAGGCTGTGGTTGGTAAGCATTTCACCGAGGCTCGGCTCAGCCGCGGGAGTGGCACTGGCAAGCGTGAAGCGAGTTCCGAGTCGGTCTGCCGCAGAGCGTGCTTGCAGTCAGCACTGTACTAGCTAGCACACAGCCCGTCACGAGCGTATGTACGTTTCTCGCTTCTAGTCCCCGGGCCTACCTTGCCCACCTCGATTCAGATCTTGTTTGCTACCTCTGGCCGACACACCTACGTAGTACGTACGCAGCAGCTACTACCGTGGAGACCATAAGACAATTCTCGAGCCATGAGGCTTTCACTTTATCTTTCTCAAAATCCATTCTCAATTTTCTTTGAGGATGAAGAACCGAGCCATAAAGCATTGAAATGAGTTTCACACCAAGTTGTTCAAGACATCAACTATGGCCGTGTGACCATGAATGTGGTGAGTGTGGTCGCTGTAGCTCCGGCCAAGGCATTTTACAAAACTGGAGGGGGCGAGACCAATCCTTGAGTAGATAATTTATCTCTGCGCCGCACGGAGACAATAGGATATCCGAAAGAGGCTTTTACGAGGAAACACTCATTTCGTCAGGGGTTATATCGATATGCTCGCCAGTGCTTGCTGGTTTATCGAAAATCTCCCGAAAACGACTGCGATTACACCAGGATTGAAGATTTCCGGAGGTTGAAGAAAAAAGATATGGACTCATATCCACTCCATGGTTAAAAGATGGTTCAGTCAACTCAGCGCTTGCTTGTAGTGAATATCTTTATGATCTTTACACAAAAGACAAAGAGAGAGCTTGGAGAGGCTTCAAGAACCCATTTTGAGAAGCGAATTGCTCTAAAAATGGAGCTTTGAGCTTTGAAAGTCTTGTTCTAAAATAACTCCTCATCGAGAAAATCGCCTAGTACTAAACCGCATGTCGAAGTGCGTTTTGGCACGTTCTTGCAAAATTGCGGAGCTCTTAGAGATTTCAAAAGGTATTGTTTTGATTGACTGTGATATGAGATCATCCTGATAAGACGTGGAACGTCATCGTTTCTTGTCGGAAGGGTCGTTGGAGAGCTGATACTACCAAGTACTGAGTACCGGCCCACGTTGTCCCACGTTGCTATTTCCTACTATCAGCGATAGATCGGGTGAACGAGTTGAAAGGGAAAGACAGTGACGTTGGGAAAAGGCTAAACTTCAACTTGAAGAATAAGCGCAGATTATGATTTATTCCTTTCAAGTTGAAAGCTAAACTCGGATCGAATTTGAGCAAGCTGCGCCAAACCAGATGCAGGACTTCTAGTGCAAGAGAGGTCCATTTGACGTGTGACCCATTGCGAAGTGCTCTATCGGACAGAATTCCGGCGTACTAAATGGAGTACAGGGGACTCTGACTTCGGGCCATGTATCTCAAATGGTTACAGTGTACTCTATGAGTCTCTTCCAAGTAGCATTTGAACTTTGCTCCTACGTTTTCAGCGGTCCCACTTTCAAGCCAGAGGCCACCCTTCCGAGTGGACAAGGACTTGATGGCGGCAAGCCGGTGTCGGTCTCTTTTGCAGCTTCCGAGCCTTGCCTTTGACTTCCAATGTGTGAGGTTGGATTAGTAGTGTCGGAGGCGGGAGGCTGCGGCCACCGCGCCACTTGGGTTGAACGGATAGAACGCTACCCGTAAGATGCGTCAAGGAAGTAAATAGTGCCTCGCAATCAGCCTGACCGGTACACTCTGTCTGCGCAGGGAATTTGCCCGAGTTATTCTTCAACGCCAACCAACATATACAATACTATCTCATGGAGAGTGTAAGCGTGAGATTTCCATCACCAAAGTATTTTAAAATTCGCAACCGCGAGAGGAAGGTGGTGTCGTTGTTAGCTGAGAGAATCCGAAACTTCGTATTCCGCATGTGGCATAATCTTGTGGCCCGCTCGTATTTGATTGCACTCCTTCATTCCGCTAGAATGGATAGAATGGGGCAAAATGAAACGATGCTTCTCGGTAAGATGCAAATGGGATTCGTACGCTTTTCGACTGTTTCGAAACTCGTTTGCTGTACACTGGGTTCTCTATACTGGTTCATAAATTCCTGAGCTGCTAAATTCACCTGGTGCAATGCGTCTGGACGATTTGTGCGCAAAGCACAACTCTTCGCTTGTTATACATCTTATGAAATATTAATTTTAACTTTGACAATTTTGTCGTTCATTGTGCAGAAGCGCAAAAATAGAATAAAAAAAAATAGAAATTTGTGCATGCATGAATTCTTCTATCTCACAGTATCTCGCAGTGTTCAGTTTTTCTGTTCTGATTGTGAGTTCTAATTTGAGCTGGGGGATTTGAGCTAGTCAGACTCAGACCTCCCTTATTGACAGTATGTCCGTTTGACAGTAAGAATGCTCTAGTAGTCATTCACTTTGCCCCTTCACACCCCATAACCCAGGCAATCTCGTTGCGTGGGCCTGTTTGTCCTATTCAGGGAACTTTGCGGACAGAGCTCCAACAGAAGCGAGCGATAGAGAGCAGCGGTCGACTCTGCCACAGTGGGATGACAAATTTCTGCCGCCATTCAAAGCATGCAACAATGACTTCTCCCGAATGAAAGCAACCGACCGAAGAGGCAGTAGAGGCTTCTGAGAAGAGGAGCCGAACGAACGAGTCCGGCAATCGCGTTTCATTGACAGTCGTCAGCAAACGGTAAGTAGTACGCCATACCCACTACTACCTTCAGGTGGATTTGAGCATGTTGGAGAGAGGCTTGAAAAGCCCGAAGCTTTCCAAGATGTCTTTGTCTTCTCAACGGAATCATTTCGAGGAAGAGATGAGCGAAAGATTGTTTCCTTCCCCACGTTGACGGTGATGAGGGGAACATATCAACTGTGATCGACAGAGGCAAGTTGAAAAGGCAATACTGTGTACTAGGCAACACCCAAAAATGTTGGGCAAAGCCTTCAATCTGTAGAACCCTAACACTGGGCAAGAGCAAGCTTTCAAACAGCAAGAGCTTGCTGAGCGCGCGGGCACCTGGCACGGTGAGAAACTTTGTGTGCACAAGCTGGGTTCGTGCGGGTCTGCTTTGATTGCCAGCCATGGCTTACGAATTGGAAACTTTCCGCAGCGTTTCCACGCCGGATGCCTTCAGTTTTTGGATGTCAGCATCTCAGTACGGCGGAGCATGTTGGGCAGTCTCCCAGACGTTTCTCGCGCTATTTATGCTTCACCGAAGGAGATTCGTATCGCGTACGCGAGTTCGCGTGATCAATTATCTTCTTGGAAACATCTTTTGCTCCATTCTCGGTTCGATAAGTATCGCAAATCAGGCGAGGCAACTGAGTGAAACTGGTAAGTCATTTGGTTGTCTTGAAAATGACTTGAAATATTTGAAACTTATTGTAAACCACAACCTCCAGATTGTTTTTGGTTTGCGAAAGGACCAGGGGTTTGTTACATTGCCGCAAACGCGTTCACGTACATGATCTTGCTTTGTCGTGCAGAGGCGACTAAAGGAACCGAAAGAAATCCTCTTCGTGAAAAAGTCACGCTCTTCTGCAAACTTATGACCTATTCCGCGCCTGGAGCTGCAATTTTTTACTGCATTGTGGCTCGCGGGGAGTTATTCTTTGCTGAGGGGTATTGTCTCTCAACCTTCGAGATTTCTGTTGCATGGATCGTACTCGCTCAAATGGTCGTAGTGAGTTCGGCATACTTATATCTCTTCATGGAACCTCTGTATGCGCACCTGAGAGTGATGGAATCAGCGAATGAGTCAGCCGGCAAAGAGGTCGTGAATCTCCGCGGCTTACGACGCGTGGGCCAGAAGAACTTGAGGTGGAGTGTGTTCACGCTGCTCTCTTCGGTCCTCTTCTTGAGTTTCACCATAGGGCAGCTAATGTACGCAATGAACAATCCGTCTCCGGATGTAATATGGATCAGGGCTGCACAAATGTTTTTCCACCTCTTGGATGTCCAAATCAATACCTTTGGAAGCCTTTCTATCACTTCCGGAATTTGGGCTCCCAGAACTTGGAAGTTTTTGACTGCTTCAGAAAGCTCTGTTGGCCCAAAAAAGAGGCTTTCAAGCATCTACCCCAAAGGGTCCGCGGCCGACAGCAAAAAACAAGGCTCTACATTGAATTCGCAACTGGAGAACTCTCGCATTGGCAGCGCGAAGACTGATACCCCACGGCATCCCCAAGCAATCGCTTCGCCAACCTCACCGACTTCAGAGCTGACCAATTAATTCGAGCAGACTGCCAGAGGCACAATCAAGGAGCACATGCACTCGGGTGTGCAGTGATGAAAGCTCCCAGAGTGATTTAACTCTCTGCACTTCAAAGAGCATTGAAAGAAGCGATCTCGAAGAACCCCATGGACACGCATCTCTCGCATCTCTTCCCCTAGCCTTGTCTACCTTTCTCTTTTTGTAATGAGTAGACGTTTGGATCGACGCGAACCTGCCGTAAAAGAAGTTGATGCCCGGGAAGCTCACCACTTTGAGCTCGAGCCTCCGAAGGTACTAATATCTGCTCAGAGAACCTTGACCACGCTGCGGCCGGTAGGCTTATTGCTTTCTCGTCCACGTGTCGGCAGCGATGAGATGATTTCTATTTCAAAGGCAAAAGGGGCAGAGTCGTTGCTTTTTTCGTAGAAGCCGCTTTAAAAAATGCAGAGAGCACAACAACCCTCATTGTCTCAGAGACAAATGTTGTGCAAAACAATAATCACAAGGTCCTGGAAGGAGGTTCAATACATAGCAGTCACGGTGCTCAAGTCTACGACGTTATTTGCGCCAACGCAGCTAAAATTCACTGATGTTTACCTCCAAAGTAATAGGTTGCAAACTTTGGAGGAACTGGGATGAGACGCTTTTCATCTATCTCTAAAAGCATTAAAGATCTCGCTCTTTGGACATTTTGCTTCTGAAGGGCATTTTGCGTCTCCGTGTGTCTTGCAATACGAACGAAAATTCCAGCTCCTGGGCATATTTTCGTTCGACTGTGATCTCTTAGGTCCTCTTGCGCATTCGGATTGGTTCACTTTTTTTGGCATCACAAAGAGCAGCGTTGGGAACAAAAATTACGTGCAGTGGTGGTGTAAAGAGGCCATGGGAGGTCAGTCTGATCAAGTGTCTTCGCTCAGGAAAGATGGCCAGCCAGGAGAAGGATCAATGACGATTTTTTGAGGGTTGCGCAACAGACAGCTGAGAATTATTCATCTCTTCGAAAGAATAGGATCTCTTTGCAAAAGCCTCCTAAAAGCGAAAGATGGAAGAGGAGTTTTAAAAAAAGGCGAGGTAATTCACCTTCCAGTTCGTTGGTTCCCAACACTTATTGAATAAGGCTGTCCATAAAAAATATATATATTCCGCAACGGGTGGTCAGACTTGTGGTAAAGTTGCAATTCAATTTCAACTGCAAGCAATTCCAAAAAAGAATTTCTGTTCACCAGTACCAGGTACCGATACTCAATCTCAGAGTATGTTCAAACTCTCGAGCGAAGAAGACCTCCGAAATGCAGGCAAAATTCAGCTTGATATTCTGTTCTTTAGCTAATCCTAAAAAATGTTCTGACTGTGAATAAAACTGGAATCTGGAGCAAAAGAGCTGACCGTGAGAAAAGGAGTCGCCGAAGGAGGCACTCAGACTCGGAGAAGACGTGAGAAGACCCACCTACCCGGACTTTTGTGCTTTACAGTTAGAGTTCGAAACTGCCTGTGTCCAAGTGACAGCGAACGATTGAAGTAGTACCAGGCACTGATAGTAGTAGTGCGCAGCTGTATTTGCTAGCTAGAGCAAAGCCCGGCTTGGGGACATGCTGGACGCTTGTTGGGCCGCTGATTAGCACCAATACACACTCTTCTACCTCGTCAGTGTCTTTGTTGTCATTGTCGCCGTACCGGCACTATTACCAAATACTTGTTCGATGAAGCAACCGTACCGCCGTCGAATTTGAAAAGAGGTGATAACCTGACCTGGATTTGGTGGGGATGAGGGTCGAAGAAGCGACACTCGCTCGTGTTCAAAATCTGCTTGGGTTCGAAATAGCATAAACCTTACGGAGAACCGTGGAACCCAGTCGGATCGAGGTGAATGGGGCGAAGTTCCTCTGTGGGGTGCTAGGCTATTCTACCTGACTTTGCAGAGTAAATCGTTAGTTCAGGCAAGATTACCCCGTTTCAATTTTGCAAGCAAATCAGGGCCCTTCCCCACTCCCCAGTGAACCATTTATTGATGATGGCGGGTCGAAAAGGATTGGGGTTCAACTGTATCTTTGAAGACTGCAATTTCAAGCGAATCGAGGGCTAGAATTCCTAGACCGCGATTCCTGAAAGTAGGCTGCTGCCATCTGCTGCCTCCCAAAGTTTCGTTTTCCGGGTAGTGAGAACAATTTAAATACTTAGTAGCACCTTATCCCCCTGCTTAACACTGGGATGAACCACCTGACCCAGGACAGCCCATCGGTCCTTCCCCGGCGTTCAATTCTACTATTCACACTTAAGACAAGCGATAGGAGTCCGAGGGGCTTGCAACTACCTCTCCAGATATCTTCACAAGCCAATCCCCGTAAACCACAAACCTCGGCATCCCGGAGCGTCGGTCAGCCAAGCAGACAGACAGACGAAGCAAGCAGCAGACAATTCGCGCGAAGCGAATAGCATCCGGCTGCGCGCGTCAAGAGCATACTGAGGAGAGACTTCCGCAACGAATCACGCCTGTATCCAAAGTTTAGCCAGCATGTCTTCTCGGGTGGTCAACTCGTGGCAGGGGAGTCTCCGTTCCTCCAGCGGAGCAAAGGCGATGGAGAATCCAGCGACATCTGGTGCCGCGATTCCTCCGGGCGGATTTCCCCAGAAGAACATGATGGGAAAAGGAAAGGTAGGCCGGCCTGCCACCAGGAGCGCTCTTGGCGACATCTCGAACCGCACAAATAATCAGATGAACGCTGGGCTTGGGTTCAGAGCGGCGAAGAAGACTGGCCCGTCAACCTCAAAGCCATTTGCTATCGCTCAGCAAGATGAGTCGAAGATGGAGACATGCGTCGCCGACAACATCATTCGGGATGATGAAGACGATGACGTGCAAATGATGGACGAGAGCAGCCAGATGGACTCAACGGAACAGATGGTGTCCGTCCACCATCTCCCGATCCCCGAGGTGGATAGATGCGACCTCAATGACCTGCATAACCCGAAATACGCCGCAGAGTACGTGAATGACATATACGGGCACTTCCGCGAGGTGGAGTGCAAGTTTTTGCCTGACCCGAACTACATGGACAAGCAGAGCGATATCAACTCCAAGATGCGCGCTCTGCTGATCGACTGGCTCATTCAGGTTCACGTCAAGTTTGAGCTTTTGCCACAAACTCTCTACTTGACGATAAATGTTCTTGACCGGTTTTTAGAACGCAAGGTGGTTCCTCGCCGCAAGCTCCAGCTTGTTGGATGTGCAGCTATGTTGCTTGCCTCCAAGTACGAGGAGATTTATGCGCCTGAGTGCTCCGAATTTGTTTCGATGTCAGACAAGGCTTTTACCATCGAAGAGCTGCTCAAAATGGAGAGCATTCTAGTCAACGTTCTTGAGTTCCATTTTACCACACCGTCTCCATATACATTTCTCCGGCGCTACATGAAGGTGGCGTGCTCTACTGCCAAGACACAGCACTTTGCAACCTATCTCGTGGAGCGCTCTCTCCAGGAGTACGAGATGCTGAAGTTTAAGCCCTCGCTCATTGCAGCAACGTCACTCAACATCGCACAGACGCTCACGAATGACAGGCGAGCGTGGGGATCGACGCTGGTTCGCCATTCAGGTTATGTTGAAGCAGATTTGGAGGAGTGTACGGAGGCCATGAAGAGATTGTACAGCACGAATCAAAAAAATTACCTTCAGGCCGTGAACAAGAAGTACTCTAGCTCAAAATACATGCATGTATCTTTGATTAGTCTGGAGTGAATGAGATGAGCACACGTTGACATGTTGTGACACCACGAGCGAATCTTTTAGGTCTTGCTGCTCGCTAGGATTGGTAGACGCTGCTGCAGCGACAAGTGCGCTCCTGCTTGTGTGTGTGCAGGAATCTTCAATGGGTCGTTGAGCAATACAGCTCCCCCTTCGTTTGTACACCTTGCTGACGCTCGTAACTGAGAAAAGTTAGTTACTTCAGAGTGATGCGTTCTTGGGATGATGAGGTGGATTCTTTGGAAGGGTTCATTAGACAAGCACCTAAAGTATACGTTGCAAAACTAAGTTTGTATTTTTTCTCCACTCCACCCATCTCGTCCCGTGTGCAGTTTTTTTAATTTTCATGGCTAACCTGATCTTGTTTTCATTTTCAAAGTCGTGGGTGTGGTTTTCAGGATTCGGGCAGACCATGGTGAGACTATTGTAGCTACAACTCTACTATTATCTACTAGGCTAGTTCTACAGATGGAGGAACAAACCAGTAGTCAACCGTGCTCTCTTGCTACTAGAGTAGCTCTACTATAGTAGAGAGTAAGACGCTTGGCTAGCTTGCTACTCTAGCTAGCACACTGTATCCCGGAAAATATTCGTTACATAGTCAAATCCTTGCTCGGGCCAAAACATGTTTTAATGTTTCTTGAATGTTTCATGAACCCAAAGCAATTTTTATGAGTAGATAAAGCTCAGGTCTTTCCAGCCATGTGCTTTGTTTGAATTGAATCCAAGTATTTTGTGCGCTACGCGTGTTCGCAATTTGGCATCTGCTAAGCAGTTTTACCTAGCTGAGTAGGAGGTAGTAGGACCTTGACTCTTACGATATACTACGTGGCTACCGGAAACTTGCCAATACGAATTCCAGCCGAGATGAGTTGCTTTTCAATCAATCTGTATCGCTTGTGATTTCTTTTTAATGAACTGTTTTACATTATTGACCCGTCTCTTGAGCTTCTTGCAGTTTTCCTCATCTAAAAGCCAAGTATCGTCCTCGTAGGCAACCTTCAAGTTCTGCAGAACCTGCGTTGGAGTCTGACCCAAGTCCGCTTGTAACTTTTTCTGAATAAACTGCTCAAAATGGGCAGGAATACCCAGTTGCCCGGTTCTTCCTGCTGCGAGAGCTCTACTCGTAGTCGGCTGCGCATTTCCCAAGGCTGGTACACGCGCACCTGTGGAGCTTGATGATTGACTCGGTGCGGCGGCCCCCTTCTTGCGGTGTGTTCGAATGTTTCCCATCCGCCGTATGAACTTAGTCTTGTTGGCGTCCAGCGATAGCCATTCCTTGTGGTCTTGCAAAGAGTCCAACGCTCGATGATAGCATTCAGCAGGAGGTACGGAGAACTTCCTGTCAATCTCGAGCTGAATGAACATTTCCACATCATACGGCAGGTGGGAAACGGGTCCGCCTCCCTGTATTTTACCAGTTATGAAGTCCACGTACTGCGGCTCCTCCCTTTTCTTGGCGCACCGAGCGCGATAACTCAGCAACCTATCCAAAATAGATTTGACCTCGGATTCGGTGGGGATGTCACATCTGAAAGCGTTTTCAGGCATCAAGCGAAGCTTCTCGAGCACCCATGAATGATGCTGCTTGTCAATGCCCTCGTTGGCAATAATATGCGCAATAGTCGGATAGTGCTCCTTCCCGCACCGGGGCCCAAGTGTCTCACCTTTTCTTGGACGTCGAGCCCATCCGGGAAAGTAGTCTGACCAATCGAACGTGGAATGTTGTGCCAGCTGAAACTCGGGCTGCTCGATATCGCCTTTGCGAACGGTGAAACCAAGCTCATTTCGCTCCAGCATCTGGAATACTTTGCGGACACAGAACGCGATAAAGTCCTTTCGGTCCTCCTCCTCGTCCTCGTCAGCATCCTCGTCCGCCTCATGTTCTGGCACTGTTGCCTCGTCATCTTCATCGGACTCGAGATCGTCATCAACACCGTGAGCAGCAACAGCCGTATTCTGGAGAGAAAACTGCTCGTTGAGTGCCTCCTGGGCGCGTTTCTCGAATATCCTTAGACTCCTCAAAGGGCTGCAAGCAGTGACCGAAGCGCCAAACGTTGTCCAAGCTCGGTGGGGCAGTGCCTGCGGCACTCGTCCGGGTGTTCAAAACACGTTCCGAGCCTGCAAGGGCAAGTTTTGGGCATTTTGCAACAAGTTCCAACGTGGTTCCCTCACAAGGACCTTCCTCTCCACACTCAGGCACCGGAGCACGCACGCTCGCGCCACAAAGACACCGGTTTTGGAGGTTTCAAGCCTTCCGCCACCTCCCTGGCAGCTCAAACCCGACCCAGCAACAGCCGCACCATTAAATCGCACATAGTTAAATCCCCAGAGACTGGATATTAAGCAGGATACAGTGTGCTAGTAGCTAGAGCTAGCTACTAGTAGAGATGTACAATAGGGCAACGGTTACTTGGCTGGGTGTCCCCAAGCCTTGCAGCGGACAGTTTGCCATACTCAAATTCCTCACTTCAGTCTGGCAGCTCGAAGATATTGTTGGCTTGGACAGTATCAATTCCTGTTTCGTGCTTGCCTTGCGTCGCTGGCGTAATCGCAGCCAGGAGTCGCGCGTCTGTGTGTCGTCGTTGACTGGCTCGCGAAATTTTCTTCACGAGAGGGCCTCTTCTGGTGGATTCAGCAGAGCCATTCATTCTCTGGCAAACGGCAGGGCGTCGAGATTTGTGCTGTCTCGCGATCAAGGTCTACGTCAATCCTGAACGTAGAGAAAATGCCTGTCCCGTGTCAAATTGTAGTTCTCTGTGGATTCCTTGGTGCAGGTAAGTTGATTCCTTGAGATCTCGAACTTGAAAACAAACTGTAAATCCACTAAAAGCAACCTAAAATGTTCAATCACTGATGTGGTCAACTCACTATAGGTAAAACCACGTGCCTCTCCGCACTTCTTCAAGATTGTCCAACGAGTGTCAAGATTGGAGTCATTGCGAATGATGTTGCCAAAATCAACATTGATGCAAAGCTGGTAAGTGAAGTTGTCACATCTGCGAGTGGAGCGATTTCCTCCATTCAGTTAGAAAACGGGTGTGCGTGCTGTACCGGGAGCGGCGACTTCACAAAGGCTATAGAATATCTTCTTGACTCAAATGAGTCAGCTCAAAACTTTGACTTTATTGTGGTGGAGACGTCTGGTGTCGCGGAGGTATCTCAAATGAGACAAGTCATGGAAGCTTGTCCGAGTGTCCAAAGCGGCAGGGCCAAATTCTTAGGCATTGTCACTGTTGTTGATTCAAACGATTTCCTCAGTCAATATCGCAGCAGGGAAAGCCTTGACATGAGACAGGACCTGGTGGGTGCGGATGGAAGAGGTTCGCGTCGTCTGATTGTGGATCTTCTCGTGGAACAAGTGGAAGGGGCTGATGTAATTCTTTTGAACAAAATTGATCTGATCGAGACCGACGCGTCCAAGTACCCTACTCTTGCACATATCTCGGGAGCTTTGAATCCTCACGCCAGAGTTTTACCGTCTCTCCATGGAAATGTCGATCTATTAAATGTCTTCTCTGAAATGGCTGCGAGTTCAGAACTTGAACAAACACGCGGCAACGCTTACATCATCGATAATCACGACCATGATCGTGACCAAAACGATACAGCTGAACATCACGCTCATGCTCACCATCACGAAGAGGAATGCAAGGGATGTTGCCACACCGACGAAGACGAACATGATTGCTGCGCACATGATACACCTGGTAGAGGGGGCAATCACACCTCAAAGTATGGAATCAAGTCCTTCACGTTCTCATCGCCTCATCCGTTCGATGGCCCAAAGCTGTCGGCATTTGTTCTCAAGCCCATGGCATCTGTGCAGCAGAGCTCTTCATTTCCTGCTCTCGACAAGCTAGACGAGAGCCAAGGAATTCCGTCGAACGTTTCTGAAGAAGCGTCAGCTGTCAACCCATTCCAAAACGTGCTGAGATCGAAAGGGTTTGTTTTCATCGGCGGAGCCCATCAGTCGCGGAAAATGTACTGGTCTCACGCTGGGAAGCATTTTGGTGTCGTCCCAAAGGGTTTTTGGGAGAACGAGGAAGCCAAGCAAGAGCTTGTATTCATAGGAGTGGACATGGATGAAGAAGCGATCACGTTAGCACTTACAAATTCCCTCCTGACGGCTGAGGATTGAGCGATATGTAGCTCTAGTAGTTAGTGCACGGGGAAGCGAAATTGTTTATTCTCGCCACAAGAGAAAATACAAAATACAAACGTAGGTCTAGGAAACAGCGCTTTTCCTTAGGCTCTCGGGGAGCAAGTCACCCCCGACATAGTTTATTTTAATAAGGAAACTAAACTGCCGAGGCAAACAAAAACTGAAACGTCAGGAATTTCAAAGACCTTTGTTGCTGTAAACTTTGGTGATCAAGTTGCCATTCGAGTCCCGTAAGTTGTGAAACTGTGGCTCCAGCGAAGAGGTGTCCAATTCGAGAGTTTGCGGAAAGATGGCCAAAGTTGCAGGCAGCGCAAAGCAGAGAGCCCCAGTGATTGCAAAGAGCTCTGCAACCATCAGCGTGCGCTTTGGCAAAGTTTTCGGAACTGCGGCCATTATTGCCGCTGGTAAGACCATAACGGGGATCGGCAGACCCAGGGAGCGCGAAAGGATGGTTTTCATTACACCTTGTTTGCCAGCTTCCTTCGAGACTCCGAGCTCTTTGCCATTCGCATCACGCACAATCACACCGTTGTCAATCTCCGGCTTTCGAGAAAAGTACACATTCGCGGCTCCTGCGGCGCCAACTGCAATGTATGGGACGACAAATGGTACTTTGGCAATCTTGCGGAACAGCGTAGGGCCATTATTTCCGAGCCATCGAAAAGCAAGCGCAAGGCCGCAGGAGGTTCCCACAGCAATGCCATAGCTGGTCAAGATTTCTTCCGTGGACATATCAGATCCAGATCTGTTGGCATAGTTTGTAGCCGAGTTGTAGCTTTGGTTCATCCACTGCCAAAACACGGTTCCGACGACAGAGTTCGCGTTAAGCATGCCAGCAACTATGGGGATGTTTGCAGGAATGAAGCCAGACATTCTAAAGGGGGCAGGGATGGACTCTCCAGTCCCTTTGTTCTTGACGGCATCCAAAATTTTCTTGGCATGCCAAAGTTGCTCATCGCTCACGTTGCTTGGCAAAGAGCCCTGCTCAAATTTTCCGAGCAAAGCCTCAGCTTCCTCAGCTTGCGTCTGAGTGACCAGTATCATACGGGGATCTACGACATCTAGAAATCCGAGAAACCGGCCTTGGTACGTTGACTGGTCGAAGCGAGAGCCGTCCAGGGAGAAGGGTTTCTCTGGCGCGGCGGACCACGCCAGCACCGAACGAGCAGTCGCCATGGAGAGAGAGAGGTCCTGGAGTATCTGTTTGCTCCGCTTTCTCGACCGAAATTCGGCGTGGCCGCTGGTGTAGCAAATTTAGGCCTGGCCTTTGCGTTTGGTTGGCGATCGACGTTGGTGTTTTGGATGCCGAAGCTTGTTACTCTGCCTTTGTTTTTCGCTCCGTCTGCTCCGTGCCTTGTGGCCTGCGCATGTCGGCAAATCTGGTGTACTTACTGTTAGTATACTCAGTACTCACTGTCACTGCTTAACTACTCGTAGTCAGGGTCAATCTTCTACAAGAACTAGAACCTACGAACGAGTGATTGCTGGAGTGAACGACGATTCTGCACGAGCCTTTAATTGACACGTTCACAAGTGAAAAAGAAAAATAGTTTTGGTTGGTGCTAATAGGATAAAAACATTTCGATAGACATACTGTAAAAAATGAACAAAGCGCTCCGATCCGACAGACGAACACGAAGTAGCAAATGTCAGTCAGACCGAGAGTGACAGAGTACAGTCCTACCCAAGGTTCACAACTCTGATTCCACAAGTCTCATGACCATACGCGCAATCTTGCGTCCGACAAATAGCTCGTGTATGGACGACTTGCGATATAGGGGGACGGACAGCTCTGTATTCCGCAATTGTAGTCTTTGCAAAGCTCAAGAAGTACGGGGACTACCCGGTCATCTTCGAGCCTCTCAATCGCCATCTTGTTAATCAGTTCAATCCAGCGAGGTTCTTCGCCGGAAGGCAGCGACAGCCTTGATTTCTGCATTACTGCTTTGTACATAACCGAGGGGTCGTCGCGTGCGTACGGAGCTTTGCCGCGGGAGAGAAAGTAGAATATGGAAGCGAGATGATAGGTATCCGAGGTGGCGTCACAATGGCGACCAGACAACGGGAGTGCTCTGTGAGACGGTGTCTGCTGGCAGCCTGCGTACGCCTCTGGGGTGTTTGGCATCATGCACCCTGCCCTCATTTTGCAGCTGTGGCACTGGCACTCTGTCGAGTATTGCGACAGGTCGGATGACCGTAACTCGAGGCGGAGCTCCTCCTGTGAGCCTTCGTCTTGAAACTTTGGGAGAGCTTCCTGCAGAGAGTCGATATCAATCAATCGAGTGGGAGGATACTGCTGACCGTTCTGAGCGCCTCCGAGGAAGAATTGCTTTGGGTGATTATCGTCGTAGACGAACACGCCAGCGGGGTGTGTGTGAAACCACTGAAAGATGCATGCAATCTGGGTCGCGGACTGTATTTGACGAACTACGCTCCAAGGCCCTTGGTGCCGAAGTTTGTTGACCGACTGTCCCAACGTGTCTAAATCCAAAAACGGTTGTATTTGAATCACAATTCCTGTTTCGCGGTGGATGCAACTTGCGATCGGAGTAACTACAAGAGGATGTCTTTCTTGGCTACTTACTAAGCGATGGAACCCCGAGAACAAGGAATAGAACTTGTGGTCAAAGAATTTGGCTACGACCTTCTCATTTCTGTATCGCCCGGCAAAGAGTATTGATTTCTGCCCTTGTTTCAACGTCTTAGTCAAGATCAAATCATCCCTGAGATATTCACAACGCCGCGGAAAGGCCACGCGATCGGTAGCATTTTCCTGAGTCGCTTGCAAATCGCAATCGATCTGAACGCCTACGACACCACCGCCCTCGCAGAAGTTTCTTTCCAGTCGGCAATCGTTTTGTGTAAAACTCGCGGTTTGGGTCACTTGAAGGACTTGTTCTGCACTTTGCTCCTCGTCAAATATGATCAAAGTCCTTCCTCCGCTCGAAAGGACCGTCTGTTCAATTCTCTGGGCCGCAACAAACACAGTTGAAGTCGTAATGACTAGACGGGGATTCTCGCTCTGAATTTGATGTGCAATCCTTTCTATTCGTTTTCGGTTGCTCACTAGTTCCGCAGTCGCAGCGTATTTTAGTTCGCTTGAGATTTGCGAGACATTCTTTCCTCCATCGGAATTATAAATACTTGGAAGATTTTTCTTGAGCTTGCGTTGTACCCCGTCGGAGCTTTTTCGGAATAAATCCAGAATGTTGCTGCGCTTTTCGAACAGCCGCGACACACAAGCGTCCGAATCTTCCCCGATCACGACTGTAACTTCCTCGGCGGAGAGTCTTTGTCCGGTCCACTCCAATACATCGCGTGCTGCGGCGGAGGCCACTTTGACAAGCTGGTCGCGAGACACCACGTTGGCGTCCGTTCGTTGGCCAGCTTCGCATATAAAGGATGTGCTCGGTGACCGCCAATCGTCCAGCACCTCTCCGACAAATTCATTGGTTTTCTCCACGTTCCACAACAACAGCACTGCGTTTCCCAACACCACAATAGACGCGAACACTGCGAAAACAACTTTTCTTTTACAGCAGTTGAACGCTTCATTCCGGTTGGACATGCCCCCCTCCAATAACTTGCTGCTTGGAGGCAGCAGCTCCGTGCGCTCCGGACGGATCTGTGTCACGCTGTGATTTTGACCGGGGGCCATTGTGCGCCACCTGCTGCTCGGCTCAGTTTCAGACTCGTTGTCTTGCGGGTCTGTGGGCCTGGTCGCTGGAGAAGCAAGACGCATCAGTGGCGACGAGACGGTGCGCTTTGTCCAGTTGCTTGCTTTATTTGGCTCAGAGCTCACACATGAGTACGAACTCACCAATACTCACCACCTTCCCCAATGTGCCTCTCAAAAGCCAATCAAGAGTCCCTTTTTCTCTGAAACCCTCACAGCCAGGTGTGCACGTGCTGATCACCCCAAGGTCTATCTATGGTGGGCTACCCGTATCGATAGTAGAGCCACAAGGTCGACTGTTCGCTTCTGCAAGCTTTGCTTTCCTCAGCAATCCATAGCAATCCAATGAAATAATTACAGTTACTTCGAAACCGACTTACTGCATGCCGTGACGAGAGCTGTAGTGTGGTTGATGCTCACAACAATAAGGAGACTATATATTGTTCACCATACGAGGAGTGCGACATTATGCAAGTCTGATAGAATCCACCTTGGGTATTGTGCATTCCGTGCATTCCCGCAAAATAGGGAACACTACATCATTGTGAGTAGGCGTTAGTTAATACTTATAACATCCGAGATAGTTCATTTACGGGCCTCTCTCCGAGGACTATACGCTTCTACTACGCCGATCATTCAGTCTTTATATGCACCTGTGCAGTTCTAGTCCTGTATATAGTCAGTCACTCGTCAGTTTGCTTCTTCAGAGACATCCTTTGGGCTTCTTGGGAGGGGCGCTCTCGTTCTGGAGCACCAGAGCCGAAATGCTGACTTATACAACTTCCCTGGCAGATTTCTCCAAGATCAAAGGTGGTCTTTCTTCGCAACAACCATCGGACAGCGAGCGCTCGGGAGAAGAATTGACAGTGAAGCTGAGATTTGTTTTGTCATGACCATATAATATAGACTATACTACTGTTAGTCATCAGTCAGTGCGCGCACAACCTAACCAATCATAGTGGAAGGCCTTAAGCCATGGTAAAGCATCTCTATGTAACTGTATGTATACTATAGTATGTCTACATGCACATTTCGAAGAGAACAGTGGAGCCGATAAGGTTGACCCAAATACTGGGACTCTAGCTAGGACTGCTGGGACCGTGACTAATAACAGGCTAGCTCTTTACATCCAGTCAACTCTGTGTAAATTCGCAACCAGTAGCCAATAATTGTAATTATGTTGGAGTTGCCAATAAAAGTAATTTTCTCTTCCCGGTTCCCCATTTTCAGTTGGTTCTCCGCGCTTAGCCAGTGGCCGAATGTAGACATGAATCAAATGGAAAGGGCTAACATAGTTTTGGTAGGCCTAACGACATCGAATTTGAGCGTTTTTTGCGACGAGTGTATACATCTTTCTTTTACAACTAAATGCCAGAAACGGGTTCGAATAGATAGAACCAAGGTTGAGCAGTGAGTGGCCAGCGCTTACTCTGACTGACGGAGCGAAAATAAGAGTTTGTTGAACTTTGATCCTTGTCGCCTTGAAAGATTTGCGATTTCACAACGAGCAATCTGTTTCCGAAAATCAATTACCCTCGCAGAGCCAACTAAGATGCTTCTCTGTCAATTCAAATCAACAAGANAAACGTAATAGGGAAGGCATCAATTGAGCCTCTAGCTAGAGAAAACTCGCGGGCTTGGGATGGGTGCCTGTTTATTCCGAGCGATTTGTTCGTTTATCTGTCGTTCACAACATTTCACTTTTTAGATATGTGGGTTATTTGTGGGGGCATATGTACCGAAGATTACAGTATTCCTCTCGAGTCTTTGCAAAGCTCAATTGGACGATCGGGGTATGAGAAGGCATCATATCAATTTGTAAGTTTTGCGAGACAGGCAGCCATGTGTGCGTTCCAATCCCTCGCCACTTTGTTACAAATCTGTCTCCCGCAACTTCCGAGTGATACTCTACGGTTTGAAGCGTGCAAGTTCTACTGAAATTGACTGGAAGATGCATACCTGCTAGCCGAATCCTGTTGCGACAGCGATTTGGATTGCTGCCCTGGTCGTCTTGGTCATGGTATGAAGACTGGTTTCGCGATGAAGTTCATTCGGTTAGAAGCTTCCGTGTCATAAAGCAGTTGCAGATTTGTGACGCAAACGTGTTTAAAACCTTTCACTTGGCGAGTCCTCTCTTCACTGTACAGGTACGGTCTTCTGGTCGATGAGGCCGCGAGTCCCAAGTGAGGTTTCTGCCCCAGTCTCCTTGGCCACTGAGTATGTGGTGTAATGCGGTGTCATTGAGTACTTGCAGTTTTCAAAACGCAAACGTGTGTAAAACGTTTAAAATTGCCAGGGGTTCCGCCGAGAGGGTCTTCTGAATTCTGCTTACTATTCAGTTACCAATACGGTCTCCGAGCCGATCAAACTATGTGAACCGAGTGAGCCGTTTTATTTGATGGACCCCGAAAGCTTCTAGGGATTGATTACTGCATGAGGAAATTCACCAAAGGACAGTGAAACTTGTTGTTCTTGTTGCTTGGTCTAGTCCTAGTCTTCGCTCCGAGAGAGAGACAAGATCGACAGCTCCAACGTTTCGGAGTATGCCAACGCTGCACAGCCTCGCACAGTGTCTGGGAGCCTTCACCTTCCATTCGGAACCTGCATCATTTGACACGATAAGTTTAGAACAAAAAAAGGCTCAGAAGTTTAGAGCAGGCCTGTACCTCTTGAAGTACCCAAAAGATCCCGGGTAATCACTGCTTTGTCATTTGGGCACAGTTCACCCGAGAGTGTCTCTCGCCATCGTACTAGTATTGGTATATCATAAGAATGTCATGTCATGACTTGGTGTGGGGAAGAGAAGGGCTTGCCGTTCCAAAACCGCGTCATTGATGGAGTCCGCAAAACCAAACCTTTTTTTCTAAAACTGCAGCGACCTCGGCACCACACTCACCACACTGGATCTTGGCGCCGGCTGACGCAAGGACATCTAGGGCTGTGGGATCTCAGTCTGCTCACACTCAGGCTCTGCGTCATGGTCACGGTTAAAGAAGTTGTAACGGCAACATGGGACAATGCTATCATGCCTCCATGGATCCTGTGGTGAAGTCTCACCCTCCCAAAACTCCTTTGCCGTGAGAGCCGTGAGTGGGACTGACTGGGCACGCGTCAATTACAGTCTGAAAACTGCAAGCTATTTGGATCAACAATATTGGGCTGGTTGTCTCCTCTGGCAACTGCGGCGCTCCTTTGCTCCTGCGCTCCTCCGAAAATCGGAAATTGGGGAAGTTGACAACATCTGCTGACAGCGGCCCAAGCCAACAGAAGAAGGCAAGTAGTTTCATTCTCGGTAAATTGCAAAACCAATGCAACGAATCTTTTTGACGAGAAAACTCCAATCCAAGAGTATCTATCTACGTAGATGACCACTTGTTCAGTGCGGAACTAGTGTTAGTAGCTATTAAGAGTGTTCCATTTCTCTCACAGCCTCCTTCTCTATCAGTTTGTCTATCTGTCATTCGCACACTCTTCCTAACTCCGTCCAAACTAACTAGTGATGGTATGGCCGTGAGAGCAAAACAGTACAAGGTTGTTACCTCAGGCCACGCGACCTCTCGCTGAAATTAGGAGTTGTGCAGTTTTTCCGACAAGACTCGCTCTCTGCCTCAAACCTGCGTAGGCAATAATCGCTTCTATACTCTCCCATAGGTTAGGCCAACTGCTCTCCCGCAATTTTCGGCAAATCATGATGCTGAAGGTGTGCGACTTTGTCACTGTCAGCAGTGTCATCGGTGTGCATGATTTGTTGGCTTGAGGAAAACAGCTCTACTGGTAGCTATTAAGAAGACTACTTTTTTGTGCGGTTGTCAGCACCTGACAAGGCTGTGGAATTCGTCCAGGAAGGCTCGATCACAGTGAAAGCTCTTCTGAAGATCATTTTACAGTCGGTGCGACTCGAAAAAAGAATCACCGGAAAGTCACCAGTACCACTCAGTGCCGGTACAAGAATTTGTTTCCACCCGCGCTGTGCTTGGAAATGTTGGCAAAATTCGATCTGGATGATCTGGATACTCTCCTCGAAAGACTAATCCGAAGCCT
Source organism: Parietichytrium sp. I65-24A (assembly GCA_012862575.1). Classification (NCBI taxonomy): domain Eukaryota; class Bigyra; order Thraustochytrida; family Thraustochytriidae; genus Parietichytrium; species Parietichytrium sp. I65-24A. The sequence continues at coordinate 419,022 of BLSF01000025.1, forward strand.
TTTTCGCGGGAAACTGCGACGGAGAAGAAGGAAGAAAATTTCCCAAATTTAACCAAAGTCCCAAACCTGCGCTGGTTAGGGTTTGGGCTTTTGCTGTTTTGTGAGCATTTGACGTGATTGAAAACAATGTGGACACTGGGAAATCTCAGCATGTGGAAACACCGCATAGTGCGCCCTCTCGTGACTTTTGAGCCCATCGTTCCGTTGTTTGCTATCCGGTCCACTCCAGCGTTTGGTCCAAACGAATCATTGAAATGTGGAGGGCAAAGACACACCGCCAACACAGCGTTGGGCAAAGCTCTGCGTCGTTTTGTCGTTTTGTTTATTGTTATCCACGGAGTCGTGAATAGCGAATGAAAAGGATAGTGTGCGATTGTAAAACTGCGCTGTTCGCGTCACGAAAGAGTTCTAAACCCCTACTATGTAGAACATTAAGTTATATAGTGTAGCATAGAGGGAATCGGAATTTGCAGAGGGAGGTGATTCAGTTAAAGTGTACTTAACGACAGTGACGCGAGAGATATAAATTCTAGCTGTAGGCTAAAGTGTGATTTCTAGCCCTGTGTGAGCTCCATGTATGTAGTAGGTGGTAGCTAGGAAAGATGCTTCGAAATCGTCTGTTGTCGAAGTCATTGTCAAATCTATCGAAAGTGCTGTAGTCTCACACCATCCGAATTTACAGTCGTGCAAAATTTTCCTATTTCCGCATCACAGGTGGTATCACAGGTGCTTAATCGCAATCAGAAGGAAATGTCTTCTTCCAGGACGTTTCACCTCCCTATCGTAAACACTAATTTTCCACTACCAACCCAAAAATAAGACTGTAACCGTAACGGTGAATTGGGTCTCCTGACCGGATTTATTTCTTAGTTTTCAGAATTCAGAACACATTCAGAATTTTCAGTTGGTCTACACATGTTGCGATCAAAATTCAACGAATGCACAGCAGTGGATGTGAATGTCAGTGCACTGGCCGGATCCGTGTCACGGAAGCAATGGAGGCTTCATTTCCAACTCGGATTTGGTGGATGAAAGGCCTAGAACAATCTACCCGGCATCCGGTCGTGCTGCCATCACAACGAATTTCTGCGAATTAGGCTTGAAGTTCGGGATAAATTCGTCGAGCCAAAACAAGGTTTCGAACACTGTCAATCAATTGAATTAAGACTGTTCCGCTCACAGCGAGAAGTTTTTCGCGTCCGCATGGCGTGCCGTTCTCGTTGCTAAATTTGGCGGATCGATCAGTGGAATGGTCTCCAAAATGAGAATCTCGTCACCTGTGTGGCGTAATGCTCCATTACGGCACACTTGGCACTTAGCAGTACTAACGCCGCTGGCCTGCATCGCCCTCTCCCCGTATTCCCTCGCACATCCTTCCTGCGTCCGGGCCGGATGGGTTCAAAGAGCTGAAAGAGCTGAAAGAGCGAAACGTGCCGAGAGGCTTACAGTGCCAGAGAGTTATGTACCAACTAACATGTAAGTTGTCTACCTTAAAAGTATTTTAGTGTCTATCCAGGCACACGTCCCAGTGCTCAAGCACTTTCTACCGCCTTGCTCACTGTATGCTGTGGACTGCGACTAAAATTGGTAGCCACCGCAATGGCTCGCAAAGTGCACAAGTTTGTGAGGGCACACGCTCCCTCATACCCCCTAGGTAATGATCGTAGTAACTAGCAACTCATACCCACATCTCAGTAATACCAGTGCATTGATTAGCGCCTGACTCAAGCCAATCTAGCTAGGCTCTAGAAGTCGCTGTCCCTTTAATTCTAAGCACCCTTTTACCTGGGCTATTGAGAGCTGGATGAAAGAACAATTGTTGTTGCGGTTACGAGTGCTCTTTAGTGAGGCGTCGTTAGCTTAATTTAAGTATCTCTCTCTATATCAGTGTGGGGTACTGGATATTGGTGCCCTAGTGGTGCAGAAGTCCAGCTTTTAGTGAATCTACAAGGAGATCTATCTTCACAAACAGACAATCGGCTGTGATCTGAACAGCAATCTCTTAGAGCTCCCGGGTCGGAAGACACGGGCGCTCTTCTGCAAGGGGGTTTGCTCGCTCACACTCTTAATTCCTGCAATTCCTGCGACCAAGCCATAGTTGCTAATGAGGAGTGCAGAACTGCATCTGCGCCTCCTTCGCCCGAAATCTGAATGTGAAATCTGAACTCTGCGCGTGTACTCTTAGTCGTGCATGGCACCGACTAAGGAATGCTTTGTGTGTATGTTGCATTGCTGTGAGAACCTCGCCCCTCACAATCTCAGGAGGGCTGAGCAGTCGTAGATGAAGTGATACGGAGGGTTAGTGCATTGCTTGATGTAACAGAAATCGAAGTTAGAGAGAGTAACAAAAATTTCCACTTGGTTGATTGATGATTGACTGATTGATTTCAATTGATTGAATGACAGAAAGAAGTAAGGGAGGAATGGAAGAAAGAGCAAGAGAAATTTGTGCAGTTCGTCCGGGAGCCAAAAAGGTGAGTTGGCTCTTCCGGGCTCGGCTGATTTGAGTAGCACCCTATGCTCTCCTCAGTACCAAGTTCTGTGTAGCTCAGAGGAGAAAAATATGGGCGAACTTGCGCGCGAACGAATCAAAGACGGGGCGATCAGAAAACAAAATGTTTCGGAAGCGCCCCAACTGCACATGCATTGCACATGCACTGCATGAAATGGATGGTTTCGAGAGACTTGGGCAGCTGCAGTATGGTGGCTGTTCACGTTCACTGTGTAATGCGAAAATGTTGGGCTTTCTCCCGACTCATAGGGGTGTGCTAAGGTTTATGACGTGAGATTCTATTCCCCTTCACTGGTCTCACTGTCTCCGGTAGCACAGTTCGTGCAAAGGTACTGGTGCAGTGAAAAGTTTTCCCGAGAGGAGAGCTGCGCATCTTTAGAGCCGCCTGCCTACGCGCGCAAGTCAGCAGGGAGATTTTTCGTGATCGTTTTTCAGTTTGCCAGATAACCTACTCAACACATAGGTTCGTATAGGACGCAAATGAGAGCAGCAGCTTTGCAGTTTGAGATGTCTGTCCTAGTGCGCCGCCTAGCGGAGTTGTTAAAGCTAATTAGACACACTGATAGCGATGTGGTTCAATGCAAAATTGCGGTCAAAGTCGCAGGGCCAGGCGTAGCAGAGACCTAGCTCTTCGACCGAAAGGCATCGATTCTACGCTCTCGCTGGGCATTTTATCTAGCAGCAAGCAGTCCGTGATTTTCCAGGCACCAGACCCCAAACGAACACGGAGCGCCAAGAGCAAGCGGTTGGCTTGTTGGACTTTCTGCACTGGTGTCGTTGGATTCGTAAAGTCTTTGGGCGTGGCTCGGAGTCGTTTTTGCTTTTTGATTAAACCGGCCGAGTCTTTCGCAGTTTCTTTTCGTGTTTTTTTTTCTCGTTTCCAAACATGGCAGACGCAAAGGCGGAGGGTGCAGAGGCACCAACCGTCCACTTCCACGTGATGGAAGTAGAGAAGGTGGCAGAGCACTTTCAAACCGACCTGAAAGCAGGCTTGACCACCGCAGAGGCCGCCATGCGCCTTGAGAGGGACGGCCCCAACGAGCTCACGGAGAAGAAGAAGCGTACTATCTGGCACAAAATCTGGGACCAGCTTAACAACGTCCTTGTCTTCATCCTCATTGTGGTCGCAGTCATCTCTGCAATCAAGGGTGGCTTGGCTGTCGGCGTCGAAGGTGAAGAAGAGGATGTGACCACCGCATTTATCGAAGTGGCCCTCATCCTTGGAGTCATCATCCTCAACACTTACATCGGAATCCGCCAGGAGGGTAGCGCCGAGAAATCGGCAGAGGCTCTCAAGGCGATGCTTTCCTCGGACGCTCTTGTCATTCGCGATGGGAAGCGCATTTCTGTTCCTGCCCGTGAACTCGTGGTCGGTGACCTTGTTGTCCTCGGGCTCGGAGACAAGATCCCTGCGGACCTTCGTCTTACCGAGGTAAGCAACCTTGCTTCCCTCGAGGCCGCGCTCACCGGAGAGTCTGTCCCAATCGACAAGCGCACGGAGATCATCTCGTGCGAGAACGCAGCCAATGTACCGCTCGGAGACCGCAAGAACCTTGTCTTCTCCGCCACTCTCGTCAAGCAAGGTGAAGGTCTTGGTATCGTTGTCGCCACTGGAGACAATACCGAGATCGGAACCATCAACAGTCTTGTATCCAAGGTTGAGAAGAAGAAGACCAACGTGCTCAAGCAAATCGACATGGTTTCTAGGTGGATTGCCATCTTTGTGTGCATCACCGCCGTCGTTACCTTTCTGGTTTCCTACCTGTACACCGGTCAGGAACCACTCGATGCAGTCAATACTGGTCTCGTGACCGCAGTGGCTATGATTCCTGAAGGTCTCGCAGCTATTGTGACTTTGACGTACGCATGGGCCGTGAGTAATATGGCTAAGCACAACGCTATTGTTCGAGTGCTGCCAGCAGTTGAGACTCTCGGAAGTGTGACTGTGATTTGCTCCGACAAGACCGGGACGCTTACGATGAATCTGATGTCTCTGGTCGCCTTTGTGACCTCTACCGGACGCTTCCGTGTGGACGCGAACGCAACTTCCCGAACCCCAGGTAACTTTGTCCGTGACGACAGCTACCTTCGCGAAGCGAAGACGGATGGCAAGTCTATTAGTGAGGAACAGCCTGCCTCTTTCACCGCAGAGTCTGACGTCAAGATCAGCGAGTCTGAGTTGCCTGTACCGGTTGCCACGACCGTGAAGCCTGCCGAGCCAGAGTCCGAAAACACTGGAATCAAGAACGGTGCTTCGCCGGATACCGATTTCATCCGCTCAATGCTTTCCACTGGTGTCTTGTGCGCTGATTGTGAGCTTGGTAAAGATGGCGGCCGCGATGGTGAATCCGGAAACCCGACTGAGATCTCGATTCTCCGCGCTGCATACTTTGCGAACGTCGACCACGATGCGCTCCGTCAGCAGCAGCCACGCGTCAACAAGGTTCCTTTTAGCTCAGAGTACAAGTTCATGGCCACCATTCACCACGCCAGTGCAGCTGTTGACGGCACCGACGAGGGTTACGTTCTTCACGTGAAGGGTGCTATTGATCGCTTGATGCCATACGTCGCTTACGAAGCTCGTGGAGGCGCGGTTGGAGTGGAAAACCAGGACCCTGTACGCAAGGAATACTGGCTTGAACAAGCCGAGGAGATGTCTTCGCACGGCCTCCGTGTTCTTGCTCTTTGCCGCACCATCGTTCCTGCCGACTCTGTTTCCTCCAAGGATAAGCTCGACGCAAGCTACATCATGGACCGTACCGAGCCTTACCTCACCATTGTTGGGCTTGCCTGCATTTTGGACCCTCCTCGCCCAGAGTGTGTCGATGCTATCAAGGAAGCGCACGGGGCCTCTGTTCGTGTTGCGATGATCACCGGAGACCACAAGGCAACCGCTATCGCTATCGGCAAAATGCTCGGAATTGTTGATGCTGAGCACCCACATGCTGTAACCGGACCTGAGTTGGATGAAATGAGTGACCAGGACCTTCGTCTCAGCGTTATGACCCACAACGTGTTTGCCCGTGCTTCCCCAGAGAACAAGCTCCGCATTGTCAAAGCCCTTCAAGCCCAGAAACAAGTCTCTTCCATGACTGGTGATGGTGTGAATGATGCTCCTGCACTCAAGGCTGCCGACATGGGTGTTGCTATGGGTAAGGAAGGAACAGATGTCGCTCGTGAAGCTGCTGAGATGATCCTGGCCGACGATAACTTTAGCACCATTGTCAAGGCTGTTCGCGAAGGCCGTGTTGTGTGGGACAACTTGCGCAAGGTACTGCTCTTCAACACCCCTGTCAACAATGCACAAGGTATGACCGTGTTGTTTGGTATGATCTGCGGCCTTCCGTACTCTCCTCTGACCCCAATTCAGGTGCTCTACTGCAACTTGATCTGCGCTGTCACTCTCGGCTTCGTTCTCGCTGTCGAGCCTGCTGAGCCTGGCATCATGAACCTCCCACCTCGTCGCCCGGGCAAACGCCTCATCGGTCGTTACCTATTGTTCCGCATCTTCTTTGGAACCGTCGTTCTCGTTGCATCTACTGTAGGTGCAGTCTTCTGGGTTCGTAGCATGGGCTATGACACTGATATCAACGATCTCGACCAGTACCGTAGTATCACCGCTCTGACGGATGAAACCGCCTGTGCCAGCGAATCCTTCAACCCCAACTATGATGGTATTTTGAGCGTCCAAAACCCAAGTGAAGTACCGTTTATGCTCCGCAATGTTGACGGTGGAGACCCCATTTGCTGCCCATACCCATTGGAATCTGGAAGGGATGAAGGTGTGTACGTGTGCCCAAATGACTTCGGACGCAACCTTGTCCGCTCTCAGGCTTCCAACACTCTTACTCTCTCGGCTATCAGTATCATGCTTTCTGCACGCTTTGCCTACAACTCGGGATTTAGCACGCTCTTGTTCCGTGGCAACCCTTATGCTTGGTACTCTGCCGCCATCACTTTCGTTCTTCAAATTTGCATCACATACATCCCCGGCCTCAACAACGTTGTCTTCGGAATGGGGCCAATGAATGGCCCACAGTGGGGTATTGCACTTTTGTTTGTCTGCACCACTTTCATCATGATGGAGTCCGAGAAGGCACTCATGCGGTACTGCAAATCCAAGCACGTCGACACCGATGATCGTGGAATTGGTGCTGATGATCTCAATGTCGAAGAAGATGATGGAGTTGCCGAGCCATTTGCTCCGCAGACCTCTCAGCGCAGCGCAACCATGCACAGCAACCGTCTTCACCGTTAAAAACCTCAACGCCAATCGGCTTGAACTGTACCTGAACGCAATGATACCTCTCTCCACGAATGCCAGGTGGTAATGCTTTCTCATTTTTCCCACTACACAGTTTTTTGTTAGTCAATCTTTACTCAAATCAAACATGTTTATCTTTTCAATGAACATTTACAATGTCACAGGCAGTCACTTTGGATCCCCCAGCTGTCTCTATTATGACGGCAGTGGCAGCGTCCAGTTATGTCCAGTTCAATAATCATTGAAAATTAGAATTCCGCCAACCTTGGCCCCTAGGCTCGAGGGTCGCAATGGGTCGCAACTCACTGTCAACTGGAAGTGAAGAATTAAGTAAACCTCCACTTCAGAGTTCGTGTCGGGAAATCCAGAATTGCTTCTGATACTAGTAGTACTCATACTGTGGACTTGCCCTACTCGCACGGGTAAGTAAAAGGACGGAAATACAACTCCCGCCTTTTAGCAGTGTGTTGCTAGTACCAAGTACCCAGTACTGCTGCTCACTACCATAGTATCGTTCAAGTTAGCTCTGTGGCCTTTTTCACTGTTGCGTGTTGACGATTACTTCTTCGCATGTAACTCTGTCTGGTCTTTGCTCGGACAGAGGGACCAGCTCACAAGAACGCGAGCAAACCAGCGAATCAGCACACGGGACGTTGACCCACTCAATCAGATCGCCGGCAGAGCGAGTTGAAAGCGTGCGCCAAGCTCCGAGGAAAGAAAGAGGGCTCTCATGGCGCAGCAGCCAAAGACATTTGCACACCAGGCGAGCCTGTCAAGGCTGCCAGTTCCAAAGTTGGACGAGTCGCTCGCGGCGTATCTTGTGTCTGTGGAATGCCTTTTGAGCAAAGAGGAGTTCGCCAAGACTAAGGAGCTCGTTCAAGACTTTGGAAAGAGTGGGGGGGTTGGAGAACAGCTTCACAAACTTCTGCTAGAGAAAGCAAAGGGCATTGAGAGCAACACCGCGATCAAGGCGCCAGAGAGCATCACCCCTCTGGATCATCCCGATGGAACCATGTACCCGGACAATAGCTGGCTGGAGCGCTGGTGGGAAACCTACGCTTACCAATCTGATCGTATGAGTCTGGCTGTGAACATCAATTGCTTCCAGAGCCATTTCAAAGCAAACCCTTGCGCAAATCCAACTCTGCGAGCTGCTTGGGCAATTCGTGGCTCCCTCATGGGGAAACGGGCTCTTGACTTGGAGATGGTTCCGCCTGAACGCGCTGGGAAAGCATTGCTTTGCAGTGCCCAGTATCACCGCATCTACTCAACTACAAGAATTCCAGGCGATGAATGCGATCACTTGGAGACCTATGGAGAGAGTAAGCACGTCTGCGTAGAGCGAAGCGGACACTGGTATGTGATCCCGGATGCCATTGACATGTCGGTTAGCGAGCTGGAGGAACAGCTCGTGTTTATTAAGGCTGATGCATCGCAGCGCAAAGAGGGGCCGGGCCTGGCTGCTCTAACCGGGGAAGACCGAACTGTCTGGAGTAAGGCGCGCAAGCACTTGCTGTCACTAGGAGATTCCAACAAAAACGCCATTCACGTCTTGGAATCAGCTATCTCTCACTTTGTGTTGAGTGAGGACAAACCAACCTGTCCCGACGATCTGCAGAAAATTGGACAGCATGGAAACGGATCACAAATTTGGTTTGACAAAAGCGGAACCAACATCATTTGCGACAATGGCTGCTTCATTACCAATTTAGAGCACTCTTCTGCGGATGCCGTTGTCCCCGCGAGACTGTACGTCTTCGTCGATGACTATATTCAGGCGAACGCGCCGGCTGGGGTCGGCTACCCTGAAGGGTTCAAGAATGTTCCGAAGACGAGCATGTCGGGCATTCCCGTCGTTCGTGATAATGGAGGAAACAACGGCCCTAGGACCGGCAAGAAGGCAGCTCGTGTGGACTTTAGCTTGGACAACGCCATGCATGATTCTATCGCTTCTGCAAAGGCTACCATGCAAAAGATCATAGACGACAACATTGTGACGTGCATGGAGTTTCCTGATTTCGGGGCTCGTACGATCGCTCGAGACTGTAAAGGAATTTCCACGGACTCTTTTCTGCAAATGTCGCTGGCTCTTGCCTATTACAGGGATCAGAAGGAAATGCCCGTGCCTTACGAAACCGCTTCAAGCCGCGGGTTCCTGCATGGCCGAACGGAGACCATCCGCCCACAAAGTATGGCAATGAAGAGCTTTCTGGAAAAATTATCCGACGGGAAAACGCCACGAGCAGAAGTCGCTGCGCTCGTTCGCGAGGCCGGGGATTACCATCGTAATTATCTTAGGAGGTGCATGGCAGGCAGAGGTTTAGATCGCCATCTCATGGCTCTGCGTATTCTCGCGGCCGAAAATGGAATGTCCCTCCACCCTATGTTTACAGATAAAGCGTACACGAAGAGTACAAAATTTACGCTCTCTACTAGTCAAATGCCATGGGCAGTGGAGGATTGGCCAGGTTTTGGAGCATACGATCCATCTGCATATGGATGCTGCTATCGATTCACTCACGTCGATACGATTGTGGCCACCGTGACGAGCAGACGCCATTCTGGTGGCGGAAAAGACGCACTCCGATTCTCCGAGGAAATTAAGAAGGCGCTCCGCGATATTTACAAGATCCTCTCTGAGCACCCACCATCCAAGTTGTAGGTCTGTTCGTGACAGTGACAGTTGCCTTATATCCATCATCTCCTTATTTACGTCCAAGATTTCAATGACGAGCCTTTTTCTTTTATTTTGGCTTTTCGCTTTTCAGTTCCTCTGCTGGACTGTGGGTTCGCGTGTGCGCGGACGGACAAGATGGCGTTCAAGTACCTTGGCCATTAGTTGTTTGCTTTTCTCCAGGAAAAAATAAAAAAAGAAAAGACTGTTGGGATTGACTGTGAGTTTTCACAGAAATTTACTTTACACTTTGTATTTTGAACCGCTTTTTGGTGACTTTGGGGGCACAGCAGCGAAGTGTACTAGTCCCGGTGCGTTTTTTTTTTTTTTTTTTGCAGCCGAAACCCCCCAAGCTGCAAAATCATAGAGAAAGGTTGGCTTGCCAACATTTTGAAGGGAGAAAACATGAATCACCCTTGCCCTCTAACCTTCCAAGCACGAACCATCCGAGTGATTCAGAAAGCGATTGCTTTGGCATCACAGGTGTTGGACACAAAACAAAAAAATCCGCGGTACACTGAAAACACTAATGTGTGTATGTATGTGCGACACAACTTTAGCTGACAGTCGTGCCGCTGGATGCCACGACTGGGATCCATGCTCCGCGACCGCAGAAAGGGTTCAGTATGGTCATGAGAACGTCCACTACCTGCATTCAAAAGCAGTTCCCCATTCCAAACAAGGCAAGCTGCCACATTCCGCTCCTTCACTTTGTAGCATGTTTGCGACGTGGTCAACGCGGGCGCCTATCAGCTCTTTGGATTTCCAGACAGATCACCCCGATGAGCTGGTGGTGGAGGTAGCGCGCCCGCTGCTTCCTGGAGCTCCTAGTCATGACGTTCCTGACTGCGCCGAATCGCCCCTGGCCAACGCGGGTGACGGGAGAAACTATGAAGAGAATCAGCTTTCCTGCAAGCACTCGACCATAGTGGTCGAGAAAGCATTGAGCTTGGGGCAAATGCTTGCCTTCCTGGTTCTCCTGTTTCTGTTCTGGCCTCTTAGCTGGGTTCCGCTCGTCATCGACTCGTGGAAGGACCAGGAGATTCGGTGCGGTGAGTGCTCTCAGTCTCTCTCCAATGACTCGTGCCGCTCAAGCTGCTGACGGCCCTGGACGCGGTCTTTCCCCGATCCGCTGTCCTTCTCTCTCCTCTTTCTAGCACTGGGCGACTGTACCGACGGGTGTGAAACGATGTGAAACGACCTTTTCCATTCAGCAACACTATGCAACCGGGATTCTCAGGTTCCAATTTCACAATCATTTCGCCAAACTGAAATTATCTAATTCCAGATATCCTGAACCAGCAGGCTCAGCAAAGCGACCTGTTTACGCAAATCGACCGGCGGCAAATTCAGAAATCAGAATTGACAGTGAGGTGAAGTTCCGGTACTCGTTGACATGATTCACACAATTCACACCTCAGGTTTCGCGTATACGTGCTCTGCGCTACTACTACGTAGTGTGAGAGTCTTGACGAGCTCATGGAGAATGGCTAGTAGTCGTCACCCGTGGTGTGTAGACGGGTTCGTACTCAGTACACGTGAATGTGCGTCTGGGCGCAGGGTATGCGAAAGGAAGACTGGGAGTACTAGTCCGCCGGCGGCTGAGACGTGGGCAGCGCAAGTGTTTGGCCCGACGCCAGTAGCCTGGTCGGGGAAGGGCTTTGCGAGAGCCCTGGATGATGACCGCGTTGTCCGACCTAGAGATAATGAGCTCCTCGGGAGCTGGAGCTGCTGGCGCTGTGCTGTTCACCAACCCGTGAGTGCTGGAAGAGTCAAGGTCTTGGTGTTGGTGTTGCTCTTTTGGGAGTGCAGACGCGTACACTGACACTGCGAGGTGGGGTAGAACATAGGCTGGAGGTGGCCAAGACACGGCTACAGATGCAAAACGAGCTTGTTCGCTCGAGCTCTAAAGTGTATCGCAACGTCCTCCACTGCTTGTCGGAGACGTGGAGAAGCGAGGGTGTTCGCGGAGTGCAACGCGGGCTCGAGCTTGCAGTTGTTCGCGATGGGTCAAAGTGTTTCTTCCGACTGGGGCTTTACGAGCCTCTCCTTCGTAGAATGAATCCAGAGCCAGGAAGGCAAGCTCCATTTGCAATGCAGATGTTTGCAGGTGGGGTATCTGGTATGGTCTCTGCCATAATGTTCAATCCGCTCGACATTGCGAAGGTCCGCATACAGAGTTCAGGTGGCCTATCGACAAGCCATCACGACATTGCTCGTCTTAGCTCGACAGCGGTGTTTCGCAAAATAGTAAAGGAAGAAGGCGTTTCTGCGCTCTGGAAAGGTACCTTTGTGAATATTCTACGTAGTATAAGTTTTACGTCCGTGTTGCTCTCCGTCAATTCGCGTGTAAAAACCTTCGTTGCCCAACTCGGCGTACCTGACGGCTTCAGACGAGACGCCCTTGGCTCATTCTGCGGCTCATTCGTTGGAATTGTGTTCATGAATCCTGTGGATGTTGTGCGAACAAGGCTGTACAATCAACCACAAGGGAACAAGCTATACTCTGGAGTGGCGGACGCGGTGATGAAGATTGCTCGCAAGGAAGGCCCTCTTGCGTTCTGGAAAGGCGCTTTCGCGCACTATTGCCGGGTCGGCCCACACACAGTTCTAACGTTTGTTTTCATCGGCAAGATCCAGCGGTGGATGATAAAGCGAGATGCATGATGTCATGGCCAGACTCTGCGTTCTCTATTCACAACCCTTTCTTTAAATCAGCAACTCTACCATTTCAATTTGAGCGTGGCTTCTCTTTTTTGTGCGACTGCCCATTGCGGTGTGCTTGTTTTGTACTCCGCCATGGTTGTTTCTGCTCGCTACTCGTGCTTCCTACCTGTGATCTGTCTGACTTGATTTGTTGCGTTGCATGGATACGCAGAGTCAGAGAAAACTTCTCCGAGCCCGTTTCGCCTTGTGCTGGTTCTCACAGTCAAGTCAAACTCGTAGCAATGGTCCGGAAAGTGTGTTGGCTAGGCCCTTTGGCCCCTGTCCTACCTGCTCTTGACCTTGTCGATTCTCGTCCAGTTCGTCGCCAATGATGATGATGATTATGGAACACGATCAATTGCCGTTGATTGTTCCGACGTCACGGTTGTACGAGAGAGGCGAGTGCAGTGAAGAGGCGCGTGGTATATTTCATGTCCTCGCAATCATAAATCGCGACACTCAAACTTCCACTTTGCGGCTGGCAAGCGTTTAGCCCCAGCTCCCCGGCCCATTTTGAAACACAAAGCATGTACACGCTTTCTTTTTTGCGGCAACTTGCGCGGGATTTTCGCTGGAACCGGGTGCTGACACTCACAGGCAGCATCGATGTTATTGATCAGTATAGCAGGACAACCAGTATCGCTTGACTCTGACTGCCCAACTTGGTCATGTGCCAAAAACGTACAAGCAAAAAGATTCATACCTCATTCTGTGTGGTACGAGTGAAGTCTGAAGTGAGTCCGGGTCAGTCGCCGCTGGACGGGCCGGGAGAATCCATCGCTGGCAAGTGAGCGCAGTTCTCGGCATCAAGTTTCCGAATATGCTCGCACTCACTGCCAATTTCAAATATGTGGAATGTGGCTTGTGCATACCCTGGTCTTGAAGTACTCACAGTTGGTGCCTGGGTACAGGGTACTTGTACCGCTATCTAAGTCTACAAGCTCAAGGGCCATGTCCATTGAGTTGCAAGGACACATGTAAAATCTGGCAAGATGAAAGTGATGAGAACACAAGTGAGCACCATGAACAAGGACGCAGACTTGAACGTTATCGTTAGTTAGTAAGAGAACCTACTCCCGTATCTCTCCTCGAGTTGTGCAGTTGCGTTGCTCGGAGCGTTTGCCTACTCTATCTCTGGCAGGTCACACTGAAACCCAGAAATTGTTCTCATGGACGGGGCAGCTTTGATGTCTACCCTGACAGCGAGACGGCGGGATGGAGGACTAGAGCGCTCTTTCGTCCCAGCCCCTCTCACTGAGCTCGCCACTTGGCGCGTGTGCATGATTGCATTAACTTTCGCATTGAAGCTGGTAAGGGAGCGATGGGCGCGGTTCTCGTATCGCCATCCCTTAACAGGTGACAAAGTGCGTCCGCCATTGGAACACGTCGGCCCGCCAGCATTACAGTGAGCTCTGATAGGGCATGTTTCAAGTTCGCCTGGGACCCAATGAAAAAGATTGAGAAACAGGGAATATGGTTGTCGTGCCTTGGAGGGGTCTGCAAAGTGTGAGCAGATTATTCTTCTCGTTCAGCTTTCTAAGCAAGGGGGCGTGGCCTCTAGATTTCTCTCGCATTGGAGCAGCCTTACACCTTGCAGTTCTCTCCATCAGAGCAGCTGTCGAGGACGGGCACTTGCAGGATCCAGAATTCTAAGTACCGGTACCGGTAGTTCTGTACTAATTGTAAATGTTACTTTGCGAATGCAGAATTCAGAATTCAGAAAGTCAGAATTCAGAATTCATGATGGCGCATGTGCTCTTTTTGCGTTGTGTTGTAGTGTCGCCGTCACTTGTTAAGTGCGGTGAACTACTGTGAGTGTGATCTTCCAAGTTAGCATTGGTCCTCCCAGAACCGTCCAAGCAAATCAGAGAAGACATTGGAATGCTGGACTCGTTTTCGCCCTCTGATGTGTACACAATTTGAACCCGACCGCGGATGCACTTGCCAAGAAACGAGAAGCATTCGCACGTACAGCTAGAACTCACTGTCAGATCAGAATCCATCAGAATTCAGAATTCACAACTTGAACACCTGAGAGTGAATTCCGTTCCGAAATCTGAGAGCCAGACTCTGCTAAGACCCAAAGGGACTCACTTAGGGCCTTTACCTATTGCGATCCCATGAGAGTGCCAAGAGTGCAAAACGGGTCGTGCCCATCTTGCCAATCTGGGGAAAATGCGCACGTGCTGCGCCAGGCGCGCGATTTGCTCGCTCTATTGTGGTTTTGCATTAGTTCATTCTTTAGACCCAAGGGAGGGATCCCTGCCCTAGGAGCAAATTAAGACCCTCAAGCTCAAAGGCAGACTTGTACAGGTTTTCTGGAGATACTAATACGGCACATGCGCGAACCAAGTACTAGATGCCGCCACACGCCGAAGTCCATCGTGTGCATCCCTGCCTTGGGAACTAGCCGCATCCCTATGCGAGGTCTAAGCAATTACCCGAGCCAGCCGCCGATCCTATTGGTTTGCGTAGCAGTTACGTGGTGTGATGAGTGAATGAGTGAGGGCGAAAAAGGGAGCGTGCGCCAGATGAGGCAAGCCACTGTCCAGTGTCCACATCCACTCAGTGCCAAGTCCTAACACTGTAAATTAATCTGCGTCGTCCTTTTCAAGCTTCGCCCTTCTTCTCGGGGGCATTTTTGACGCGCAAATACTGCGCACAGCTATACCAGCGCTACCGCAATCCTCCTGTCCTGCGAATTATGTCCGTGGAGCGCACATGCCACTAATTGGCGTATGAGAAGATTGGCGCTGTGGCAACATTCGCGGACTTAGTACCAGTACCAGCACCACTCCTAACGTCAGCAAGACATGTGCAAAAGATGGATCCGGCACCAAAACCAACTGCAAGTGCGAGCTCTTTGCTGCGCGTACTTAGCGCTGAGTTTACTGAGTAGCGGCTGCGCGTATCGGTAAGGTACTGAGTACTCGTACCTGGCCGCACTGGCACATCGATGTGTCGTTCGATGTGGCGCGGAACGAGTCAGCGACACTCGACCACTCACGGCACTGTGCCGTGTTTTCGAACCAAAAGATATCGATTGGACCATTCCCTGCCATTTTTTTTCATGGATAGAATTCACTCTCAGCTCAACAAAGGTGTAGATTTCTTTCGTATGCACCGTGCGAACGTGAGCTCACCAACCAGGCCAGCTGGTTCGGGATCTCCAGGGAGAGAAAGAATGAATGAAAAAAAAGTCGAAACCCAAGATTTATTTTTTCTCACAAATTGACACATGCACAGTTGGAAAGCACGCTAGAATAGAATTGCCACCTTTGCCATCTTCCCCTCCTCCTCCCCATTCTCCCCATCTTCCAATGCAGTTCAAAACTCAAAACTCGCATACCAGAGGAAGTGAGAGTCATTCCAGCGATTGCCGAAGCAACTCTGTGAATCTATCCATCTACCTCGACTTCTCACTTTTGCGAAGAAATGCAATTTGCAAGATGGGCACGAGCCCCAATCCACGAAACCAACACTATCAGCGCACCTAACAAGTACGTTGAGCAGCCATGATGCGTTTCGGGGACCACGGATACTGCTACCTGTCGCGGCGGTGGCCCCTGTCCACGACAAGACAACGTGCCACCAAACTAACACCTAGCTCTTAGCGCCACTTTCCACTTTCATTTCACCTTCCAAGTCTCCTCTCCTCCCCTCGTTTCTCCCTTCCTCCTTCCTTCCTTCCTTCCTTCTTTCCCTCCTTCTTTCCCTCCTTCTTTCTTCCTTTTCCTCTCTTCCTGCCATCTTTTCACCTTTTCACCTTTCCTCCCCGCCCCTGCCTGCGGCCATGCGAAATGCGAAATGCGAAAGACTTACGCGGATCACTGCAGAGATCTCTCTGTGGAGGACAGAAAAAAAGAAAATAGAAAACCCATCTGTTCTGCCAGAGTGTGAGGTGGCCTGTCTCGCATGCGAATTCATTGATGTGCCAGGTTTACTCTTTACTGTTTATGCTGTTTACGTCTCGCCCTAACATAAGCCTTCCTTCCACTCTCCTCGACTAGCCGTGTTCACCCTCTCCCGCCCTGGGTCCACCTCGCGCCATTTTTGTCCTTCTCCCTGCACAAGCATGCAAAAGCCCGCCACCTCTACTCTCCTCTCTCCTTCGACTTGGGAGTCGCGCGCATTCTCTCTCCCCATTCATTCTCCCCTTGTGCAATCGTAAATCACTATAAGGTACCAGAGTGCCGACCACCTACGACCGGCGCTGCTTCGTACACGCAAATGTAGAGAATTGGACCTCTTCCACATCCATTCGGAATCCCCTGGCGCCGTCCACGGTCGAGCGTGCACTTCCCTGCAGAAAATCTCAGCCTTTTTATGACGTGCTGATTTAGGAGTGAGGTGAAAAAAGGTCAGGAATCAGGCCCAAGCTAATCGTTCGTTCTATACTTCAACTATTTGTTACATCATGTAGTACCTAAACGACGGCAAGGCCAAAGACACCAACAACACTTGTGCACAGTACATCACCCAGGACGGCCAAACACACAAATCAGATCGAAACAAACCCAAAACTACAGCTTGATGCAAGCAGAGAAGAACGAGAACAACTCTGAAACTCGCAACCAAGTCTCAAACTTGCCACACAGACCAAAGATGGAAAGCGCAGCACTGGCACAGCTCTTCGGGTCTCCGCGATCTCCGCGGTCCCCCATGAGCAACGCTTCGAACAACATGGGCTCTCTGGACAACTTTGACCTGCTCACGTCGCTCTCCTTCCTCGCGAACTCGAACGGAATCCCAAACTCTGGGGCTGCAGCGTCCTCCCCAAAGTCCGATTGTGGAGATGAAATCGCTTTCTCCTTCAAGCCAACTCACAGCAACAACCACAACAACAGCAGCAACAGCATGTCCAAGAAGCGAAGCTTCAGCGAGCTGCTCGAAAGACACTCCAGCGCCAACAGCTTTGACACCGAGGTGAAGCGCATGAAACCAATGCAACATGCGCACTCGTTCTCTTCCATGCCTGCGGTTGAGGACACCTTCCGAGAGCTTCCAACCTCACTTGCGTCCTCGAGCTTGCTCAATCTTCTGCTCATGCAAAACGCACTCAAACTCTCGCAGACAAACAGCTCCGGCTCGCTTTATGACAACAACAGATTCTCATCCAACGCTAGCAGGAGGTCTTCCACAGTATCCACCACCTCTGTATATTCTTACGACCCCAACTCGGACTCTGAGTTTGGCACCATTGCACTTCCACACCCGCATGCAGATGTTCGCGACACCCGCCGGAAATCTGCGTACCGCGGTGTCATCTGGGACAAGAACAGCCGTGCATGGCGCGCAAAGCTCAGTGTCAAAGGCAAACTCATGCATGTTGGCCTCTTCGAGGACGAGAAAGAAGCGGCCATTGCTTGGGACAAAAAGGCCATTGAAGTTCGCGGGCATAAGACGCGTCTCAACTTTCCAGAGCTTGTCTCTGATCTCTACAGGATCGAGCTGACGTCTCGCCGCATTCGCAAGCGCGGATAAACGCCTGAACCGTGCGGGACCGGGGCCACTTCTTCCCCTTTCCATCAAAACTGAATGACCTGTGCTTGATTGTTATAACCAAAGACACTGTAGTAATATAAACACACACAAACCCTTGGAATATACGCTTTACACATACATTTGCTTCCTATTTTTTTTTTTGTTAATAGTTGTTTTGCCTTTCCTTTCTTTTGTATTGTTTGTGTTCTTGTCTGTCGGGTGGCATGTGCTATGATCTTCACGAAAAATAAAAAACAATGGAAAGAAAGAAAAGGAAATATGGCCCTTCTCCACTTTCGTTTCCTTTCTTCAAATCTTCTTTTCCGAGGCAAGAGCAAACTTCAAGCATCTGAGCCTGTGAGGATATCTATCTATTGCCTCCAGGTGTCACCGACAAAGACACTCAAAATGCGCTGCGCAGCAAGATCTGCCCCGGAAAGCGCTTGATTCTCCTCCTGGAGCAAAGCTTTTGCCTTTGACGCTCCTTCGCAAAGCTTTGAATGGTCTCTCGCGCAGCGGACAACAGCATCTGCAAGGTCTTTCGAAAATGTTTGACTCATGCGTTGAACATGAACCCCGGCCCCCAAGTCTTGCACCCGGGTTGCCCAGAGTGGCTGGTCAGTCCAAACCATGATCGGGATCACCAACGAGGGTACTCCAAACTCCAACACCCTGGCCGTGGTTCCTGCCCCTCCGTGGTGCACTACAAGACTACACCGGGGAAACAGCTGTTCGTGGGGTACGTCCTTGATGACGAGAACATCCAGCCATGAGTTCTCGAGCTTGAAAAGACTAGCCTCCTCCTCCTCCAGCTTTGAGTCTACGATTATCACTTTGCGCAATTTTTCGTCTTGCAAAGCGGCGATGGTGGCTAAAACGGCGCTCATCACTCCAAGCTCCCTTGCAGGAACGCTCATCGAACCGAAATTGATACAAATAGGTTTGTTGGCCTGCGCGGGTTCATTTTTGATAAACTCCTCCAATGCTTCGAGTCCTCGGTATTCTCCAGCGGTGGAGTCATTTGGCGTGCACCAAAAACCGGTAATGTCGCAGTTCACCGGCGCGTCGCTCGGCTTGGGAACGAGTGCCTTCGAATACGCACACAAGGTTGGCCCGTGCATCATCTGAGCCATGCGCTTTCCGCCCTTCAAAGGAGGCAGCTCTAGCACTTGTCTGCGGAACACCGTTTCAGGATTCTCCATTCTTTTACCGGTGCTTGGATCAACCAACGTTCCGCCCAGCGCTGCAAGCATGATACGAACTAAATTCACATACCAGCGCAAGAGGTTTATCAGGCCCAACCGCGATGTGGGCTGACCAGACGGGGAAAACTCTCTGGTGGGAAAATCTGGGGCGAACTTCACAACCCAGCAGGGGATTTCGAGCTTTTCTGCGATACTCAGACCAAAGCCACTTGTGACTGTCGTGGTGATAAGAACGTCGCTACCAGTACAGGCTTCGTAGAATTTGTCACCTAAATCACCGTATAAAGTCGCGGCATGGTTCCTCAGAGAGCGAATGAGCTCGGAGATATGTTTTGCATACCTCCACTCCTTCCGCCCCAGACCGAGGCCGATCATCCCACAGTCGCGAAACTCCAAGCCATGTCTTTCAACGAGCTCTCTGTACTCAGAAACTGTGCAGATTGCAACCTTTGACCGCTGTGTCTTCTCCAAAGCAAGACCTAGGGCAACGAACGGCTGCACATCCCCGCGACTGCCGAGGGACAAGATGACTACTTTCACCTTCGAGCTTGGTCCGTCCTTGGGTAAGCGTGGCTCTTTCAAACCCATAAAGTCCAAGTGGGGCGACGATACAAAGGAAAATTGGTTGCTAGAATCTCCGTCACCGATGAGAAGCATCCAAGCTACGTTTGCCAGGACAATGAGGAGGGCACCAGATGACAGCGAGCTGTCGTGCAGGCGAGCAATCGTGGCAACGGCAAGGATATTTCCGATGAGACCACCCCGTTTCACTCCACTGATCATCGCCGCTGCGTCCATCATGCTCAACAGGAAAAGAATCCAGCAAGCGGCGCAGTCTTCCAGCGCGGCCCACCACATTTCACTGCCCCTGCTACTCCTTGCCATCAACGACACTGCCGCAGGGGCCATGAGTGCGGCTAGTGCGCCAAGCGACACACATCTTCCCACGCACAACACCGTCTCCAGCGGTCGCGTAAGCTGCGCGCAGTCGGACCATCCCCGCTGCACCCTCTGGACACCTTTTCTGCTCAGGTACAACGCACCAAGCAGCACTGTGGCGGAAGCCATGGCCGCTTTCCCCCTCACCCCTCACTCCGCTCTTCGCCTGGGACACGGTCCTTGGCTGCGGCAAAGTCTGCGGAGCGTGTAGAGCGCCAATCAAGGGCGCGCTCAAGTTTTGAACTTTGGGGGGTTGGCGTTTCTGCTGTTTGGTCTCTCTTGCAGCTCTGTTGGGTCTCTCTCACGCTGACGCGCTGGGGATATTCTGGGGTCTCTCATTTTGAGATGTCAGGCAGAAGCCAGCACTGCCCTATGTATAGTTAAGACTCCGTTTTGTGTACACGTAATACTTGACGTACTCCGTATCAGGATCTTGGTGTTTGGAACCTTGGCGCGCCACGGCACTTTCAAGATGGTCGGTCTGAGATGCGAGATCCAATCCCGCCCGGATCACGAGTTGAACAGCAAGAGTCGCTTGCAGCGAGTGAATGGCTAGGAGGACGATGGAGTTGGTGGACGTTTTCTTTTGATGGTTTGTGACCAATCCCAATGCAGATACAGCACGCACATGAAGGCAAGAGTCAAGTCATGTTTTCTTCAAAGATTAGTATAATTATAACAGCAGCTCAGATTCAGGCAGATGTCTCGCTGGTCCCGCTGGTCCCGAGGTTAAGCTCGCCCTGTGCTGTCGATCCAAAGTTGAGGATCGACTTGTCTAGAAAGTTTGCAAAAACACCGTTTGACAGGTTGGCCAGTTCGCTGGTGCTTCCCTCTTCGACAATTTTGCCCTTTTCTAAGACTACGAGCCTATCCACGTGCCTAAAATTTGACAGCCGATGCGCTATTGTGATAATGGTCAATCTCTTGCCTGAGGCCTCGTAGAGTGCCTGGATAGCCTCCTGAACCTGGTACTGCGAGTCTTCATCGAGAGCTGCAGTAGCTTCATCCAAAATGAGAATTTTGGGGCGCGTCAGGATTGCTCGGGCGATGCAGAGCCTCTGCCGCTCGCCCCCGGACAGACTTGAGCCATCGTGCCCAATGTCGGTGTGCCACTGTTGCGGAAATCTATTCTTGTCAAAAAACAAATCCTCGCAACGCGCAATCCGAAGAGCAGAACGCATCTGCGCCTCCGCCTCCGGATCGTTCGGATTCTGGTGAGCCATGTTGGTTTCGGGGTTCATGACAAACATTCCGTACATGAGATTCTCCTTCACCGTTCTGTAAGGCAAGTAAATGGACTGGGAAACTACAGCTATGCGGCGCCGCAGCCAAAGCGGGTTGAAGGCTTGAAGCGGGCGATTGGCAATGTAAACGCAACCCTCATCGGGGTCGTACATCCTCATGAGTAAAGAGATGAGCGTGGACTTCCCGCAGCCGCTCTCACCCAATACTCCAATGCGCTCTCCTTCTTGGACACTAAAAGAGGTCCCCTGCAGAACTTTCACCTGCTGGCGTGTCGGATAGGAAAAGTGGACGTTTTCAAACTTGACGGACCAGCTCAGGCTGCTGTCGTCCTCAGGCATGTCCTTGAGAGGTGGCTCGTCCAGCCCGATCTTTGGCTTGGAGTGCAAGAGGTCGTACATTTTCTCCGCAGAATCCAGAAGGCCGTTGTTGGAGACCAGGCTCTTGAACTGATAATAAATTCGTCTTGCCGCGTCGAAGGCGAAGCTCGCGGATGAGGAAAACGTGGAAATATCAGATACATCCATCAATCCTCGAGACGCAAGCTTCCCTCCATACCACAACGGGAAAATCACTTCCAAACACTTGTCCAAAACGGTGTGCAGTATCTCAAATAAGCTGTATACAAGGTTGCCCCTGCCGCGGTATTTGCTTTTGCTCTTCAAACCTTGTGCAAAGATGGCCGTTTCCATTGGCTCGCGGGCAAAGCTACGAAGCGTTCTTATTCCTACAGGCTTCACTAAAATATTCCAAATACTTCGCAAGTCTTCTGTGCTCGGGTTGCTCGTATTACTGACGAGACGGTCCTCGAAACTGTTGAGAACGTTGCTCAGCACGAGGCGCATTGGCAGCAAGACCGCCATCATAAGTGCCAGGCTCTTGCTCTTTGTCGTAAGCATGTAGCAAGTAGACGTCACGACTGACAAGTTCTGGAGTGTGTCGTTTGGCAACATAAACAGCGAAAGGCAAACATGTGGGACGCCAGAGATCAAGGATCTTGACTCGTATGCATCGTTCTGCTCGAAAAAGGTGATATCCTGCGAGATAAGAGACCTAAAAAGTTCTGTTTGGAGCTTGATGACAAACTTTTCGCTGCCCATGGACCGGACCTTGGTGCTCAAAAAGCCGCTCAACAATTCGAGTACCTCCAAAACAAAGAGGGCTTTGATGGTTCCTCGCATCGTCACAGACCCTGGCGGTCGCGGATTCTCGCTTGCGGGCACGCCTTTTTTGGCAATTCGATCGTAGGCGAGCGCAATGACTCGATTCATATGATCCGCCTTGAGCGCGTAAACTGAACCCTCGAGCATCGCGAGAAGACCGCTCACGACCAGATAAGGTATCTGCGATTTTGCACGCTCAAAAAGAAGCAACGCCTTGACGATTTGATTAGATTTTCTTACGCGAATCGCTCGACGAGCCTTCTCCGCGACCTCAGAAAGAGCGTCGTCAACAATTGCGCGATTCACTCCCCACGACTCTGCGCTCGTATAGATCTCTTTCTCAAAATCGAGCTGCCTCACGATCGTTGAGGCTTCCTGCGACCCCAAGTCGTGTGAGAGATCTCCTAGTCTCAGCAAATTCTTCGAGACACCTTCCGCGGCAACTTGCAGGCCAACGGCCACAATCGCGTCCTCCTTGCAAATGTCGGCCACATTTGTGGTTGCCTCTAGGACAATGTCGACGTCAACGTCATCTCCGTCCTGCTTGAGGGACTCCCTAGCAAACTCCAGCACGCCTTCCAGACGGTCCTTGCGCTTGATGAGCTCCCTCTCCAAGTAACCCTTCTCCTCATCGTCCTCCTCGTTCTTGATCGCAGACTGCCGCACCAAGTAAGCGCTCAGCGCACCAAGAACTAGCATGATCTGTGGTCCGTTTCGCACAAGAAAGGCGTCATTCCCATGCGCCGCGTCGCCCTGCAGAATCTTCACGATAGCCCTGCGCTGCCGAGCCGAGGCTGCCCACGCGAGGGCCAGGCCCAGTGCGTAGCTAGCTGCCGTGCTAGCGCGCCATTTCGAGCTGCTCATCAAGCGCAAGCACCCGATACACCAACACCCGCAGACACCCACGAGGACGCACAAGATCAAGATCCAGATCAAGATCAAGATCAATCAACAACCCGCGCTAGCGCTGGTGATACCGCTGGCGACAGTGATAGCTCTTCTCTCCCCCTCTCCCGCGCACAGCTCTGGAAATGCACCGAAACCCACAACTCCTCCGCGAGAGCACGTCCGCGTACTAACCTAACCTAACCTAACCTGCCTGCCTTGCTGCCTGGCTGCCACTCTTCAAAGAGGTTTGCTGGTGCCAACTCTCCGAGCTGCTCAAGTGTCTGTTTGAGACGTTTGAGCTGCGTGACACCAGTCGACGGAAGCCAATGGAATAATCCAATGGAATCCAAGGGAATGTTCCAATGGAATCCAATGGAATCCAATGTAAGCAGACGGAAGCGAATGGGATCTGGCACAAGTCCTCAGCAGTGGGCGCACTGATGCGCAGTCCCTGTCTCAGATCATCTGAGAGATGTCTCAGAGGCTCCTCGCTCTTATGTCCATCACTGACAGTGAATACTTCTCGCTGCGACACACTCCCAGAACTCCCTAACATTCCCTAACTCCCATACATGGGGAATGAGGGATAGTACTCATTACCGGTCACTAGCACCGGGGCTCTCCAGCATACTGCAAAACGTACTCCCTCCGCCTACCGCTCAGTACTGGTGCTCTCTAGCTTGCTAGCTAGATGGCGCTACTAGAGCTGGTATGCTACGATGTGCTATCAGTGTAATAATGGAACGCGTTGAGCGCTCCGAAGCCTTCGCGAATCCAAGGGAAATTCACTCCCTCCCTACCGCCCTGCATAAGCGCTTCGTAGCGAATTTCCGAAGTTGACTTGAACAGTTCACTGATGTTCACTGTCGAAATTTGAAATTTTGGTTTGGCGAACAATGGCAGTGCAAGCAGAAGCCAGGGAAAGAAGCAAATGGCAGTAACTTTTATTCACTCTAAAGTCTCTAAAGTTCAAAATTCTCAAGGTCAAAGTCAAAAAGTTCAAACAAGATCAATCAAACAAGACATAACAAGACTAACAAGACATAACAAGACACGCAATGGTCGCTGTGACAGAAAATGCGTTCCGCTCTCGTGTGTATCTTAGGTATCTTAGGCTCAGACTATTAGATCACAATGCGACAACACTGTTCATACCATCATGATATCATGATGCACAGAATGCACAGAGCTTCACTGACTGTGGGGATACAGTTGGCGGGACGAGAGAGGGAGCCCGCAATAGAAAGGCGTCGAGACAAAAGGGGGCTTGGCGCGACGGGACAGTAGTCTGATTTTGATTTCAAGTCGAAATGCGACTGGGTTGACTATATCGCCCAAAGCGCAAAACTACCGGAGTGAACTCCACTTTTTGGTGAGAGCTCACACTTGCTTCAAGTGTTCGGCAGGCTGCAAACAATGGGCGCTCTCAGCCCGTTCGACGTGGCTGTGATGGTGTTGTACTTTGTGGGCATGTTCGTGGTGTGCTTTGTAACCACTGTGCACCAGGCAAGGGGTCAGAGAGGCAACAGCACTGACGGCTACTTCTTGGCCGACAGAAGTATTCCGTTCTGGGCCGTCGCCTTCTCCCTGTTTGCTTCGAACATCGGGTCTGAACACTTTATCGGACTTGCCGGCGGGGCGGCGAAAGACGGAATCGCGATTGCGTTTTACGAGCTTGGTGCCGTGCCATGTATCATGTTTCTTGGCTTTTTGTTCCTGCCGACATTCATGACTGCCAAGGTGGCCATCACGCCGGAGTATCTTGCTCTGAGGTACAACACACATTGCAAGCAACTGGTTACGATTGTTTCGCTCTTGTTATACGGTTTTACGAAAGTGGCAAGCACCCTTTATGCTACTGAAGTCCTCGTCTCCGAGCTGTTCGAATTCAACGAATGGGCCGCCGTCATCTTGCTGCTGTTTCTCACGACGACCTACACCCTGCTCGGAGGCCTTGAAGTGGTCATTTATACCGAAGCGCTCCAAACTGTGATTCTTTTGGTCGGCGGGTTTGTTGTGCTGGGGTTCTCGCTTCACGAGTCTGGTGGTCTCGCAGAGGTGGACGCCTTCATGAATGGCACTTCCTACATGCACATGTTTCGAGCGCCAAACGACAGCGACTATCCAAGTGCAGGTATTTTGGGATACTACACTTTTTCCACTTGGTACTGGTGCATTGATCAAGTGATTGTCCAGAGAGGACTCGCTGCAGCTAATGTTGCCCACGGGCAGGGAGGAACCGTCCTTGCATCTTTTCTCAAATTGATGCCGTTCTTTTTGATGGTGATCCCTGGTGTTTGCGCTCGAAAAATTATGTTTGACCGTGGGGTGATCAATGCAAACACGACTTTGGAGGAAGAGTATGACCTCTACACCCGCGCATATCCATGGCTTGTATCAGAGGTCGTTCCGCCGAACGCTCGAGGGTTCATCGTGTCTGCCATGCTCGCCGCAATGATGGGGCACCTCGCCAGTGTGTTCAACTCCGCGTCAAGTCTGGTGACACTTGCGTTCTGGAAGCCCTTTCGCCCGCAAGCGACTCAAAGGGAGCTAGTGATTGTCGGCCGGGTCAGTGTGGCGGTCATCGGACTTATCTCCTTGGCTTGGGTGCCTCTGGTGCCTTTGTTGGGGACGACCTTCTTTCTCGTCATACAAGAACCTATTGCCTGCCTCGCGCCCCCGATGTTCTCGGTAGTCTTATGGGGTATGCTCACACCCGTTCCGACAGCTCTTGGCGCAACCGTTGGCCTCTGGGTTGGCGTTGTCCTTGGCGTTTTGGGTCTCGGTATCCGGATAGCTGAGGCGCTTGGGGCGCCACCCGTGGGAACTTTCACCCAAGTGCACTTTTTGTTCTTTGCGGCGATCAACTTTGCTGCAACGACGCTCGTGCTCTTCTTGGTTTCCCTTGTCCAACGAATCGTGTCACGGAAAAGTCGACTTGAATCATCTGCAAAGTTGCTCAACGAAGACGGTGAAGCAGATTTGCCCCCACAATCACTGTTATTTCACTCCGGCGCCTTCATTTCCCTCATGCGAGAAAGCAAGCGCTCGCAGGCCTCTGAGCGGAATGTTGAGGACCTCCATGAGCTTGCATTGGATGACACTGGAATCGAGCTCCGTCACACGGTTTCCCTGTCACATGACGGAGGTTCTTTGACGGAGGGAGAATTGTCTGCACTCCATCCCAACGATGCTGCAGACGTTGTTGAGCAGTTCATTTGGGACGAAAAGGATGAGCGCCGTTGGCGCAAGCTACAAGTGGTGCTCTTCTGCTGTGGGGTTGCTGTGTTCGTTCCTTGGGTCTCTATCTTGATCATATTTGGGTGATCAACCCACTTGTCCGCTTACTTGTCCGGTGAAGTATAGGAACCTACACAGGAACAAGGGGTCGGTCCCCTAAAAAAGAAAATTAGCCAAAGCTGTAGCTTCACATCATCTGATAGCTTCTGGTGCCTCTGATGTCGAGAATCTGCTGCTGTTCAAGCACACTTTTCCGGCAGTCAAAGTTTAGTGGCCAAGTGGGCGAAACATGACATGATGACCTTGTGGCAGCACCTTTTCTTGCCTCCTATTTCCATCTTTGACCCTGTGCCTATCCAATCTCTGCCAAAATAGCTGTGCTGGTACCTTTGCCAGGTGCAGTACTCGGGTACACACCTCATCTCAATTTCTGGCACACGCCAAACGGGTTCGTGGCCATGGTCCCTATCATGTCTGCTATATGTAGCAATTGGGCCCGCCAAAATATTTTGAGCGTGCGCCAATGAGTCATTCGCGATCTTGTGCAGAGTTGAGTTACCACCCTTTCTTCAGTGAAGCAGCTTCCCAGCTTGGCTGCATGAGTCGGCGTTGCGCTGTAGTCTTTTCTGGAACTCCTTTAATGATGTTTTCCCGTTTCCTGGTCCTCCTCTCAACTCTGAAATTCTGGCCATGCGCCACACGAAAAATAAAAAAAAAGAGCTCTGTGGCATGAGCAACATGAGCACTGGTGTTCGCTCTTGCTACCTTGATACTATCCATCTACGGTAGGAGTAATTACCACAACAGCGACAAAAATCAGCACCAGCTTACGTGCACAGGTACTGGTCGCACTGCTATACGAAGAGCTATCTGCGGCTAGCTTGCCGTAGGTGGAGAGTTGGTGTGGTGTGCATTCTGCTCTGTTGGAGAGTAGTGAAAGACACTCAATAGTTTGCTTACCGATTTGGTGGGATCTTCACTGCTCTCTTCCAAATTCCAC
The DNA here is from genome assembly GCA_012862575.1 of Parietichytrium sp. I65-24A. NCBI lineage: Eukaryota > Bigyra > Thraustochytrida > Thraustochytriidae > Parietichytrium > Parietichytrium sp. I65-24A. The sequence continues at coordinate 446,339 of BLSF01000025.1, forward strand.
CTCTTCTTCCAACAACCTGTCCTATGTGAATTGATTACCCACATTAGTAAGATCACATCCTCTCTCGTGCCTAAACTAAGCACTATCACTTCCCATAAGTAACCTAAGTCCAAGTCAGTATTGTCTCAGCTAGAACGCATTACCACAAAGGGGCCCTTCGCAGTGGTCGCTGGTCACACGCACGCACTCTCATTTCTCATTTCACTCACTCACTCACTCACTCACTCGCTCACTCGCTCTCTCTCACTCGCTCACAAATTCACTCACTTCACTCACCCACCCACGTTCTCCCTACCCCTTTCTACCCCTCCGCTACGACAGCCCTCCGAACGCTAGGCGCCGCTATTACGCCTCGCTACGCCCCCGCTACGAGTGGGACAATAGCGGTCGGTAGCGCGGGGTAGTGGGAGTAACTTGTTCGGTAAGAGAAGCAAAGGCGACTAGAAGGCACACCAAGAGCAGACCAAGAGATAGATAAATAGATAGATAGATAGATAGATAGAGAGAGAGAGAGAGAGAGACGAAGGAAGAGACAAGGAAAGACAAAGAGAAAAAGAGAGAAAGAGAGCGCAAAGCCACAAAGGCCCAAAAGTGCGCGGGGCAAAGGGTCTTAAATTGGACGGAGAAGGGAGCCCAAATCAGGAGCGACAGAAGCCAGAGTCTCCAACAGTCTCCAACAGTCTCAAACAGTCTCATACAGTGGAGCAGACACACACAGAGAGAGAGAGAGAGAGCCCAGTCACGGTTGGCTTGGTCCAGTTTTAGACGGAGAAAGAAAGCAACGGAGCAACGGAAGAACGGAGGGCCCACCTGCGGCAACAAGCAAAAGAAGCAAAAGAAGCAAAGAAAGCAAAGGAAGCAGACCGGGAGCACGTAGACGGATTCGTCCGCGTCACTGAGCTCAAGTGGCAGTGGGTCAGCGGGTCAGTGGGCAGTGGTGATGGCGACGGGGATGGAGACGGAGGTGGTCCTCGCCGTGGACGGCATGATGTGTCAGACCAACTGCGGCGCCACCGTGCGGGGCGCCTTGTCCCGCGTTCCCGGCGTGTGGTCCGCGGCCGTGAGGTTCGACCAGTCCGCGGCTCTCGTGCGAGGGCCTGCGGTGGCCGCGGAGTTGGTGCAGTCGCTGGATGACGTGGGGTTCGACGCACAAGTAGTGGCACCTGGCCCGCGACGCGACGCTCTGGTCCTTGCGCTGGCGCCGTTCGTGGAACCGTGCGGAAATGCTGCGGTGGTGCTGCGCGTGGAGGGCATGATGTGCCAGAAGAACTGCGGCTCCACGGTCGCCGCGGCGCTGCGCTCCACGCGCGGCGCGCAACGCGTGGTCGTGTGCTTTGCGCTGCAGGCCGCGCTCGTGCAGGGCACCGACGCCGCGCACGATCTCGTCGAGGCGGTCGAAGACGTGGGCTTTGACGCGGCGGTCGTGCAAGATGCGGAGGAAAGAGCGGAATTGACGCACCAGCTCGAAGAGTTCGCAAGATCCACACAGACTACCCCGAATGCGCCACAGATGCACACACAATCACAGGTACAGTCACAGGAGGTGTCGCAGGCACTGGCGGCTCTTTCGCCATCTGGAGCTGTGGCAGAGACACAATCATCGGTGTCGCCTAGGAGCTGCTCTAGCGAAGAAACCAGCTGTAGTAGCGCAGGGGCAGAGCGGGGCTTGCTGTCAGGTGAAATGAAAGATTTCGTGGAAATTACGCTTCAGAACCAGCAAAACGGCGCGCCTGTCGCCGGCGACAACAAGAGCCAGCGGCGCAAAGCGGAGATTGGCATCACCGGCATGACTTGCGCTTCCTGCGTCGCCAACGTGGAGCGCAACCTGCCGAAGGTGGATGGCGTGTTCGCCGTGGCCGTGGCACTTATCGCTGAAAAGGCCTCTGTGGAGTATGACAGCGCGAGAATATCCGGCGCGGAGATCGCGGAGGCGGTGGACCGGCTTGGGTACAAGGGCATCGTGATCGAGGACAACCTTCCGTGCGACGCAGTCACTCAGGGCGTGGGGTCCCTGAGTCTTTGCATCCGCAACCGTCGGTCGCAACGGGAAATGGAGGACCGTCTCTTGGTGCCTCTTATGGCTCTGGAAGGGGTTCTTTCAGTGAATTTCAATGAGGAAAACTCTACCCTGCGCATCCGCCACCTTAATGACAAGGTCGGCGCCCGCGACTTGTTCTTTTTCGCACAATCCTCTGGGTTTATCTGCGAGCTCGTTGGTGGCGCGGACGCATCCTCGAGCAAAACCGAAGATGGCTCAGCTTACTTTCGGAGAATGTTCTTCGGCTCCTTATTCTTCACCATTCCGGTCGTTATTCTCAGCATGGTCTGTCCGCAAATCCCTCCAGTCATGGTTCATTTAAATAAGCCCATGTTTTTGGGCATCGCATGGCACTCTTTTCTGCTCTGGGCGTTTGCCACCCCTGTGCAGTTTTATTTTGGTGCCCGATTCTTCGTAAACGCCTTCAAAGCTCTCAGCCACGGGAACGCCAACATGGACGTGCTGGTGGTGCTCGGAACCTCGGCCGCGTATTTGTACAGCGTACTCTCACTTCTGGTAACGATCATCAAGCATGAACAGGCCAGGGAGGCGAGCTCCGACGCGCACTTCTTCGAAACTTCGGCCATGCTTATCACCTTCATTCTGTTGGGCAAGTACCTCGAATCTGCTGCCCGCACAAGAACCGCGGATGCCCTCCACGCACTCATGGATCTGCAGGTGGACACTGCCATCCTCTGCCAGGAACCTAGCGTCGGCCCACAGGACGAAGCCTCCGGCAGCTCTGACGGAGAAAGCGACAGCGAGAGCGAAACGAAGGGCAAGGAGATGCGCGTTAGCAAACCAAGCTCATTCGACAGCGAAGTTGTCATTGACCTTCGGCTCGTGCAGGTCGGCGACGTCCTCAAAGTGCTTCCCGGCCAGCGTGTGCCTGTGGACGGTGTAGTATTAAGCGGCTCCTCTGCCGTGGACGAGTCCATGCTCACCGGCGAGCCCGTGCCTGTGAATAAAACTGAGGGATCTGCGGTAACTGGCTGTACGGTGAACGGTCATGGCATGTTTTACATGCGCGCTGAACGCGTTGGTACAGACACCGCCATCGCTCAGATTATGAAGTTGGTGGAAGATGCGCAGGCAACCAAGGCACCAATTCAAGAGTACGCGGACCGCATTTCCAGAGTCTTTGTTCCAATGGTCGTCTTGCTTGCCGTCATCACCTGGGTGATGTGGTTTGTCTTGGTGTTCTACTGGCACCCAAAGTACTTGGAAGGGCTCAAGTTGAGCGAGCAGATTGTCTTCGCCTTCAAGTTTGGCGTAGCCGTATTGGTGATTTCGTGTCCTTGCGCTCTCGGACTTGCAACCCCAACTGCTGTCATGGTGGCGACTGGAGTTGGAGCACAGCATGGTATCTTGATCAAGGGAGGCGACTCCATCGAGGCAGCCAGCAAAGTGACTGCCGTGGTTTTCGACAAGACCGGCACCATCACCAAGGGCAAGCCCACCGTCTCCAACATTCTGTGCTGCGGCCCTCTTTCCGAGTTTGATTTTCTGTCGGTCGTGGGAACAGCAGAAGGCGCAAGCGAGCACCCTGTTGCTAAGGCCGTCACAGCTTACGCAAAGGAAAACAACGCAAAGGTTGGCTCCCCGCCAAAAGAGTTTGAAGCTCTTCCTGGCCTCGGTATCGATGCCACGATGTCGGATGGGTCCCGACTAATCGTCGGAAATCGCAAGCTTATGAGACTCAACCAGGTCTCGATTCCCGCTGCGGCCGCGGATTTCATGTCTTCGAACGAAGAGCAGGGAACCGTGGTGCTCGCCGCGATTCAGACTGCAGGTTACTCCGGCTTCACCATCATTGGCGCAATTGCGGTGTGCGACCCAATCAACGACAATGCTAGTTACGTCGTGAGCACGCTCAAATTCATGGGAATCAAGGTGTACATGCTCTCTGGTGACAACGAAGTCACGGCGCACGCTGTGGCTCGAGCCGTCGGAATATTGCCCAGCAACGTGTTCGCCAACTGCCTGCCGAAGCAGAAGAGTAGCCGCATTGCAAAGCTTCAAAACACAGAGGTTGTAGCTATGGTCGGTGATGGCGTGAACGACGCCGCAGCGCTTACCTTGGCTGACCTCGGGGTGGGAATTGGAAGCGGAACCGAAATCGCAATCAAGTCCGCCGACGTCGTCTTGATTAGGAGCAATTTGATGGACATTCCAGTACTCATTGATCTCTGCAAGCGCTCCATCTCCCGCATCAAGCTCAACTTCTTCTTCAGCTTTGCGTACAACACGTTGTGCATTCCACTTGCTGCTGGGCTTCTGTACCCTGCCTTCCACCTGCGCCTTCCTCCAGCACTGGCTGGTCTTTTGATGGCCATGTCCTCTGTCACGGTTGTGTGCAGCTCCCTTCTTCTCAAATATTACAAGCCTCCTCAAATGATGGATGTGGACTTTGACAGCAAAGTCCAGCCTCGCTTCGAGCGCTCTTTCTCGAGCACCTCGATTGCTGACGATGTTAGCGAGCTGAAAGCACCGAAATTTCGCGCCGGCAACTGGGCGCGAAAGGGTTACTCCAAGCTCACTTCGAAAGTCAGCAGTGACGACCAGCTTGCCCCATTGACTTGTGTGTAATAAACCTTCACATTGTAAAATTGAATGACAAAGTATGAACTATAAAAATCACCACTGAATGTTGTTGATAGTATTCTTCTGTGCAGAGTCGTGTGGTTGTAAAACATTCTGTGGATTCAGTACACATGGAGGTGTAGACTTTGGACTTTCTAATTCTATACGGAGGCGTGAATTTCCATAAACCGGAGGTGTCTGCAACAGAAGGAATGGTGCGCGCAAAATGATTGAAAAGTAGCCAAGCCATTGAAGAGCTTGAGGGGCAGAAGAACACGGGACGAATGGAAAAGCTAAATTGTATAACAATCAAATTTTAATAAATCAATGAAAAGTGTTCAGACAAAAAGACAACCTCGATCAGGTTTTCGTTCCTGCTGCAAGTAGCAGCACAGAGATGGATTGGGCAAAATAAAACAGGCACCACTGCAACTTTTTTTGAGCGCAAATATGAACAACGGTCGATCAAGACAGGGAGTGGCGTTTGTTGCGCGGCGAAGCAACATTACTGCGAGAATGGAGATCCGCACGCGCCTTCGCTGGAATCATTACCGGAGGGCGAGCCACCGCTCATCATACCCACTGGCACGGCAGTCGCACCAGCACCAATGTTAAGGAGCTGCTCCATGGCACTCAGCTTGCTCTTCTTCACGTTGAGGTGCACGTCGATGTCGTCCGAGGAGATTGCCCCGGTCTTGACCATCTGGTTTTCCTCTACCAACATTCCTGCAAATTCCTTGGCGGTTCCAGCGACCAGCTGAATGAAGCGTTGCGACATGGCGCCACGGTCGTTGATAATCTCGCGAATGTCAATTGCGTTAATCATGTTGTATGAGCTTGGGAAGGAGAAGATCATGATAACTCTCGTACCCTCCTCGTCGTCCCAGATGACGTTGCCCTTGGCCACCAAAGACTTGACCCTGCTTTCCTTGCCAGAGATTGTTTCCTTTGGGCGAAGCGTGGTTGAGGTTGTTGCAACGCAGATAGCAGATGCCTGGCCAAAGTCTTCCAGAGGGAACCCGGATTTCCCACCTGCACGGCCTTCTGCGGTTCTCTTGGGAGGAGTCAGCGTTGACTTTGCCAGCAACTTGCGGAGACGGTTTACGACAAACACAACGTCTTGCTCTTCTGCGGCGCCGTCAAAGTCGTTGGTGAAGTGAACCACACGAGTGTTGACATCGGGCATCTTGCCGCTCACCGGCTTGAGTTTCAAGGTGCTGTTTTTGTACATTCGGCGCTGAGCCTCTTCCTTTGAGTAGGTCCTCCAGAATAGGTCGGCAACAACGTCAGCCTTGATGTCCTTGATCAAGCAGTCAAAGCGAATGCTCATGCGCAGGTTGTTGGGGTCAAAGCTGGAGGTGGTGGAGCCGTCAATGTTGTCGATACCTACTTTGTAGCTCATCTGCAGGTTTGCCAGAGGCCCAATGCTTGCGAAGGCTTGCGGGATCTTCATCCGGAGCCACTCCTCCTGGCTTTGAGAGACCATACTCATGAGGTAAGATTGGGCAGAGTCGGCGCCTTCTCTGTAGATGACCTCCTCAGTGGCATCCTCGCATGGTTTGGCGTCATAGAGATCGAGAAACCTGCCGATGAACCTCTTGTGCTCGTCAATCTGTGCGCGAAGCATGTCATTCTCCGTTGCGAGAAACATGTCCAATCCGCTCATTTCCTCGCGCTGCTCCAGCTCCAGCTCCTGGATCTTGTTGAGAAACTGCGCGCGCTCATCCTTGAGCAGCTCGTTCTCTTTGCGCAGCTGCACGAGCTCTCTCTTGCGTCGTGCCCTGGTCTCCAGGCTCAGCCCTTCCTCGATCGCCTTTTGCCGCTCATAAGGCGTCAAAGAGCAGTCGCGCTTGCGCTTGAGCGGGAAAGGGTCCTCCGCGGAAGGCGTGCTTGAAGGTGACATTCCCACGTGCTCCAGGATCTCGCCCCACATTCCACTCTCCACTTTTCACTATCGACTTTTCACTTTCCACAGCGGACCAAACACACAGACCGACGCTAACTCAACGCCGATTCAACAATGTTTCCGTCCTTCCGTCCTTCAAGGAATGCTGTGTCACCTTGCCTTGGCTGCTTTGTTCGCTTTGTACGCTACGAAAGCCGCCTTCAAGTTGTTCTACCTGGCACTCTGCTCTGCTCCTCTCTTCTCAGCACTGTGTGCTCTTGCTTTTCTACACAAGTATTGAAGGTCAAATCGGAGCAGTTGCAATCGAATGCAGTTGTTCTCAGTTCTCAGTACTCAGCACTCAGCACTCAGTATAATTGCAAATGCAACTCTGCGCGAAAGAGACGAACACGTTGTTGTTGTTGTTATTGTTATTGTTCTCGTTCGATTTCACTGTCTATTCAGTCTATTCTGTCTATTCAGTCAATTCACAGATCCGCAGTTGAGGGATTGCAAAGGATTGGATTGTCAGTGAATGCGCCACTCCTGCTGCCTCCCGCCACTCCCACGCCAATCGCTAGCCACCGCGCTACCACACGCAGCCCTACTCGCACGCATAGCTGCACGGTACCCCTTATTCTTAGCCCAAGACCAGCGAGAGACTACCATGGGGTAAGGAAATGGCTAAGTGCATGTCTGGGACCCGCTGCCTCTCTTCCCCGGGGGTAGTGGCGAATAGGCCCTGAATAGGGTTGAGGAGCTCCTATTAGGGATGTAGCGACTGGTAGTGCCTTGCATCGTATAGCCGTCGCGGGGTTGTGAGGGAACACGGGAGACGGAAAAATGGAAGACGGAAGAAGTTACTCACAGTGGCACAGGAAAGGAAAGCGACGCAGCAGCAGCTCTTCCTTCCGTTACTCACTGCCAGTACTCCTAGCGCATATAGCTTATCAAATAACAGCCAAGCCTGCTCTTCTCAAGTCTGCCATTGGGCAAGTCAATCAATCAAGAAAGAATCAAAGAAAAAGTAAAGAAAATAAACAATTATTGACACATTGTGGGGTGCATGTGTGTGTGTTCCCTTCTTTCCTCCCAAGACTTGTCTCCACTCTCGGCGTCATAGAGCACTGCTACTGTGTACTAGTAGCATGCATGCGCCTGTGAGAGCGACTAGGCCACCTGCTATGGCTGTCCTAGTGGTGCGGGTTGGCGCCAGTACACTCTCTGCCAGGAAGTAAGCTTACCCCTTCTGTGTAGAGAGAGAGAGATAGGGAGAGAGTCGGGACGAGTGAAAGTCGCCAAAAGAAGCAGCTCGTTCCAACTTTTTCCCATTTGATTTATTTCTCACTGTCAATCAATTGTTGAACAATCGATTTGAAAAGGACACGTATCTACTACGCGTTCCCTGCCAAAGTTCGGAGTTTTCGGAGCTCCTTGCATTGGCTTGCGCAGCTTCTCTAGCAAGAGTAGAACGCCGTACAGATTCCGAACCAGCTGGACCGGTTTTGTCGCTTCGATTAACTTGTTTTTGAACTCAACAGCAAGTTAAAACACACACATTTTGTCAGTCAGCCATTCAGGACTCTGGTTGCAAAAGTTGGAAAGCGGTCTTGGATTCTGAAGGAGAAGACGGAGAAGCGGCGCTCCGGGAAAAGTGCACCGAAATGACTGGCATCAGACTACTTTTCTCGCTCCCAGAATTCAAGGACTGAGAGCGAGGCGATCTTGTGGTTGGAAAAAACAACACAAAAGATAGCACGACATAACAAAAGCCAGAATTCAGCAAATTGAGACCCGGGGGGATGATGCTTCATCCTCATCTTAACTTATTCTGTTATTTTATCCATGCTTGATTGATTCTGATTTGTGCAGCTCCGAGAGGATTATAGAAAGAAACCTTGCAGAAGGACCACCTTCTCGGCGCAGAAAGCTGCCTGCGTGTCCATCTCGATCTCCATCTTCATGTTCTTTGCTGTGCTGTGCTGTGATAGGATGGGTTGGGAGGGGGGTCCAGGGTACAACTGTTGCGACCCGACTGTGAAGAATTCTTGAACGAGGCGCGTCAACCAAGCGCAGAAAGTTTCATTTGCGGAAGAATCACTTGAAAGTCTGCAGCTCCTTTGGAAGAAAAGTCTGATCTTGAGAGTGACCGCCGCAATTTGCACTCCTCGCACATGCGAAGGAAGCTGCGCTAGATGGTGTAGGCTGCATCGTTGGAGACGTCCAAAAGTCACGGCATGAGCACCATCTTTTGTCTTCACCATCCGAATACTACAATACATGGTATTCTCACCGTCAGTAAACGTGTCTTGCTGAACGGCTCATCGAATCGAGTGGCGCAGGCAGCTAAGCGGCGAAAGAAAATAAAGCCCGGGTCGCGAGTATCCACGATAGAAACGCCCAGATCTTCGGAGCTCAAAACTGCCAGGGGTTCCCTTTTGTGTTGATCAGATCCGTGCACGATGCTGCTAATAGCAGGTGGGGTTGAAGTCGAGTCCAAACGCCCGTCAAGCAAACCCAGGTTGGAAGCACTTGCCATCACTTGCCACGAAACAGCTTCACGGTTAGCAACTTGATGTAAGTTCGCTCGCGATCTTTACCTGGCGAGTAACGGCAGCGCATGAGCCGACGCGGTTCGTTGGCGGTTGCAATCCGAAGCACGCCTCGCGAGCTTGCTTTTTGGATCCGGGCTGTATTGTATAACACCACTTGGCCAAAGCTTTCAATCAAAATTCAATAAACCATTTGATTGATTGGAAAACGCAGTTAAATTAAATTAACGCAGTGGACGCCCGTCATTTTCCTCGCCACGTGGGTTTCGCATCACTTGCACTGAGAGAGAGAGAGCGGAAACTTCTGCTACTCAGGCTCAGTACAGTACTAACAGTTAGATCATTACTACCCGCTACCAACTGGCCTACTTGGATGGCGCAAGTCCACAATTTGCTTGCACGGTAAATGCTAACCAGCTCTTACTGCCGTAAACCCGCCTTACGCGTGCCCGCAGGGCGGAGTCTTAGTATTAGGGATAGTGGGCGGTGATGCGTAGGCTTATTGGGTAGTTGGTAGTAGAAGGTGCGAGTGCGAGCTGGAGATCTTTTGGACAGCACTGCACCCATGTCATTCTCTGCCAGTTCAACCTTAAGCGTATGCATTCATCTAGGCTATTCAATAATCTCTGCTTCTTTTAGGATGCGCCAACTCAGCCAGAGCGTTCCATCTTTCTTGATATTTTTTTTCAAACATTCATCTTAATCTTAAAATCGAACAATAATAAAAAAACTTGTGTCCATGCCAAATCATCCAATACTTAAAGCTTACGCAGTGTGCATGATTTACTGATCCTGTATTTATTAAGAGTGATATTATCAAGAGGCGTTTCTTTCTCTCCTTCCCATTTCTACACACCTCTTCGGGCGGACGGAGATCGCCTGCATCTTCGTCTTCTGTGCTTCCAATTCTTCTTTCTTTACTGATAACTTAGAGATGGAGAAAGAAGTTGATGGTGATGAGGGCAGTGGGTGAGTGAGTGAGTGAGGGGCGTTTCTTTGTTTGCTTACCTCTTTCTCAATACCAAAAGGAGTGAATATTCTCATTTTCAAGATACTGTTTCGATTTGTGAAGAAAGTACCGGTACTGTTAGTTATTTAACTGCGATCGAAGTTCCAATTCAGTTGGACGTGTGAAACCAAGCGCACCACTTGGGGCACTTGAGGGTGCAAGTTGAGCGCTTCTTCTTCGCTGTCAGCTCTGTGAAATTCTGTATCTCTCTGTACTATCTCTCTGTGAACATCTGTGAACTATGTATAACTATGTATAACTATGTATAACTATGCATAACGATGTGAGTCCTCGGAGTCATTGCGTTCCTCAAACGTATTCTTGTATGCACCACCCACGTGGGGTTTCTCTCGTTAAGCGAACCGGGTGTCGTGCTTATCCGTTACGATAGCAATTTCCGAGTCCCAGATCCTAACCGGTTGCTTAACTGGACGGTTGGTGAGAGGTACTGATAAGACTGAGGTGTGATTCCAAGACATTCAACCATAATCAACCAATCAAATAAACAGACAAACAATCAATCAATCAAACAAACAAACAATTGATCTTGAATTCAACTGATAGACTATGAAAACAAAAATAATAATGACAAATAATCAATCAAGCATTCAATCAAGCAATCAATCCACAATGTCCAATACAAAAGACAAAAGACAAAGAGACAGAGAGACTCTTCTCTTCTATTCGTGCATATCTATATTCATATCATGGACACATCCATCCTTGTCATCCTTGTGGCGAAAGCGTCGGGGCCAGAGGCGATCATGCACAGCGAGTAGAAGAGGTGTTGTGCTTGAGAGCCTCCACTTGCGCCCGAGCAGAGCCGCGCGCGGTAAATCGAGCCTGAGGTGTTCACGAAAGAGTTCATACAAAGTGCAGGGGCTGGTGGCAAGTGGCTCGCGACTCGCGACTGCCTGCTCCGGCCTGTCTCGGACTCAAATGACGCAAAGACGACGCAGGCGCACAGGTGTATGAGCAAAATGCGGCGAAAAGAGCAAGATGCGCTCGCCCAAAAGCGGTTTGACCGCTTCTATCGAACTTTTACGAAAAGCAAGCCCGTGCAGAGGGCTCTCTCCGAAGGCTATTTGTCCACGAAGGAGCCTTTTCGAGCACTTCGGAGCTTGCGCAAGGATGTGGAGGAGCAGATACGCAAAGATGCCCTGCAAGCTGAGCAGAAGGCAGTGCAAGGGATTCCCGCCCAAATTGTCACTGTGGTCAGGCTTCAGTTGCCCAATGGTAAATGGCCAGAAGACTCGCCAGAATTGAGGCAGGCCATTGCTGGCCCATTTGGCATCCCTGACCCCCCGGAAGATATTCTCAAGTGGAAGTGGATCATCGCTTTGTGCCTGGCCTTTTTGAGAAGGTTTCCGGAGCATCATGCATTCACAGTCGGTGCGCACGACAAAGGGGCTTTCTACATCCCAGACGAGGTGCTTTTGGATGAAGCCAGGCGCAGACTGCCTCCTTTTGATATGACGTATGATGTCCCCGAGGAGCGCGTTCGCGAGGGTAAATGGAGAAGCCACTTGGACATGGAGATTGAGAAAAACGGATGCGTTGCGTTTCGGGACGAAGGCAATGGAAAAGAAAGTTTAATCTGCTCTGCGGAGGAGAGCATACAAACTGCACAGGAGCGCGATGTGGAAGGCATTGAAAGAGTGGAGTGCATGCGGCAAAAAGACGTCGAAAAAGCCCTTTGGAGAGCCAATACCTTGCGGGAAATCGGAATGTCACGCCTCAGAAGCTCCACGGCTCTGGACTTTCGACATGGTCGACAAACTGCTATACTGAATGCAGCCAAGCCTCTGGAGCAAAGTTTACCTCTTTTCTCGGGTCTAGCGGATCAATTGGCTGCGGAAAATGACGCTCTCATGCGCGAAATTCTCACCACGTCCCATCCTGAGCACGAGGGCGATGGTGGCGAAAACAGTGTGACACTTGAAACACCGAAACATTCTCCAGAGCCGGTCAATCTTGAAGAACTGCAAATCGGCGACGTCCGCGAGGAAACCAAAGTTGCGCTCCAAGAACTCTTACAGCGGGGCCCAGACCGCAAAGCCAAGGCTGAATTTATCGATGATCTCCTCGGCCAAGAAATATTACTCGCAGAAGAGTTTAAAAGAACACTTCGAAGCAAGGGCAAAGTTGAAACCAAGCAAGCTCTTGAGCACTGGGCCAAACCGCTCAGTGTTCACTCAGAGGCAAGGAGGTTGAAAGAAGCAACGGCACCATACCCAAAGCCGGATTGGAACAGCGGCAAAACTGTTGCAAAACAAAATAGCGCTCGTATCGGAACTAGAAAGAAGCGTGCGCAACGGCCTCTCCGTGAGCAAGAGCAAGCACTAGAGGCGGAGTCCGGGAGGCAAACTGATAGAATGGAGGACCCCCGTAAAGCTCTTCAAGTGAACGAGAAACTGTCATTTGCAGGTCGCCAAAGGGAAGCGCGACTAGCGATTGAGTGCGAGACGAAGCAAGAGCAAGTCGACCACTGCCTTCAAACACTATTACAACACCTGAATACGTATGACAAACTGCTCGACTCAATAAAAACCTCTCTGCCGACATGTGAAGAGGCATTCCGTACGGCCAAAACCCACGTTCAGCGAAATCACGCCTTTGACACCATCACTGACGGTTTACTTCGCATTAGAAATGTTACCTGTAGCTTGGTGGAGGGGGTCCAAGCTTGGCGCGCAGCGCGAAATGAGTTGGAGCGCGTTAGACTGCCGGATAAGCACGAAATCGCTTTTCCGCTTTATTGGAATGGGCGCAACTTTCTTCTGGAGATTACTACTAATTTGGACTTTCTGAGTGCGTCTCAAGAATTGAAGCAGTGGTACGGGAAGGAAATGCCGCTCCTTCGTAATCCGTTTGTTCTTGCGGTTCCCGTGGAAAAAAGGCCCGAGTCACCGGTGAACGCAACGCGCAAGGTGATTGTAGACGGGCGACAAGTCACAGAGATTTCCAACGACCTCGCAGAAAAACGAAAGCTGCAAGTTGACCTATTCGAGGGCGCATGGGCTCAGATTGGATCTGGCCCGACATGGTGGCCCATTTGTACGCGTGACCAGTGGTTTCGGGTTCGAAACGCAGAGAAGCTCTTAATATCCGAATTGGCGGAGCAAAGAAGGTTTTCCGAACGAGTGAAACTTTGCCAATAGAAAACTCGAAAGCGCTTCCCGAGGCGCTCGAGACTCTGGAATTTGTATTTACATCTCAAGACTTGTCCAGGACAGGCTCTTCGCAGATACAAAAAGCTTCTCTCACAGTCTCAATCAATCATCTCTTTGGAGGGGCGAAAACATCGAGGGAGAAGGTGTAGACGCGAGCGGTCCAGAATCAGACTAGACGATAATTCTTGTAATTACATTGAACTAAAGTTGGAAAGAAAGCAAACAAGCCTACGAAGGAGATCAAGATTCTCAAATGTCCAAGCCGCTGCTTCCCGACCTCGCAAGAGCCACTGGAGCTGCTCCGCCTCCCCCGGCGGCTTCTCTAGAGCATGCAAATTTAAGCAGATCATACAGAGGCTTGGCAGCGTTTGGGCGCGGAACACTTCCCGACAGCAGATCCTTGGGATCATGATGCACGCCGTAAAATCGAAAGTTGACGTCCTTTCGCTGAGAAATGAGGGCCCCCTCTAGCGAAACGCCCGCAAAGAACCCTTTGGAGAACGAATAACTGAAACAAGGCGCCGCCCCGCAGTCCCCGAGGGTAAAGTTTGCCTCTCCTGTTCGCCCCATCGGCCCAGCTGCAACGGCGATTTGAGATCCAATTGAGATTTGGTTCCTGCCAGAGAACGCGTCCACCGCAGACTCTGTATTTAGCACTATCACGACGGTCGTGAGCTCTCCTCCGATTTGGGCACCCCACCCCACCCCGGCAAGGCCTACGGCGCTCGGCGCGGTCCACGAACCCTGTCTATCCTTGCCCACCACGATCCCAGTTCCGAAGCGGCCCGAGAAGAAAAACCCTGCTTTAAAGACCGTGAGGAAACACAGCCCCTTTGCTTGTCGGAGAAGCATGGTCGGAATGTAGTCGTCCTTAACGAGCATTCTTTGCGTCTCATCGAAGAACAAGTTTTCCACCGATCTGCATGCTTTTGTAATCTCAACCGCCATAGAGAAGCTCAGCGGGCTTTGTAGAAAACGCGACTCTTCCATCACCTCCGCCTCCCTTTGCGAAATCGCCGCCTCGTCCGCGTCATCACGTTCATCCCAGGCCACATAGACAAACTCTTCTTCATCCTCGTTCTCCTCCCCTCCCACGAGAGCGCCGACGTCCACAAAGTCGGCATCCAACAAGTTATCTCCATAGACCTCCTCGCCCTTGCTGCAGTCGCGCATGGCCGATCGCTCTTCCAAATGAGTTTCCCAAGCTCTCACCCCCGCAGTCCAAAGCCCAAAGCCCAAAGCCCCGACACGCCTGCAGAAGGCAGCTAGCTCTCTCGTGCACAGCGACCGCTCTACGCGTTCATCCCTCCGACAACAACGTCAACGCCAACGCCCAAAGAAGGATGGAATGGCCAAGTGCTTGCCGCCGCTTGCCAGTCGGTCGGTTAGAGCGAAGGCAGAGGACAGAAGAGAGAAGAGAGAAGAGAGCGCAAAGGACGTTGCTTCGAGGTTCTACATGGAGATGAGAGATGAGAGATGAGAGATGAGAGTGGGACGCCCTGCATGAGTGTGAGTAGCGTGAGTAGCGTTGAGCGATTATAGCTTTCGCTTAGGCAAGCTCAACGGAGCGAAGACTTGTCTTCGTTTGTCTACGAGTAGAAACGTGTGGAGATGGATAGATGGATAGATGGATAGATAGAGAGGGTCGTTGTTGCAGTGTGTCACGGTTGAAATGCAGGATGAAGATGATGAAGATGAAGACGAGGAGGAGATCGAGAGAAGAGGCGGGCCTTTGTCGTTGTTGTGTCGAAAGCTGCCGCGGGTGTTGTGGGTTAGTAGGAGCTTAGGTGAAAAGTGACAACGGGCAAAATTGGTTTAGTGTAGGCGAACAAACGGCCTTTCTAGAAAGAAACAGACGGCCGAATGCGAGGGTACTTTTAATTAGAGCTTGGATTTTTGGAGCTTTTTGATGGTTGCGGTGGAGTCCACATCTTCGAGCAAATCAAAAGCATTCCCGGTCTCCCCGTCGATTGTAACCGACTCGTTCGCCAGCAAACGGTCTAAAACTGATTTTGAGATTCCTGCCTCAAGGACAGCTTTGCCGAACGGGTCTTGTTCAACTTGTGCCTTGAGCCAGACGTTGCGCTCCCTCAAGCCTTCGATGGGGCCTGCGCTGGCGTGCACGCCGTTTTTGCCCATGTCAGGCTTCTCGTTGAGTCCGAGAGATTCGTACTGGCTGAGGATCTTCGAGCGAAGCGAGCCGCTCGCTGCCTGAGTAGGGTCAGTCGCACCGATCACTTTCCCGCGAAAATCCTTCCAAGGGAGATCCTTCTCTGCAAACTTGACAGTGAAGTAGACTACTTTGGCGTCTGGACTCGTGTACACCTGGCGCATCACGCCGTAAAACGCGTTGAGAACGAAGGCGTCCTCGCTCTCGATGAGCCCGACGTACGTACCTGGCGCAAGCTTCATCTTTGTCGATTGCTTCCAAAGCCCGTCGATCTCATCGAAAGATAGGCCAGATTTCTCTTTGAGTTGTGCAAGGTTGAGAATCTTCCCACTCTCGATGAGACTATCCCAAGTTCCGGTCTTGAAAGTCTCCTCAAACTCCTTCTTCTTTTCGTCGGTGAGAGCCAGTTCGCTCGTGTCGGCCCTCATGGCAATCTTGGCGATATGCGCGTAATGGTCATCGATGATCCCCTTCGCGTCAATGTCCTTTCCGGATATCTCTCCTTCAGTCAATATCTGCACCCCCTTTTCGGCCAAGAAAGACTTTACCAACTTCTTCACGCTCTCGTTCACAGCATGCGGCTTGATGAACACCAACGCGTAGTTGAACACCTCTTCTTCAGACGGCTTTCCCGCCTCCACAGTGGCCTTCGCAGCGAGCTGTTTCTCCCCGCCAGGCCCGCCTTTCTCTGTGCCCACACAGCCTCCCATCTTCACAATCAGCAAAACTTCTTTCCTCCCAAATCGCGCACTCCTCCGCGTACCCGAATGCACGCAGAACTGAAACCGCGAGTACACAACGCAACAGCAACGCGGACAGTGCGCTGTATTGCACACCTTCTTCTGTACTACTTGCTATTGCTTTTGCTATGCTAACTAATGCCTCTGTGCACACCTGGTGCTGCCTGGCGACACAAAGAGAGAGAGAGAAACAAACCGTTTCGCTGTGAGCGCATGCACGGGTATGCACGAGAATATGCACGAGAGTATGCACAAGAGTATGCACGCCCCTGAAGTACGTACGTATGCAGGTCTTATAGTTCCTGTTAGGTGCTCGCAGTTTCGGTGGTACTCGCTGTGGATCCTACCGGTATGTGGTAGTGGAGGAATAAGATTCCTTCACACACGTTTGGTCTTACCTGTTGTGGTAGAGAGTGGATAGGCGTCGCCCGTGGAACAAACTGCTGTTCTTCTGGACACGTAACATCGTGTAAGAAAGTGATTATGTGAAACATTAGGTCTATTGTTTGAGTGGTCTACGCTTCTTACTTTGCGATGAAAACATCTGCTTGCGAAATTCGAGTTGAAAAAAAACGCCGAACTTGAAGGGAGACACATGAGACGGTCATCTCTCAAGTCTCTCAAGAACCGGAACCAAATGCATTCGTTTGATCAGAACCAACCGTCGAGCTCCTGCAGACGGCACAGATGGAACCTGAGAACCCAATCCAGTCTGATCTGCTCGGAAGCGTTGATCAAAGCCTACAACGACGCGCATTCAGAGTCTAAGACCGACCGCACGGCTCACTCGATTTTCAGATCGAGACAAGCCACCCCAGTTCGTGGTTCTCCAAACAGCACTCAGAGAACAACGAGCCCCAAAGGTGTTCTTCCCAGCCGAACAGAGAACTATTCATCAGAGGGAAAATCCACAGCGGGGAGGGAAAAAATCCCAACTCTTACGATCAGATACCACAACCCATAGCCACTGGAGAAAATTTTTCCCACCTCGAGAAAACACTCATTCGCATAACCTACCACACCCCTGGTGCACTACCCTCCATCTATTAACAATGCATCACCCGGGAAGTAGATAGAAGGGATTTCGTATCTTACACGAACCGGATGGTAGCCATCCTTAACGCTACGCTACTCACTTGACTCCTTTCATAGCGTTCCCCACTGCCAATCGCTAAGAATTAGATCAAGTTATTTCATTTCAATGGTGAGTGAGAATCTGTGAGAGATCAAGGACAACGAAAAGTGGCAAATAGAAAGTGGAAAGTTTGAAAAGTCTGAAAGCTCAAGTGTGTCAGTGGCAGTGGCAGCGAGAGCGAAGACGTCCACACTGTCGGCGCAGGCAAGACGTCGAGCATAGTTGAACGCAGTTGAACGTACTTGAACGTAGTTGAACGCGTTGGCGAAGGTCTGGCAGGTGATCTCTGGCGTCTGTCTGGTGTCTGTCTGGTGTCTGGTGTCTGTCTGGTGTCTGGTGTCTGGTGATCTCCCGTGTAAAGACAAGCGTGGGAGAGGGGTTTGGTTCAAGTTTGGTTTTAGGTTTGGTTTTGGTGTTGGTGTTGGTGTTGGTGGGAGAATGTCGTTCAATTGCACGACGCCAGTGCGCGGGAGCGCGAGCGCGGAGCGGTGGAAGACGCTCGATACGTGCGTGACGCCACCGCCACCGCAGATGCAGCATTTGAACAGCACAGTGAGCCCATGTGCAAAGGAGCCTGAGGAGCCTGTGGAGCAGCTCGTGATTGGCGACATTGTGGAGGTGGAGTCTCGCACGTGGCCGGGAATTAACAAGCCAGGAGGTGTCGGGAAGATCACGAAATGCAATCCGAATGGCACGTACGACGTGAGCTACGTGCTCGGCGGAAGCGAAAAGCGCGTTGACAGGCAATTCATCCGCGCCACTGCATCTTTCATGCGCGTGCAGCAGCGCGCTGTCAAAGAGAGGGACTTCTTTATTCACTACGAGCAGAAGAAGACCACGAGACGCAGACACTCTTTCGAGACAGAGTCCGTGTCCAGCGACGGGAACTCGTCGCACAGAGCTGGCAGATGCATGCGCCGGGAGAGGTCGCCGAGTTCTAGCCGCGACTCTGTCTGCAGTGCGCAGGAAGTCATCAGGAGGCGAAAAGACCGTCACACCGAGGCCGAAAGGGAAGGCATAAAAGTTCGACTTCCGAATCCAAAGCTCGCGAGGCGTACTACCAGCGACTCCACCCCAAGATCGACCGCCAGCCTCAGAAGAATGGAGCGAGAGGCTGAAGAGGAGGAGGAAATGGACGAGCTTGAGCGAGCATGGTCTCGCCCACGGGTCCTACGCCCAGCACAGATGCCAACAGACTCCGAAGCACGAGATGCCGCCGCTGCAGAACGACGCCGTAGGATCATCATGCAGCTCCGGTCGGGCATTCCTGCCCCGCTGTGCCCGAGCCATGGTTCGGACTCTCCATCAAACGCAACGACCGACAAGAAACGTGCTGCCACCAACCCCGACGAGCTGGGACCGCATCGTGAAACCTTGCAAGTACCTTCCCACGCTGTAAGCGGTGACAGAAATAAGGTGGCTCAAGCAGAACCCTACGTTGATGCCACCACAAAACGTTCACAGCCGCCATCGTCCAGCACTTTGGATGACATGCAGGTGGTGTCCAAACCTGAAAAGGAGAATGTTGCTCCAGCTCAATCTCATCAAGTGACCCCCATCGTTTCGAAAGAGAAGACAGTGACGCCAACCAAGAAAAGACCGACCGCGTCGGCAAGTCTTCAGGGCCCCAAGGTCGGTCCATCGAAGAAAAGGAAGGCCAAGCAACAAGTTGTAATCAGTGCAAATGCTACGACCGAGGCTGATTTAAATGGGATGGTTTCGAAAGTTCTTCGGCGCAAGCAGACACTTGATGCTGTGGAGGCAGCGGCTAGCAGCATTGTAAAGGACTCTGACTTCGTACCTATGACAAAAGAAACTACATGCATTGTGCCGATCGCGCAAGAAACGTCACCTCGAAAGCGAGCTCGCCGCATGTTTGGTGGCGCAGTCGCCGCAGAGCTCGAACTCCAGCGCGTTGCAAGGGACGATCTTTCAAGGCGGTTTGCTGTCGAACACAATAAAACACACAAGGCGATGGTGGACGCCTTCTCTCAGGAGCTCTCGAGGGACAGTATGACATCATTCTCGAGACTAGAGGTGGCTTGCCTTGCAGTGAACAGGTTTTGGAGACCTGTTGGTGCACACAAACTTTCCCCAAGTGTACAACGAAGTCTGTATCGAGGCGTGGGAAGAAACTTTTTGCGGTTGCGCGATGCCATGTTGGAAAGGCAGGTCATGGAGGCTAACATGTTGCAAGGTAAGCAAAAACGCGACCTGTTGCTGTCCTGCTCGTCAATAAATGATGAGTTAATTGAGGCGCACGGCCTATGCCCTCTTGTGGATGTAAAGTATCCGTTTCAGTATGAATGACTTTTCTCCGGCGAAAGCTCCCACCATTTCAATTGACAGACATCATCAAAAAAAGATATAAAAGAAAAAAAAACGATAAGAAATGTAAAAGTCAATGTGATCTAGCACCGTACATGTACGTCCGTCAAGTGTAGTGTCACACACAAGTGTCAGTTCCTTTTATGATTTCGTATCATCAGTTCCAAACTTGAACAAACCGACAGGTCGCCGTGCAAAAAGCTCTGGGATGGCCAAGCCGCCCTTTCTGCTCTCTTCTGATCATTTAATGAATTCCTTCAAAGGAAAGAAAATAAGGAAAACCGTAGACGACAAAGACAAGGAATATCAAGGTGCAAATAATTTCAAGGCTTTTCCAGGTGATGCCGGTATAAGTCAGAGTCCTTCATACTTGCAACGGACGGATCGGTCTGGCCGCCAGGGGAACCCGCCTCTAGCCGCTGCTCGAAGAGCACATAATACACAATTTGATATATCATCACGTACTGCTCCAGGGTGACTACCATCCCAGGCCGCTGATTTCGAAGATTGGCGACAATCGCAGCAATGTTAAGCTTTTGCAGGTTTTCTGACCCATCAGTCTCCCCTTGCTTCACGACGCTGTTTATCCAATCCAGAATCACATCTATAGCAATGTAAGTACCCGTTCGCCCTACCCCAGCACTGCAGTGAACGAGTAACGGCCCACAGAAGGACCCTTCGCCCGCATGCTCCTTCCACCGGCTCATAAGGCTCCTTATGCACTTGTGTAAGTTCAGGTACAAGGCCACATTTTGAACACTCCCAAAATCGGGCCACGCAGTAAAGTGCAAGTGAAATGCAGAATGTGTGCTTCCGTCGCTGCTGGATATTTTCAGGTTTCTGATGACGATGCCGTGTGCTGACTCTGTGAGATCTTTTTCCACGCACGTAACCACAAACTCGCCGTACCCCTCTTCTTCACCAACTTCCTCTGGAAAGTACGGGTCTGCTTTCGTTCTCGCCATACCGCCAGACGACTCTTTCCAGGGTGTCAGCATCGCGATGACTGGCACTTGTTTCTCAACGCACATGCGCCAAAAATCTGCCGTGGTGGTGACGAGGGGAGCCTGGGCTGCGATGTACTGTGGCGGGAACCGAGTTTCCAACAGGCCGCATTCCTCCTCGCTTGCCGTGTGAGCGGGCGCCTCGTATTTTGAGGCTGTGTGCACAATACTTGCGTTAACATAATCTTGCGGGCCGCCACGCAGACGGACTCTTCGATCGTCAAAGCAGACAATGTCCGTGTACCGATTCCGCTCCATCGTCTGCAAAGTGCGTGGGGTGACTCGCTCGTAGTAGCCCTCTTGGCTGGAAATACTCCTCTTCACGGCAGAATACTCCTGCTGAAACCCGTTCGCAGCACGCTGCAACGACTGTGCGTGGTTTTTGAAGCCGTCCAAGTCCACGTGCTTGCCCACCTCTGCCATCGGGGGTATCAAATTGAGCCCTTTGACGCTAACACCGTCCATTGCGATCGCCCTCGGAATCGAATTAAACACGTTGCAGCAACTGAACATCCCCTTATTTTGGGCTCCCAGCCTTCCAATTTTCCGCCTCGAGAACCCGTGTCCAGTTTCCCCAAGCACCGACTTCTTTTTCAAGAGATCCTACAAATTTTGCGCAATATAATGTATATAGTTCCTTCTCTTCTCCACCTTTCTGTCAAAGTATGCTCCGATATATATATATATATATATATATATACTGTGTAGTATATATATATATATAT